>JAAWXA010000008.1:22082768-22290507 GCA_038090715.1 Florisuga fusca
CCCCCCATTTGTCTTTCCCAAATGCACTGGGGAAAAAATATCCATGGTCCTCTAAAAGGGCGAATGGTTTCTCAGCATGCAGCAATGCTGGGGTGGGGGTAAGGGAGACTGCAGGGAGTAAAGGAAAAGGGAATGCACAGAATTACTTTCTAGTGGTAGAAGAATAAACAGCTTAAGTTAATAAAGTTGAGGTTGAGGAGAACTAGGAGAACTATTTGGAGAGTGTGGAGGAAGTCAAGGATTAGGGAGAAAATAGGAGCCCAGCAGCAGGAAATAGTGTGGCAGAACAGTGGACCTGAAGGGAGAGCAGAGGATGGAGAATGGAGGAGAGACCTGGCCAGCACAGCCGGGGTGAGAGCAAGGAAGGGGAGGGCTACAAGGCTCTAAATCATAGCCCTGCTGAAAGCAATCCACCTCGTGTTCATCACAATCTCTCTCGGGAGCCAAAACCCCTTTCCGAAAATGATGGGACCTATTTTGGGAACTTGTTTACCAATAGAGATGCCTTATTTGTTTTGAGGCACGTGTAGCAGAAATTTTTATTTAAAAAAAAAAAAAAAAGAAAAAAAGAAAAAAAAGGAGGAGGAGAAAAGGGAGCTCTGGGGTGCAAGAGCAATACCAGCTCTACAGGGGACACACAGGTTTCCCCCAGCCCCACAGTCCCTACCCACACACCAGCTGTGGGCAGCCCCTCTGAGCCACATCCCCGGGGTGATGCTGACTCAATGACTTTTTGCAACTGTTGAAGGAGCTTAGCAGATAAGTGCACAACAGTTTTTATTATTTCAAGAGGCAGAAGACTCGCCTTAGCGAGCAGTAACAACTACGGACATTCACGACCAGGATTAGAACAAACTGCACTGGTGGGCAAGGGCCAAAGGCAGCACAGAGCTGCAGTGTAACCCAAAACCTCCACAGCTGTTTTCATTTTCCTCCCTTCAACACAGTCCCTGTGTGGTACTTCAGGGAGAATTATGAAAGTGGCGTGTAATTCAGAGAAATAATGTCTTTTTTTAATTTTTTTTTTTTTTTTTTTATATATGTATTTTTTTTCCCCTCCCTCCTCTCTCCCTCTCTTTTTCTTGGAGTAATGAAAATTGCTGTGGTAGATCGTTTTGGATTCAAGGGAAATATCGGACTCTATTTTCCTCGGGTGAGTTAGATAACAATAGGTTGGACGGGGTAATGTGTTTGAAAGGCCTCACTGCTCTTGCTGCTGCTCCCTGTTGTTCCCCAGCCCCTGTGTGGTGATGGATGGGCAGGGGAGCAGCATTTTCCCCCAGACATGTTTAAGCCCTAGTTTTAAGGAAAAAAAAAAAATAATTAAGGGGAACAGACTAGAAATTCTGGGCACCATGCAAGCAAATGCAGAGTCTTCAGGGACTTTGATGGCCTGAAAGGGGCTGGCTGCTTTCATTCCAGCAGAAATCCTGGTCTGTACAAATCCCCACACTGGAGAAGGGCTCTACTACCACAAAGCCCCTCTGGCTTCCACTGCTGGTTTGATGGGACTTGTTTAAAAAGAATGAGGCCACATCCTCCACTGTATGCCCATGATTTACACTAGTCCAGAGGATGCTCTGTCTACAAGATGAAACTTTCATTTTCTTTCCTGATCAGAAATCCTTTCCTGATCTAACATCTTTACTTCGCTAGTAATAGGTCTGCAGGAAATTTGCCCCTCTCTTGGTTTTAAACAGAAGTGATGGAATCATGGTTCCTCTGTCTTATGAACATCTCTGGCATAATTTTCCAAAATGTTATGCATTTTCTCATTAAAATATCTTAATTTCATATGTACCAGAAATTGGAAAAAATTCCTCCATCCAGTCAACTAAAATATATTCTTTGAAATACTTTGAGGACTTTCCTTTCAATTTTTTTTTTTTAATTTGGTTTTCTTAAAATATTATTTTAAATTGAAGGTATTTTAATCCAGAAAATAATTTATCAAAATATTTTTCTTCAGCATTATTAAACAACTTATTTAAAAAACAATAGAACAAATAATGCTTTTTCATTTTGTGGAAAAAAACCCCCAAAACACAAAACCAAAAAGAACCATCAAGCAAGTAGAGTAGCATCTAAAAAAAAAAAACAAAACAAAAAAAAAACCCACCAAAAACCAAAAAACCAACAACCACCAACAAACCAATTCTCAAAAAAACCTTTGGATCCACCCCAAGAAATACTTCACCTCTAGTGAATGTTAGGAAGAAGTGTTGAAAAGTTGTATTTCTCGCGTGAAATTGTTGGGATTGTTCAAAAACCTTAGATAGCTGTTGCATCTTGTTATCAAATTCTGTTGGTCTTTCCTTTAATGGGTTTCACATTATTTTTATTCAACAAGAAAATAACTCAGTGAGCAACTGGAAACACTTACGTGTGTACCCTGACACATCTGCACATACCATAACAGACACATGAATTTAATGCTCAGTTGATTCAATGCGGGGAGTGGAATTTAGTGTCAAGTCAATTAAAATATCCTGTTCCCACCCCATTTTTTTTTTTTTCCCCCCTGAAGTATTTATCAGGATTGCTGCATGGGAGGTATGTGGTGTGGAAGATGTGGGAGTCCTCAGCGTGCTCGGCTCGTGACGTGGTGTTTGTGCAGCACAGCAGTAAACGTCCTCCTTCTGCTGTGGTAACTCCGGATTTAAATTACCACAACAGTGCTCATGCAAGGAGGCTGCAGCACAGCTCCCCTGTGCCACGGGAAGGAGAAACAGGGATGATAAAAGGGTGACCACATGTGGCAGTCCCCACACTTCCCTGGTTTTTTTTTGGATGGGAGGTGAAGCGGCGAATTGTCTGTGAGCACCTAGATCTGAAAGGCTACTGTAGCTAAACAAAAAAGAGTTATAAAATAAACTCTTGTGAGCAGCAGATAAATACAGCATGATAAAGTTGAATGGATAGGCAGCTGGGGTGTAGAAAAACACTGCATTCCATCCTGACGTGTGTTGTTTTGCTTTTCCCAGAAGCTTATTTGCGGGTCTGTTGCCACCTGGCTGGGGTTTTACACCCACCTTGCAAGGACTCTGGGTCCAGGGCTGGGGATCTCTTGCTGTCCATAGAGTGCCTGGCACTGGTCTGGGGCTGGTAGTAATGTGAGTAATATGTAGAATACACAAATACTTTATTTGTCAATGATAAGGGGACTTAATGCCAGAACTGTTAAAAAGGCAACATTGTTGCTGCAGTCATTTAAAAATCAGTTTTGGTTTCAGTTTGGAAGAGGGGCAGAGCTGCTTTCCTGAGCTGCCACAATGCCCCCTTCAAGTCAATGGATTTTCTTCCACTGCCTTGTGTAAATTTTTGGGTTCAGAAATTTATTATTAAGATCTACATCCAGTTCATCTGAAAAAACAGGGGACAAAATCTGAGTACATTTATAAGACAAATGCATTCGGATGCTTACATCATTTTTTGTTTTTTATTTTGAATGAAGAGGATAAACAGTTGTGATATTTTCTATTGGTTTTGTATTTCTCCCAGTGTAGGCAACCTTTGCAGAACAAAGTGCTCTTTGTAAAACTAAGTCGCATGGGAACACTTACACATGTCTTTCCTTGTTTAACTGGAGGCAGGAGGAGCTTAAACCTTGGAGATAAGCGTGTACACGAGTCTTTGCAGAACTGGATGTGATCCTGCAGTGTGCCAGTGCCGTGATCCCAGAACACCAAACCATGTCTGGTTCCTGTTTGGGGCTAGTCCTGATGGATAATTCATACACGACATTTTATTAACTGGCAAATTTTCCCCCCTAACCCGCCCCCACAAATTCTCTAAACTGTAAGGAAGGAATTCATTGTGTGGTTTTTTTTTTTTTTTTTTTTTTTTTATGACTGAGGAAACCCTTTTATTGTACGCGAAACAAAAGCTTGATGTGGTTTGCCATATTTTAATTTAGTGTGGTATTAAATACAAAACGTATCTGCTTACAGAAGGATGGTGGTGGATTATGGTCTGGTTGATCCACTGCCTATTGTGACTGGGTGTAGGGGCATGGGGGAGAAGGTAAGAGCTTCTCCAAAGCCTAAACAGAAGTTCGTAGGCTGAAAGTGTGAGAGTCCTTATTCATCCCCTGTTGCAGAATTTAACATCCCTAGTATTTCCCTTGTTCTCTGCAATCACTGCCTTGTAGTGTTGAAGGATTAATGTTGTTTTCCACAGCTGAGGGTGAGAGGAGAACCTTGGGTACTAGAAAGTGAAACTGCCAGGTCAAAATCTGCTGGAATAAAGGGCAAAAATCTATATCAGACCCCAGTAGTGGGTGGAAAGAAGATACCGTGGGTGGCTGCAAGGAGATAGCACAACTGGCCTTTGCCTAATAAATAAATCTGTAGTTCCCCTGAGGGAGGAAGGCAGTATGAGCAGCTGGGATGCTTGTGTGGAGTTTGTGAACAGACAAGCTCATTTTGGTACAGCGTTGCTGTGCCTCTGCATCTCAGTTTCTCATTTTCTAAACGTCCTGGGCTTGTGGTAAAGTGCTAACTAAAATCGGATGAAGGGGTCTGGAGAGGCAGAGTGCTGATGTGTCTGTCTCCATGAAGTGCTATAAATAAGCTCCAGGGCTTTGAATACAAAGATCTCTGACTCCAGAAAGCAGAACAGAAGACATGAAAGCATCCAACACGCAAAATATTAAGACTCTCGCTTTTGAATGATCTTCCTTAGTACTGGTTGGTTGTCATGAAAAAACTCCTTTCTGACCATGGTTAGACAACGTTCGGGATGGTGCAACTGCCTTTTCTGGGAAAAGAAGAAGTTTTAATAAAGGGAAATTGGAGCAGTCTCTGCTACTGTTATTGCTGGAGTCCCATTCTGCTTTCTGGAAAAAGAAAGCAACACCAAGTCCCAAAGACATGCACATATGAAAAGGAAGAAGGAAAGAAGAGCAGAGCTAGAAGAGAGTTTCTGGAGCTAAGTCCCAGCGAGGCCTCATGCTGGTGAGAGGCAGCCCAATGCTTGAGCAGAGCCAGGGGAGCTCCAGCACAGGCAGCCTATTTATGGCATTGCTTTTTGTTGCCTTTTTGGTTGCAGGCTCACAGAAATACAGCTACATAAATAAATAGAAGAAGTAATGTAATCTTGGCTGGCTAGGTCAAATTGGTTTCTTTTTTAATATATAACAGGCCAGTGAGAGAGAATAAATAAATTATAGAAAGAACAGGAGACACGGGAGAAAAAGGGAGAGCACAAATGGGAATCAGGGCAGAACCTGATGGATGTGTGCCTGGAGCTGATGGAGGAGGAACCACCATCAGGTCCGTTCCAGGGTGGGTCTGGTCAGCTCTCAGGATGTGGGGGCTGAAGTGGTGGAATCTCAGGAGAAGACTTTAGGAAGTGGTAGCACTTGATCTGGGCAGACTGAGGGGCTGTCTGCACATCACTTCAGGGTGATGGGTTCTGCAAAGGGAAAGGTAGGCAAAGCAAGCTCTTTACATTGTCCATAACTTAATCTTGATTACATTTATTTTATCCAGCTCTGAAACTGTATATTTATTCCAGAATAAGAGAATCCCACTACAAAGCTCACATTAACATAATCACCCTAAAATAACTAGTCTGCAGTCATAATTTTCATTAAGTTCCTATGTAAGAATAATCTTCAAAATAGATATTCTGGAAAATGTATTAATAATTAAGTATAAAAAAATCTCAAATGTAATAAGTTTAGCACTAAACCATTGCTTTGTTAGTTGCAAATTTGTTTCAGGCAGCACAAGCAGTTTTTACACTCTGCCCAGGGTAAGTGCTCCACAACTTTCACCAAGACATTGAGATAAATACAGACTGCTGAGACCATCTCCTCTTTGCTGAAATACTTTGAAGCAACAATCAGGTAAAGAAGATCAAGAGTTGATGGGAAATAATTAGAAGCTGTTATGCTGGCTGTTACCTGGGCTCATGGATGCTGTTGATGTTCATGTCTTTCACTTTGGAAGGTCAGACTCACCAAAATAATTGCAAGCCAATCTCAGGGGCAATTATTTCTGTAACAAAATATCAGGCCTCAATTTTGTTACAGAACCATGGGGTCTCTAGGACTTGTCCTCAGCTGTTTGAGGTCCAGCCCCCAAATTTAATTGTTCTGCTACAAACTTAGTTGTGGCCTTTGTTCACCTCAGATGAGATGGTCCAATGCTCATCTAGATGAAGGTCTAAATGTCTGCCCCCCATGTTTTCTGTTCATGCTGCTGGAGGTGAGCCCATCCATGGCTTGGGCTTGCTCATGTGGCAGGAGATGCTGGTGCTGGGGAGAAGAGCACCATCTCATTGACCACCTCATCCCAGGCTGCAAAGCAGGGTCAGAGCTTGCTTTTTCAGCAACTCTGGTAGAGGCTGGGCTGAGGTGGGGAGGAGTTGAGATGCCCTTGAGCCCTTTTTCTGAGACCCTGGTGTCCAATCCCGAATATCCTGTTTGTGCCAAGCTCCCATTCAGGGTGGTCTGTCCCCCAGAGGTAACGTGGGGTGGTGAGGAGTGAGCTCAGGACACAAGACCAACCCCCCTATCCATGTCACTATTGTTGTATCACGTTACCCACATCACAGGGAAAGTTTGAAAAGCTGAGCATTCACTCTGCATGTGCAGGAGCTGTTTCTAAAACATAAATAGCATGGTCATTAACTGAGGCTTTTCCTTTTTTTGTTGTTGCTTAAAGGCAGTCCATGTTATGTACTCTGTGTTTTTCAAATTAAACCATTATTTATCTAGAGGTAGCCAAAAATGTAGCCCAAAAACCACCTCTGATTATTTTTGACCTCTCTAAGGCTAATAATCTGCTAAAACGTCTTTAAACCATCTTAAAGAAAACAGAAACACCACTGCTGACAACTCACATACCTACTTTTTAATGCAGTGTTATTTTAAATGGCTGCGTTTATAAACCTCTAAAGACTGAGGTTTGTAATAGAAATGCTGACAGATCCTTAACACTCCATCCCATAATAACAAAGTTTCAAGAAAGAATGGGGCTATGGACACCAGTGTCCCCTTTACAGCGCTGGGAATTTCTTCCCCTCTTACTGATTTAACTCACGTGGCCAGAAAATGTGTTTTCTTATGAATTCAGGACGAGCACTGAATCAGGATGGCAGGACCCAGACTGCTATGGGGTGGCTGAGAAGTTCATCTCCACCTCCACCATGGGCTGGCACCAGCAGCCTCTGGCACATCTTTATCCCATGCTGCTGCCTGGGGAGGAGAGTTTAAACTAGGGGAGGTGTCCAGAGAGGAGGAACAGAGCAGAATTTTTCCTTCTACGACCCTATTGCAGAAAAAATCCCCAAGAAACAGGAGCTGGAATGACAGGTGGGTGGTTTGAGGGGCTCTGCACAATGTGGGTCACATTCCCAGCTGGTGCACAGCAACCTCCATGATCTTCTGCCCACCTAGAGCTTGGCACAGGGAGTTTAGGGCAAGGTGTTAAACACCCCAACTGCAGCATCTGTCAGGGACGGGTGGCTTTTCAGACTCACTACCCACATGAGAAGCTCCTTGTGTTCATCTGCGTGGGTATCTTTTTCCTGCTCTCTGGCCTGTAAAACTCCCTGAAGGGGAAGAAATGCTAAGTGAGATTTATGTCCTCAGAAAGCAATGTGATAATTTGTGCTGTGCAGCAGAGGGGGGATGCTGCCATATCATCATTAAATTAAGATGTGCAGGCCAGATGTGAAATCTTGATAACGAGCTTTATAGGGCAAGGCAGCTGGGCTTGTGATTAGCTTCCCAGGCAGAGCCGGGAGAGCAGCACAAGATGCAGGCAGCACAAAACACAAAATGTGGCCTCGAGTCATTATCTGACTCTGATCGTGGGTGTATTTGATCTTTGCACCCTGTGATCTCACCCTTGCTCATCCAGGTCTCCCACAAAGAGCACCCACGTACTGCGGAAAGTCCAGACTGCTTGGTAGCATGGAGGGTGTGTGTTTGTCCAACCCATCGTTAGGCTCTGATTCCCAGGGTGTTCCTTGGGAAAAAGAGTTTTCGAATATTATTTATCTTTCATTTTATTTTTAAATCTGGTTATCCAATTCTGCCTCTTTTTTTTTTTTCTTCCGCCCAACCGATGGGCGGACACTGAATTTCTTTTGGCTTTCCTGGGACTTCCAGCATCACAAAAAATTTATTTTTTTTTGATATTGATATTGAGACAGTGACTCAGGAACTTGTCCACCCTCCCTGAGCATCACTCTTCCAAAGTTTAGTGAGTTGAGCTGCACACGGGGAGAAGAACCAAGGTACTTGCACCACTAAGGGTTTTCTATGCAAAACCCCAGGAAAAGAGGGAATTTCCCAGGCCAGCAGCAGAGCCCTGGGACACTTTCCCTCAGTGTCCCCAGGCCATGGCTCAGGGCTGGGAACCAGCCCTTGCCCCCCCCCCACGCCTGGTAGTTCCCCACCCCAGAGTCTTGGGAGTTTTTAACTTTTAGCTCCAGTTTGGGTTCTGATGAATGGAGTGTGGCACAGATCAGGACAGAACAGATTCCTTCAAAACTGGGGGATTTTATGACTTTGAAAGTCACAGCCTCAGTTTCCCCCTCATGTTTTTCAGTGAAATATAAAGCAGACCAAAGGCTGCCAATGAGCCTGTGGGTTTGTTTGTTTGGGGCTTTACAATGGGGGGCAGAAGGCACCAAAAGATAATATATTAATCATTAACTGCCTAAAAAAAAGAAAAAAAAAAAAAAAAAAAAAAAAAAAAAAAAAAAAAAAAAAAAAAAAAAAAAAAAAAAGGAAGAAAAGCTAGAGTGAGAGAAAAGAGGGTTAAGACACTGGAGGAGTTAATTCTGTTATTAAATTGTGTTATTCCCCTATCTATTAAAAAAAAAAATAATCATTGGACCTCCTCGTGAAAACCACAACACTGGGTAATATCAGGAGCAAATCTATACACCAGCTACATTTAAATGCAAGTTTTTCCTGTGTTGTAACTCTTAAAGCACCAACAAACCGGGAACTGCTTTTAGCTTGGTTTAGTGTAAACAGTGTTATCATCACGGTTGCTGGCATGGGATGCCCAGCTCTAATTTTAAGCATCTTGTCAGTAATTTTGCAAAGTTTTCAGCAGCAGGGCTGTATTTTTGACTATGTCTCTGGCTTGGCTTGCCACAGCCAGCCAGCTGGGATCACTGTGTATGTGTGTGTGGTCAAATTTACTGTGAAGCGATTAGGGTATTAAACAAAATGAAATAAACATGTAAAGCTTAAAAACCATCTTGGAGTTGAGGTTTACTTCTATAGAAAAAATACAGATGGAAAAAGTAAAGTAAAACTAAAGGCATTCCTAATGGCAGGCTATTTTTTTCTTGTTGTTGTTGTCTCTATTTTATTTTCAGGGAAAATAAATAGAAGGAAAATAATTTCAAGGAAAATAAATATAAATTACACTTTTAATAGAAAAGGCCTTGTGTCTCTAAGGAAAATGTAGAAAAGCTGTTTTTAAATAATCATATTGCTAAATGTATTTGTGTTCTCCACCATGTGATTGAATATACTTAGGAAGGCAGAGAAAGAGAAGCAAATTTTTAGTAATTTTTAAAAAATCTTTTTGGTACCAAAATTCACCAGCTATGGTCCTAGCTGGCCAAGAGCAAAAGCACCCCATAGGTTTCAGAAGACTGACAGGGATCTGATATGATCTAATCTAATCGATATGTGGATGAGAAAAGCTTTTCTTTTCATGCCAGTTTGTTTGCTTAGCAAAAGACATGTCTAAGATTGGCAGAGACCACCAGGAATAAAGGAAATATCCTTCAAAAGGCAAGTCCAGTTTTCTTTTGCTTTTTTTGGGTGGCCTTTTAATGATTCAGTTTTAATGGAGGGATCAGATTTTTAGTAGGACAACTTTATCAAAACATTAATTATCTGTGACTCCTGGTAGAGGACAGGTCTTCTGTGTGGCAAAAATTTTTCATGCCAAGTCTGACTTTATTCTGCTTCTGAAAAAGAATTCCTCAACTTCCATATTTCTCACTAAAGGAGGTTTCTAAATCCCTTCTATCTATTTGTCAATTTTTAGCTATTTTTTTTAAAAGAAAAATTAAAATGTATTATTTGATTTTATTTTTTGTTTGAAAATTATTCAGTGTATTGTATATTATCTAATTAGTAGATAAATAAAAAAAAAGAAAAAGTTTCTCCCCAAATAAAAATCAAAACATTTTATTAAAAATTGCTAAAACTAAGGGTTTTAATTTTCTCACAACTTTTACTCTTTTGGCTTCTCCAAAATAAAATTCTAGTTAGGTTTGGTAGCAGGCAAATAAACTCCTCCTTACAGTTCCTATATCCATGGATTAATATTTTCTGGAAACTGATAAAAGTTGAGTCTTCTTTCTTTGGTAGCATCTATTTTTCTGCTGGCTATTATCCTCAGGGATCTCAAAGTCTTCCAAGATGTGGCTTTTCAAAGCAGGCCAGTGCTTTCTGTTCTCCTTGGCAGTTTTATGGGATGTAGATTTTCCCAGTTATGTTACATTTTGACAATTTTTTGTCTCAGCTCTTCTCTCTACTTTTCCTGCCAGGTCTCTTTCTTGCATCAGTGCTGTATAAAATCCTACTGTATTATTTGCAAAATTTTTCTGGGGGGGTTACAACAAGATCTTTTGGCTAGAAATGCCAATGATTGGATCAAAAGACAATTTGGGATCTGGTCTACTGTTTTTGTCTTTTCATCCACACGCAAAGCCCCCACACAATAAAAGTGGGGCCACCTTTATTAATATGAAGGTATGATGGAATTAATTAGAAAAGGCTAAACTCTTTTTGTCATGTATCAAATAACACATTCATAGTTCCTAAATACTTTATTTTATTTTTTTTAAGCAGAAAAGATTAGATTTCTTAATTTTTAACCATTGTTAATGTTGGATCTTAAAAAAGCCTGTAAGACAAGTCCAGAAAATAGATATTATATTTCATCTTACTGGATATGAGCTTGTTTATACGGCTTACCATCTGCAAACCCTTTAAGAGAACCTACAGCTCTCCAGCTTCCAATCTGTCTCCTTTTATGTTCTTGCTGTGTACTATCTAATATTGGTGGTTTGGGTCAAAAAGTGAAATATTCTTACAAACTACTGTTACTAAATAAATTTCCCTGGATTATCATTTTCTGGTGAAGGAAAATGGGCAGATCAAATTTTTATCGCAATTTTGATACAGACTTTTAATAGGAACACATAAAAAAAATTTAAAAGGTAGAATATAGAATTTCTCTTACTATTTTAGTCTGATGGAAAACAGCGTGGTGTGTCAAAAATGTGTGTGAATTCTCTCTGAGTAATCTTGGACCTCGTACCCTGCCTTTGGTGGTTCTTTTGCCTTTCTCATTTTCTTTAAAAAAATATTTTAACACCTGACATTTCTACTGCTTAGCTCCTGAGGCAGTGGTAACTTTTGAACTTTCTGATATGCTGGGTGAAGGGAATTCCTTCCACTTCTTTAGTCTTCAAGTCATTTCATCACTACTGTCTGTCCATCTCAGAAGGACTTTAGGTGTTGGCTACTGCAGAGACCAGGAAAAGGAAAGAAGGGAAAGGCTGCACGTTGGGCATGGAGCACAGTGAGGTCTCAACAGGTCTGAATCCCATTTCCATTCTGGTATTGATCCAGCCTCCTTTCCATAATATTCCTTTCACACATGCTTTTTTTTCAAAAGGAATTTTTAAAAATATGAATACTGACATGTGTGTGTAGTCTTCAATAACACTTGCAAATGAAAAATTCAGAATGGCATAATATAGACAAAGGACCACATTTTTTTCCAGAGAAAGTCAGCTCCCCCTCTCTTCAGCCTCACACACGAGTTCTGCGATCTTGTGACAATTTGGGAGTTATTTAAAACAGTCTCATTCAATTATTTGGTTTTGTTTTCATTCCTTCTTTTTCATAACGTCTGTGCTGCTTTGTTCTCTGAGAACCAATGGAACTACAGTGACTTTTTTTTCATGAAAAACCAAAGGCAGGGTTTAATGGTGAAAAATTATTAAACACATTTTAACAACCGAGGGAATCTCTTGGGCAACCTGATCTCCTGACATTTCTAGGTTAAACTGATCTGGATACATTTGTATAAGTGTCCATCCATCTCTCCAGTGATTCGTATCCCCCTGGGAAGCCTCAAGAAGTGTAGCATGTGCTCTGCAAGCCATTTTTGCCAGAACCTGAAGCCCAGTGATGCTAGTTGAGGATTTTGTTACAAACTCCAATGCAGGTGCACAGCTCAGCAGATGCTGACAAATGGATTAATTTTGTCTTGGTCAATGTTATGGTTTTTCATGGGAACACTACAAGCAGAGCTATAATGGCTGTGTGTGGATTTGGTGCAAGACACGAGGAACAAGCCTATTTATTATGTCTAAAACCAGCTTTTATATTTTAGGCTTGTTGGAAGCTAAAATTTACGCCAGGGTGATTTAGGACCATGT
Organism: Florisuga fusca; assembly: GCA_038090715.1. Lineage (NCBI taxonomy): Eukaryota > Metazoa > Chordata > Aves > Apodiformes > Trochilidae > Florisuga > Florisuga fusca. The sequence goes on from JAAWXA010000008.1 coordinate 22,095,210, forward strand.
AAATCAAGGGCAGATTTCATCCTTAAAGGTCATATTTGTGCTCTGTTAATGGCCTAGGTTTTTTGTTTTTTTGTTTTTTTGGGGGGTTTCTGTTCTCTCGTAGGTTCCTCAATTACCAGGTCTGCTTTTGGAGAGGGATTTAAAAATAAGACATTTGAAATCATAAGCACCAAGAGTTTCCTCTATATTAAGCCAAGTGCTGTTTTCACCCTGGTTATGTCGATCAAAAATGTATTTGGTATTCTCAATTACATTTTCAGTGTCTAATGAACAAATAGGTCCCCAAAGAGCCAGAGCTGAGATTAAATACGTGAAGCCTTTCCAGTGAAATGTTTTAGATATCTAAAAAATAACACAATAATAGTAATTTCATGCAGAAATAGCCATATAATTCATTTCAACCCAGATTTGAGCAGAAAATTTCTCTCATTTGGTTGTTCATCCTCTGTCCTCCCATCTCTTAGATTTCTGTTCCTGCAGAAGTTAATGCAGACCTAAATAAATGCCTGTGTCCTTACCCTTAAAGACATTGGACAGTCTTCAGTCTCTAACAGATTTGTATTTGCTTTTTCTCTCCCTAGATATCCATTCAGATAGATGGGTGTGGAGGAACTTACAATGAATTTATTGTTCTGCAGCAATTACTGAGAATTGTGAAAAACACCCTCCTTGGAATAAAAAAATATTGTACTTTTCTCAGCCACGTGTGTTATAGGCACATGAAAATGTGTATCAGGTTATTTCAGGGAATGGCAAAACAAATGAGTGTATTCTCCAACATGGAGAATACAAATTCCCACGAATACAAAAATCCCAGATCCATGGTGGATTTGGTCCACATGTATTACAAATTTTATTAAAAAGAACAGCAACAGGTAATAGCAATAACAGAAACGAGACCCCATCTCTGCTTTCCCAGCTACTTTGGAACACATTTAATCCAGGAGAATGCCATGTCATTCTCTCCCACAGCACAAGAAGCAAAGCAGATCCACAGCAAAGGAAAATGCACGCTAAAAATATCTATTTTACTGTTCTACTTTGTACCTTGTAACCCTGCCACGTACCAGACTCCCGTGGCCTTCATTGTCTCTTCCTCTGCTCCCCATTGTTCTCTTGCAATCTGAGATGGTGCACACAGCATGGGTTGATACTGTTCTCTGTGTGACATAATTTAGGTTAAACAGCATCAGTTACACCATCTGGAAAGGGAATAGCTTCTCAGTGCTTCATCACTGGAGGTCTCATCTCTCTACATAATTGGTCTTCCTTCAGTGAGATCTACTGGTGGCCTAGCAAACGTCTAGAAGGAACCTGGCAACTGGGCTTCAGGATGGGTTTTGTGGGCTTAGAAGAGTCCAGAAGCCCCAAAGAACCACTTTTCCTACCAATCCTGTCCTCCTGAACTTCACATTTTCAATGTACTCCTGCTGCCCTGCCTCACCAAGCCCAAGCCTCTCTTTCCTCTCCCACCCCCCCTTGCAGAATTTATTTGACAGTCCCTGCATCACTTCATTTCATTAGTACATTGGGATGGAAAGTTTATAAGACAGCAATAAAATCAAACAGATTATTGCTTTCAGGCAGAGCAGGGTCTTAAGTGATTTAAGCAGGGAAAGATCCAGGCCCTGGCTCAGGCATATTATGCAGATGCTAAAATCATTATCACCGTGTAAAAATATATCTATAAATTTCCACTTTTGCATTTCCTCACTGCAGCGTGCTGTGGGCTGTGATGCCATTTTCCACTGATTAGGAAGCCCAGCAGCTGTTTCATCTTGCCCCACACTCCCTCCTGAGCCATTTCCATGGCTTTTTCTGCTGACTCCTGCTCAGCACCGGGTGCCTGCAGGGGGCCAGGATGCCAGCAATTCATCACCTGCAGAAAGTTGAGTTTTCCCCTGAAATAAACCCTGCTTGTCACTGTTTTCCCTGTCTTCAAGGTAGTTTCTTAGCAGCACTGCTTAACCAGTGGACTAAATTGAAGAAAGCTGTGCAGGGTGAGCTGTGGTACCACCTCTAGTTAGAGCTATCACGGGGTGAAAATGGCACATGGAGAGGAAAGGGTTGCTCTGCTAGCTGGAGAAGGCAGGGCTGAGGGACCTGGGGGACACATGAAGCCTTGAATAACTGGTTGGAATATTATGATGTGTTGCTCGGATAATTGTTTAGGGTTGCTTTGTTTGGGGGGGTGAGAGTTATTAAAAATATTCCGCTCTTTCTTCCTTAGTTTTCCCTTCATTCTGTCTCTTTATTTCTAAAACACCACAGGAAACAGGAAAAAAAAAAAACCCTTCTCTGTCCTCTCTCTTCATCTTAGGCTTTTATAAATATTTTTTTCTCAAAGTAGTAAGGAGAGAAAAGGAAAAAAAAAAAAAAACAGTATTAAAGAGGGAAAAGACATTTAGGGACCAGAAAACTGGGGTGAAAAGTTCAAGCAGGTTAGTAGTAGCACTAGAGCAGTAACATTAAACTGAATTGTCTCTGCAGTGTCCTTTAGCTTTGGTCTCATAATTCTTGGTATGAAACAAACGGTGCCACTGCAGACAGTGGATTTATTTTTCAATAGGTAAGATCACAGTAAATTCAGTTTTCAGTAACATGGCTCCTGTTTTACCTATCAAGTAATATGTGCTGTTATCCTTGTAAGATATTTAGATCAGGAGCAAGCTGATGGTGTCCCTGAAGAACTGAAATGTGTTGGGACTCTCTTGAGTTGGAAAGGATGACAGTACTTTAAAAACCTTTTGTGAAAAATATGCAGTATTGCTTGGAGCAAGTTCAGTGCCTGGGAAAACTCTCGTATTTTGCAGCCCTCTAAAGATTCCTCCTAACACAGCCTGTCAAAACCTATGGTAAAATAAAACTCTTAGAGAAAGTTTATCTCTCCAAAGATAGAAATGATGGCTGGAAAGGAATTCTTCCATTGTGATTTTAAAGATGGTTTTGATTACCTGGGCCAACATCCGTTTAAAAGGAACTGTTTATCACCTCACAGTAGCATTGACGAAAATGCTGTCACACATCTGTGAGGTTGCTGATGAAACATCTTGCTAAGCACAGATTTGTGATTTGCACTCATGCATGACTTGCAGGGATATCCTTCTACGAAGCCATGAAAAATAAGAGTAATGTATTGTCACACACGTTTGAGCAGATGTATGATATGCCTCTTTGCCACACCTAAAATAGTACCTTAGGAGTTACTAAAATCAGATACACTTTTATTTTTCATTTACCAACCCTGTATTTCATTGAACAGAAGCTTTTTCTTAAACTGAAACAGATGATGTTTTAAACTAATACTAATTGATTCCATTCCTGGAGTTCACAGTGGTAGCAAGTAAAATAGCTCCCTGACCCTGCCGGCAAATTCAGATTTAAGACTCTGCAGCACGTTTTGGCTTCTTTTTTTTCCTCTTTCAGTGTCCACACAACACTGTGCTGGCTCCTAGCATCACTTGCCGACACAGCATGCTGTGGGTTGGAGTGGGATGCAGGAGGCACAGGCCAGGTTCTCAGCCCCACCAGGGAGTTTGTAGGGGAGCCAGTTCCACAGGCTGGACTTCCCCCTTGGTGTAGTGAGGATAAATTTTCACTATCTCTTATACAAGTAGGATGAAATCCACTGATGATTATAAGGGGCTTTGTTACAGTGAGGTCTGTGTATGAACCACTCCATGGAACTCATAATAACTGAGCATCCCTGTTCTACACAGAAGGGAATCAGGTGCTATTTCTTTTCTCTGTTTCTGGTCATATACCCTATGGTCAACAGCCCAAAAGATACCCCCCAAAGCAAAAAGTGTAAGTTTTAGGGTGTTTGCCTCATCCTACAGAAATTATCTATGATTCCTTCAGCCAGCCATGTCATAAAAATGTGAGGCATAATGCTGGGAACAAATTTTCCTTGTATTATTAAGGCAGGAAGGTCGATTGTCTTGTGCTGAGACCAAGTGCTTAGCAGTTTCTGGCTGCTATGTGCTTACAATGCAGTTTTTAACTCAGCATCCCTCCCAAAGCCCCTGCATTGGTGTGTGGGGTGGGCAGTCTTCCACTCACCCCTCATTCCCAGTCTGGCTGTGGACTAACAGAGAGGACCAGTTCCATCCTTCTGCAGCACATTTAGGATGCTGCTGGGCCCCCCATTATTAAAGAGCTTCTCTTATAGGGGAGGCAAGTCATGATCTGGGTCAGCAGGAGGGAATACAGAACTGGTGGTTTACTAAGAGCTGTCTGGCTGCCTGTCCATGCATCCCTGAATACATGAACATCCAAACTGGTGGAAGCATCTCTGCTTTCTATTGCAAGCCATATCCTCTGGAAGTTGTTGTTACATCCATCTTTCCAAGCAGGGCTCTTTAATGGGAATGCTGACAGCATACCAGGAGCTCTGATGTCAAAAGAACTGTCTCTAGAATTATGCTGGGTATTTTTTTAACTCTGCAGATTGAAACAGTTAAATGCTGTTCTCAAGCACCTTTGGCCATTTGTGACAAAATATAAAGCAGATCCTAGCCAAGGATATCTCTCTGAAAAGCCTTGGTTTTGTTATTGTTACAAATGAATCCCCAGATTATTTTTCACTCTGAAAACTGGCAAAGCCATCTTTCCTTCATGTCCACAACTTTACCCCACTTCCACACACACTTAATTCACAACCCCAGGATCTACTTGAATAAATTTCTCTATCAAAGACTGAAGGTTTCAACTAGAGCTGTTGTGAAAGAAGAAAAAGCCTGGCCTTTGACTAAGAGAGATTTGAAAGGGAGGCTTGAAATGTGAGGACTGTGGTGGGAGCACCTGTTGTTGCAGGTGTTTGTGGTGATTTCCTTCACTTCAGGAGTACAAAGTGGCAAGACACTTTGCCTCTTGGAAATGCAAAGGGGCTCATCTTTGGCCACGATAGAGTTCTGTTTTGCTTGTTAGAGAAACCAAGTACCTTTCTGCAGAGAAACGAGTGACTTCTGCTGACCATAGGACTGACTTTCCCAAAGGACTGAATTGGACCCATCCCTGTGGGTCCAAAGGGGTAGGCTTGGCAAAGTTTGCAGGGTAGCACCATGGGGATGAGACAAGGAAGCCCCAGAACGTGGTTTCACAGCACAGAGATTCTTGTTTTCTTGCCACCCAACACCAGCCCCATCACTCAGAGGCCTCCCTTAGCCTCATGGCTGTCTGAGCTCCCAGCACAGAGAAGGGGAAGGGCCTTTCTGCTGAGTTATGAGGAAACTTGGGTGATTATAGCCCTACTGTGTCCATAGCTGGGTGGCAGAAATCCTATTGAAAGTTTCCTCATTATATTATAACTTTACAGGCAATTAGCTTCTTCTCTTCCACATGCAGAGATTTCATTGATGAGCCATTTCTGTTTCTTTGATGCTCCCTTCATGTCTGCTTTTGTTTTATTTCAAGGATGGAGCCTGGATCAGGCCCTTTGGTATTAAATACATCTGTCTAGAAAGTGCCCAAATGCATCAAAACAACTTTGATCAGTGAAAAGTTTTTTACATAGAACTGGATTTTATAGTGTGCATGTGTGCCTGAAGTGTTTCTTCTGTGCACCATTCAGATAGAGGGTTCATTTCACTTTAAGATCATAAAAAATGGAGTTATTTAATAGGGCCCTTGGTTGGGTAATTACGAAGCAAAGGAAAAGCAGACAATCCGCCCAGGGGGTGTGTGTGTTTTTTCTTCAGTGGTGTTAAATACTATTTGGATTATTCACTGAATAAACATTAAATAATGTAATTTGGAAACCAGGTCCCACTAGGGACTTAAATCTGTAGTCTGTCACTGGTAAAGGATTAAGATATTAGTGTATTAATGTAATATCAAAAGCTGTAGATTCCTTCTGTGTTGCTTAAGTGCTTTCTGATCAAACATGTCCGGGTAGTTTGTTTTTATTTTAATTGCTTGTTTCATGCTGTAGTGAAAGATGTACGAGTGCAGTGGTTTAGTTTGCCTGTTTAGTCTATACAAATCAGAGCCTGTAGGTCTGATCCTCCATAGTTTGAGACTGGAGGAACTCAGCAGACCCAGACCTTCACCTTTGTTTGCAAAGAGCCCAGTCACACTCTGGCATTGTAAAAATTCCTCTCACTGCCTCTCCCTTCTCTGCTGCTGCTTCTTCTCTCAGTGCCATCTCAATGATATTTTGTGCTTTTGACATTTCTGCTACCTTTCATCTTAGCAGTGTCTTGGGAGGAGATGCTTCTACAAGGCACAATAATGGGTAGATACCAGCTTTTCAGAGATTGAGTCTGATTTAATCCTATATTGAGGCCAAAACTGGAAGGGAAGCTGAGAGGCCTTGGATGACACTTTCAGGATCATTTTCACCTACAGCCCATTTTGGAAAAGTGTGAGTTCAGTGTGTGAGGCTATTTCTACCCCTGTGCAGAAGTATACATCAGGTTGACTGTGTTGATGCTGTTAAAGGTGGAAAATCCACCTTTGTTGTGCATTAAGTCTTAACATTTACACCCTGGAGAGTTTGCAAGTGTTGATTTCCATTGACTAGCAAGTCCTAGATGTCTACAACAGTCACCAGAAACTGGCTCTGCTAAAATGAGCTCCTGGGTTGTGCTTATTCAGTTTGCCTGAAATGGCCATTTCTGTCCACCAGGAAAACCCCAACAACAGGTATTTTGGGGAGGATTCCAGAGACATATCAAGCCTTTCTTAAGCAACCCCTTTGTGATTTGAAGCTTCTGGATTTCTTTTCAAATGACAGACACTTTACTGCTGAAGAAGGGTGAAAGTGTGGGTTTAGCATGCTGGATTGGCTTTCACCCTCTGAGAGAGTCTGGGCTGAGGAGTGTATTACCAGGGCAAATAGCAAAGAGAATGTGTGAGAGATGATGTTAAATTGTACTAGAAAAATGGGCCAGTGCACTGATACCATTGGAGACACTAAGTGATTTATAATGACAATGCTTTGTGAAACAGAGAGAATGCACAGAGGTTTATTCAGCTACGCTTTTTAGCAAAGACAGTTAAACACAAAATGTGTCCATCACAGGAGCATTTCCTTGTGAAATTGCTTTTGTTCTGAAACGAGCACATTCTATTGGCTTCTGAAGAAACACGAGGCTTAAAATAAAATGTATGTGTTTGTTTAAGCTGTGTCAGTGGTGACTCTAACTCAACAGTTCATCCAAGACAAAAAATGTGCTCTCTAAATCTGTAGACAATCAAGGTTTTTATTTTTAATAACCAGTCACTGTTTATTGTAATATACACTAATGTTTTAAAAGGAACAAGAGTGTTGCTGCTCACTGGTTCAGTTCCAAGTGCTGCATTTCAGCAAATGAAGCAGGAACTCAAGTTGATGAAATGTGCAAACAAATCCCCATGGAACCCCCTCCATTAAAAATTAGCTCTGAATTAGATATTACAAACAGTACTGAAAAAATAGCCTCTGTGGCTATTGTCTTGAAAGTCCTTGGTGTAATAAAAATTTCACATTTTCTATAAATGAGGAGAAAAAAGCAGAGTTGCTGGAAAACACTTCAGTTCACCTAATTGGAAAATATAACTCAAATATTCATAATGATTCCTCTTAAAAACAGACGAAAAGAACATTCTTGAATATTATTTTGGAAGCAGGCCAAAATATGCACTTGTTGTTACTATGGCAATGAGCAAAAAGCAGAGAAAAAATCACCAACAACAGCAAAAAACCTCCAGGTTTGAAAGCAACTTGCCTTGTATGAATTATTTTTATGATCACAGACCCCTCACAGCAACCAATTTACTGAGTATAAGTGATCTAATTGAGGGCAATCGTTGTCAGAGAGACCAAAAATATACTAGGCCTCCATTTTCATATTAAAATGCCATGCCTTGGTTTAACATTTCCAAGTGGTTGTTTTAGGCCTTTTTTAAAAAACAAAAGCCTGTTGAGGATAGGGTAACTCTGTTGACCAGTATATTATTGAACTTGTTTATCTCTGGGAAATGGGACCACCTGATCTCAATAGAGTTTTTCTTTTTTTGTTTTCTTTCCTCCCTCCCCACCTCCCCTAACCTCCCTTCCCACCTCCCTCCCTCCCCCTCAATTGCTTGAAACATTTCACAATTAAAGCAGAAGAGGCTTGTTCTGCGGTTCTCACCTTTTGTCCTGAATAGCCTGGAAACAGAGGGACACTTTTCCCGTTGAAGTCTGGTGTAATTTCCCCTTGAATGGGCTCTCATGATAAGAACAGGGGTCACTGGATGGGATGGTATGCAATAAAGCTTGTGATTGCGTGGTTCTTCATCATCACAAAACAGCCCAACACTCTGCTTTATGATAGCACAATTGGCACACACAATGGCTTGGGTAGAAAGCTAGAGAAACAGAGAGACGGGTATAGATACTAAGATGGAGATATCAGTCAAGCAATTGTCCCTCTTGGTGTGTTTCAAGTGCTGAAATGTACAAGTGGCTGAGAACAGGGTCCCCAAACATTACACTGAAAAGCAGTGAATGAATAAAGAGGGATGGCAGGAGTGGATGAATCTTGCCTATAGAATGCACCTTTGTGGTCAAATGTATAAGATAATATATAGCAGCTGTGTTATAAGGCAGCAAAGGGAATTGAACTTACAAAGCCCAGGCTTTCAATAGCTTCCCTTGTGGGAACACCAAAAGTTTAAGAGGTGGAGGAGGGCTCATTGCTGACTAACGCCCATGCTCAATAATTGTCGTCTTGCATGCTGTGGAACCTACCCATTGGGCCAGTTCTTAAAGTCCTTATTTACTGCCCCTAAGTGGGAGCTTTTATTGAGTAAAGGCCGAGTAAAACCTGGAGAGAGACTCAGGAGCTGGCTGAATGTGAAGTCAGTTACAGCAAGCCAGCATTTAGAGGGTCCAGTCCTGGAAGGGCTCCCAGTTCCCATGGATTTAGAGGGGAGCTCCAGAGGCTTAGTGTTAGAGGTTGTTTTATCAAATACTGGAACCTTTTAACATTAATACAAAAAAATTGAAACCTTTACCCCCATTTCTCCTTTCCAAAATTTTTATTAAAAACAAACCAAAACGCCACAAAACAGACCTTTGTTTTTCAGGAAAAATCTCTCCTTTCCTTCCTCTCTGCCCAGTTCCATAAATCAGTGATTAATAATTATTTATGAGCTCAGTACTGTGTGCATCTTGGTCCTACTCATGATTAGAAATTGCCATCTACTTAAGCAGAATGAAAGCCTTACCCAGTTTTTGTTTTGCAAAACTCCATTGTAACCTTTCTGGAAATCTTCTGTAGGTGGTGAGGGCAGGAGTAAGGTCAAGGGAAAGGTCTGTTAGAAGAGGACTTGCAATAACTCCTGAAAGGTGTTAAAATACTCTGCCTTTGAGTCAAATACTGATATATTCATAAAGAACCAGCTGCTTTTCAAGATAAACAATAAGGGAGAAAAAATAGCAATGGAGTATACCGCTTTCACACCAAGATAATTGACAAAAAGAGCTTTTAAGGAAAGTATGGTATCTTGGCTTTTGTTCTGAGCAAATCTGATTGCAATAGATTTCTACAAAGATTAGCTGAAACCTCTTCAGTCTCAGAGGGTTTGTTGTTTGGACTAATTTCAAGACCAAACACAAGGTCTTGCACTTAAACATGGAATAATAAAATTGATACATCCTACTTCCTGCTGTACATAAGAAGAAACTACAAGTGTCTAAAGATGTCTCCTCTGTGTAAAATCTGGTCATGTCCTAGTAAAAGTGTTTTGTGTTTAGTGACCTACCAACCTGACAATATCTGGCTGGATCTCCCAGTTTGTCTTACAGCACAGTAGTACCTGTAGCTCTTCTAAATATCCACAAACGGGTACAGCATTAACAGCACAGTTCCTAGTCCCCTTTTTCTGGCCCTTAGGAGAAAATGTCTTGCCTGGCATATGAATTACAGGCTATTGGTTTGCTATTATAATTTTTGATTGAGTTAAAGGTGCACGGATAGAGAAATTGTTGAAGGTCAGTTGTTTTAAAGAGGTTGATTTCTCATTTGGTTCTGTGAGTGCTGAGGTCCTTTGGTAGTTGCTCACTCATGTGGAGAATGTAATAATGTAGATTTGGTGTCTGTGTCAAAGATTTGTTTCATTCATAGGTATCTTTGTTCTGTTGACCATCTTTTTGTCTAGATGAACTTTGAAGGGGCAAGATGTCATGATAAGAACAGTGTTTGTGATAGCAAAATTGTTGCCTTGGGTAGTAAAGAGCAGGAGAACAGTCACTAGTGGTGTCCCCCAGGGATCAGTGTTGGGCCCAGTTCTGTTTAATATCTTTACTGATGGTTTAGATGAGGGGATTGAGTCCATCATCAGCAAATTTGCAGATGACACTAAGCTGGGGGGGAGTGTGGATCAGCTGGAAGGCAGGAGGGCTCTGCAGAGGGACCTGGACAGGCTGGAGAGATGGGCTGATTCCAACGGGATGAGGTTCAACACGGCCAAGTGCCGGGTCCTGCACTTTGGCCACAACAACCCCATGGGGAGCTCCAGGCTGGGCACAGAGTGGCATCCTGGCCTGCATCAGGAACAGCGTGGCCAGCAGGTCCAAGGAAGTGATTCTGCCCCTGTACTCAGCGCTGGTGAGGCCACACCTCGAGTACTGTGCCCAGTTCTGGGCCCCTCAATTCAGGAAGGAGATTGAGGTGCTGGAGCAGGTCCAAAGGAGGGCAACCAGGCTGGTGAAGGGACTCAAGCACAAGTCCTATGAGGAGAGGCTGAGGGAGCTGGGGCTGTTCAGCCTGGAGAAGAGGAGGCTCAGGGGAGACCTCATCACTCTCTACAACTCCCTGAAAGGAGGTTGTAGCCAGGGGGGGGTTGGTCTCTTCTCCCAGGCAACTACCAGCAAGACAAGAGGGCATGGTCTCAAGTTGTATCGGGGGAAGTTTAGGTTGGATATTAGGAAGAAGTTCTTTATGGAGAGGGTGATCAGGCATTGGAATGGGCTGCCCAGGGAAGTGGTGGATTCTCCGTCCCTGGAGATATTTAAAAAGAGACTGGATGTGGCACTCAGTGCCATGGGCTGGTAACCGCAGCGGTAGTGGGTCAAGGGTTGGACTTGATGATCTCTGAGGTCCCTTCCAACCCAGACAACTCTATGATTCTATGATTTCCAATATGACAATATCATCAGACAGCCTGAAACTACTTCTTTTGGGGTCATATGTATTTGCAACTAATGACCCATAAGCTCCAAAACCTGCAGGCATTTTTGGAGTAGAAGAGAAGAGGTTTAATGTTCTGTATTATGTCTGTAGAAGGTCCTGCTTACAAGTACAACTGGTAGTTTGCATTGCAGTGTAGGTTTTGGAGAGTCCCTCTCAGGTCTTTGGCTTCTCTAGGAATACCTGGGAGAACACGGAAATCAATTTTTTAGAGACATGTTCATGAGGTCAAGGATCTTGCCAGTTTATTAATGCTTTTTACTTTATAACTGTAAAGGGATATCAAGAATGCTTTTTATGTTTTCTGCTGTTTTCTTCTAGCAATGATTATATAACTGAAGTAAATTAAATAATGATTCAAACATATGTAATTTCCAGGTTTCTAACTCATTTTGGAGATTTCAGATAAAGGGAAACTACCTGAGATGTAAATATTTGTGTAATTTAGTCTTGGCAGTCATAATGTTTATCAATTTAAACACAGATTTTCAGACAAAATTATCCATTTATCTCATTTGAGTATATTTTTAGAAAACTCACCTTGATTTCCCTTGGATGAGGAGGAATCTTAGATGGATCAGTGCTGTTCACCTATTGTTTTGAAGCCAGAGAAAAGCAGTTAGTTCTCTTTGCAAAAGGGAGAGTATCTTTTAATCTCAGTGAGAAGTGTTAAACTTCTTTAGATGATGAGAAAAATTTATACAATAAAATACAAGCATTTTCCTAGTACACGTCACTGGGAGGCAGTTGCTTGCAGCTATTTTTTTGTCATCACAACTGATTGAAATAGATTTCTGAAAACATAATTATGTTTAAAAAAACCCCAAAACAATAGTGCCCCACAACACATACAGTGTGTTAGGCTTTGAAAAATTCTGAGGTCTGGATAATTTGTATTCTTGCTTCTTTCCATACATTCATTCTCTGTGGACCTGGTCCAAAGCTGACAGGGCAAAGTTGAGTCTCACCACACAGGTTGTGTTCACAGCATCTTGTGAAGTCAGAGCACATTACACTGATCCCTGTACCTCAGAGGGGTGTTGTCAAAGCAGATTTCTGCCAGTGCAATATTCTGAAAATGAACAGTTCTGAAAAACTTGTTTTCCAAGGCAGTCTGTGGCCAACCCAAGCCAAAAAAGCTTCGTACTTCCTCAAAACACAGGACTTTGGACCAGAGTCTGAGTATGATTCACTGGAGAATTTGCTACTGGACATGAATTGCTGCTCATTTGTGTTTTCTAGAGAGAAGTTTGAACTGTGAAAGCTGGCTTCAGACTTCTTTCAAGAAAGGAGAGAGCATTTATATCCACCCCAAATCAGTGGCTGATTATTCTCAAGCTTTTTTTATCATTTTTATCATTAATTTTATCATTTAAATTAATTAAGACAGAGATTTGCTTTTGTGGAAGACAATCCTTAAAACTTCATCAGCACCATGATTAATGTAATCAAAGGCTGTGCTGCAAAATAGTAAATGCAGATGCAGGTATACACATATAAACAGAGTAATTTTTTTCATGTATCCCGTATATTTTGTACTCAAAATATGTATCTAAACTTGAATCTTGAATAACACAAAAAGACACAAAAATAAGTTTGAAATATTTGGTTTCAATACAGCCATTTTCCCAAAACAATTAGGACAAGTAATGAAAGAAGTACCTTGACCTACACGTACTGGATGCTGGAGAAAGTCATTTGAATGGAAGATTTTTGAGGATGATATAAAATAAGGGCAGAGGAAGAAAATATGGAACAATCCAAACGAAAACGTCCGTTTGGGAGAGAAAACTGCTGCCAGCCAGACCACACTGCTGGCCAGACATCATCTTAAATAGATTATTCAAACAAATATTAATTTAAGTTGCTAGGATGGAATATCTGGTTTAACTGTTAGAAAGCACCGCATTCATCTGCAAGTCAGTGATGAATAACAAATGTTCTCCCACGGAACAAAATGCAGAAAGGAGGAATGGCATTTGAAACTCTTGCAAGCAGTGAGATGTTCTTGCTCGAGCCAGCCCAGGACTCACAGACTCTGTGGTCACACTGGGTTTGTCTCAATGTTGGCAACCTGTCCGAGGCTGGGAGCATCACCAAAATAGCCATTTTAACTGGCTCAGTGACAAGGAAATCCAGTCTTCTGCCTTCCTACCTTGTCAGGATCAGAGGCTGAAGGGGAGAAAAGAGAAGCAAGAGAAAAAGACAAGTAGTGGGGAAAAAGGTGTCCCATGATAGAAGGTGAGTGTGAAGGATAAAACCAGTATCCCTTTTAAATACAGATTTATGGTTAGAGGATGCAAAATTAGCTTAGGCCAAGAGATAAAGTTAGATTGTTGGTAGAATTAGAGGCCTCACTCTCTGGGTATTGAAATTTGCTGCCGAAACACCTAGAGGTGACTATTTTAGTACTCATGAGTGATGTAGCCCACTTGAAAAAACTTACTTCTCTAGGGAGGTGACTGAAATTACTATGTCATATCTTCTTTTGACTCCTTACTCCAAATGACCAGATATTCGTTCCCCCTAGGGTTAATTAGGGACAGTTTATAGCATAAAATCCAAGTGAGGCTCCAGTGGGCAGGTCTGGACCTGTAGAAAGCCCCCTCAACCACTCTGCTACCCTTTAAACCCTTCTGAGGAGGAGAAAAAGCAGCACTAGTCTGTTTTGACCCAGTCTGGAGACCTTAGAGCAGGTGGCAGGAGCTAACACGATCCTTCCTCAGCCTCATAATGTGGACTTTCCCCTTCTGTTCCCAGCATGGCATCTCCTGTGTATTTTGTGAGGACAGCAGATCATCTTGGTCACTGAAGTGGAAGTGGAGTTATCAAATAGGCTGATGGGTCAAGTAAAATGAAGCACCACCCAGATGAACAAATCTGTGTGTTCAACATTGAAGAAAAAAATCTCTTTCCAAAAAGAGATCCTCTTTCAAAGCAAAATTCTTCAGCTGGGGCATTCAGTATGAAAAACGAATTTTAGGTGCTGATTCTTAGAAGGAAGTATGTCTGGCTTAAAGTCAAGCACCCCCCCCCAGGCTTACCTGATGCTTTCAGGTTTTTTTGCTCCTAATAAAAGCTCTGAGCAGCTTCACATGTGAACTTAAAAGAAGGGAGCTGATGGAACAAGCTCAAGAGACCCCATGATGTTTTTCTACGTGATGCTTTATCTGAAGGGTCCAAAAAGATATCCAAGTATTTTAATTTTTTTAATATTATTATTTTTTTAAGCTGGGAAGGAACCTCGATTGTATTTCAGTTCTTTTAATTATTTTGTCTAGCAGTGAGATCAAAGGCCTAGGTCTCAAAAGGAGTCCGTCCTGGGCCAAGCACTCCAAAGTGGATGCTCCAAGTTCATAAAAAATACCATATTTAGTCATCTAACTTAGTCTGTTACTCAGAAATGCTTGGATCTGCTGCTCCCTAGCCAGACATTGTAAGCTGCCCCAAGATTATCAGATGACATGTGCTGAATGAGTACCAAGTACTTATGAGCCTTTTTTTCTGCAGGTTTATTTGGGGTAGTCCGAGATCATCCTGCAGGGTTGTTGTTTTCTGTGTCAACTGAGCCTCTTTCTGATCAGGTCTCTGTAGGGGTGGATGTGAGTGAAGGGTTGGAGGGAGGCAGGGGAAACAACAATTTCCTCTGCCCCCTCTGATCCAGCTCCACTTGCCGACGTGGTGATGCGGATGTCAGATAGTGCATCTCTCCCTCTCACTTCTTTATACCTCCTCTGTCCCCACATTTGTTTTTCTTTGTGGGCGTGAATAAACAGAGCCCCTGGGGGGACCTTGCAAACGGATGGTGCCTCTAGCAACAGTTTAGGGAAAGGGAGGCTCACAGAACTGGGGCCAACTTCCCCATTTACCGAGTGAGCCTTATAGGCTGCAGGAGGAATTTGCTGCGGGGTGGACCACGGGGTTGTGCACTGAGCTTCAGGCTGTCACACTTGAAAAGGTGGGGCTGTACCACTCACTGAGGTTTCTCAGGAAATCAATAGCAGAGTTGAGATACAGGAATCCAGGTTTCCAGACTCCCGTTCTGGTAAAACAGGCTATAAATTTGATGCCAAAATTGCCGACATCCATCACGAAGAGCTTATCTCTTGAGCTGCACCGGTTATAAGGAGGACTACCCTAGAAAGAAAGAAAAGAAGCTGGATTCCTGTCTCCTCCCTGTCCCAGATCTCTTCCAACTGAGCTGGGTGTTTCCCAGCTCCCTATTCTTTCTGTGGCCATCACTGGCCTCAGTAATTTCCATTTCATATCTGTCTCTGTAGGAGGCCACAGATTCTGCAGCCCATACTGCTCCTTCACCACATATTTCATGTCAAGCTCCGTCTGGAATCCCCATGGGTTATGCAAAGCTTAAGCATCAGCCATCGGCCCATAGTGTAGTGAATACCCTGCAGCACTTTCTTACCTAAGCAACTGCCTGCAAATCCATCATATTTGGCCCATATTTTAAGATGTAATGTAAAGCAAAGACAGGAGGGCTCTAGTTTGTGTGCTGGTATTGCCACTGGTAATGCCCAACAGGGACTGAAAGGAGTCTCTCTGCCATCCTCTGTGGGCTTGTGTGGCTAGCTGAAACTTAAATGATGTAAAAGGCTCTCCCCTGAGGATGCCTCTTTGGCTATGTGGAGGGGAACCATTTTTGTTTGCCACTTGTAAAGCTGAGATTGCGCCCACACTCTGACTGCAGAGAAAACAGAGGAAACATTAGATCCATAAGGTCCCGACTTTCTTCATCTTTCTTGTGTGCCTCAAGAAACATAAGGGTGATCATAAGGTGTGATCTCCAGGGTCTGGGAGATGGTGATCTCCAACATCTATGGCAGCATGAGGAGCAGCCAGCAGCCCTGAAGCCTCTGGAGGAGCTGTGGGTGCATGTTAGGACTGATTTGGGCTCCCTGTTGCAGGGAGCCATGGTAGAAGTTGCTGTTACTGCCCTCACAGCTTGGACCAGTAAGCCCTTCCCCAGAGGCACCCTCCAGCAGATCTGTCCTGCTGCAGCTCCCCACCTGATGTATTAATGGGAATCACCATTGCTGATCTTACAGTGCTGAGCAGCAACCTCTGAGGGTCTGAAAAACACAAGTCTCCTTGCACTGACCCCCTACTGCAAGGATCACAGCTTCCAGGGTAGGACTGGGACCAGAGCTTGGGTCCAGGCACCTGGGCATGTACCAAGGCCCTTTGTTTGCTCTAGTGGCAGGTATCCTTGGCATAGACCCCCAGGAAAGAAGTTTTTGCATGTATAAAACCTCCCAGTTTCAACAAGAAGATTCATCTAATCAATGACCATGCTCCAGCGAGGTGGTGGTAGCTAACCAAATGGTGCATATTACCTGCTTGACACTGTAATGACTCCCTTAGAGGAGTTCTCAGACACCCTTCTGGCCACACACTGTGTGATCTGCAAAGAATGTCTTAGAAGTTTTAATTCCACCCAGGGACACTGGGGATCTGCTGTATGTGGGTGACTTTGGGAAACTCTTCCACCATTCCATGCTCTGCTAGCTCAGCACTGAAATTTCTTACCTCCTCAACTGGAGGACTGAATCGGTGTTTTCCTGTCTCTTTGCTTCTCATGCCAGCTGTTTCTGCATTTATTTAGTCTTCAAGCTGTTCAGGTCAGGCCTACACTTCTCAATAAGATGCAGTGGTGTTTTGAGCTTGCCTGGGTCACCTGAGGTCTTCTGTGTTACTCTTGATGATGATGGACTGGGTTTTGATGTACCTTGTGACACTGGGAATCTGTGATAATCCAGTTCCTGTGTTAAGCAACTATTTCTGTTCTCTGTTCCCCTGGGTGTAGCAGTAAATTAGAAGTTCTTTGAGGCAAGGACAGTCTTTCAAATAAACATCAGTAAAACACCCAGCACATGGGTCTCTGGTAGACATCTAGGCTTTAGTGGGTACGAGTATTTTATTAATACTGGCAGTAACAAGAGCAAAATGATAGGAATAATAATAATAACAGCCACAATCAAACCTTTTACCATCTATGATTTTGAAGCCAAATTACTTTTTTTTTTTTAAATCCCCTTTTAATATTTATTTGAAACGTTTCACTTTTGTTAAACTGCAGTTTATTTAGATTTCACGATTTTCAGTTTTTTTATTTCAAAATTTTGTAGATTGATAATCTGAAAAAAAATTATGGAGAAATGTGAATACTTTATTTTGAAAATCTAAAATTTCACTAAAATCTGGAAAGAGGGTGTCCAGCTCTGTTCTCTGCTTGAACTTTCTTACGTGTAGCGTTTGAATGCCACGTGCTTAGCATGAGAGCTAACATTTTAAAAACTAAAAAAATTCTCTTTATTCCAGAATGTACATTCTCAGCCCATTTCCTTCTATGGTAACTGGACCCTTGGGTTTCTCTCAGCAAAGCTAAAGCCTCCCCGCCACACATAAATTTCACTTACTAGCAGGAGGATCATGGTCATCTGCATGTGGCTTTTTCAGGATCAGTGTGATTGCGTTTGTGTGCTCTAACACATGAAGTGAAGCAAGAGGTACACAACCTGTAACATTTAATGGTCAGTTGTGTGGAAGTGTTACTGCTCTGGTTAGCTACTGGTATATTCTGAATCTCTCGTGTAAGACCCAGTGAAGAGATTAAATCCTAGCAAAGAGATGTTGCTCCGGTGCTCACTGCTGCGAAAGCAACAGAACCTTCAATGTCTTCCAGAAATTGTTCTTTCTCCCTGCCAGCTTGTTACTAATATATGAAGTTAATGCTTAATGCTAACATAAGTGTTGTGCTTCCACATTTGAGAATATCTTTTACTCCATCCTGTTGCATTTTTGAGGGAGCTTTAATCATCTATTCTCTTTATCTTCCTCTTCTTCTTGTGTAATTACTGTTATTTAAGTAAAAACTTACTGCAAGTAAATAAATTCCTCTCGAGCTCCTGAGCTTCAATTTCCTCACGCAGAGGGCAATGGGTTTCCACGTTACTTGCTCAAAGTGGGAGTGCTTCTAATTCAAGTCTGTGACTCTGGGTGTTCATTTTCCTTCAGCACCCGTTGACCGAAACTCGTTGAAATTAATTGCACTGCACCGATTTCATGTCACTGAAATATGAAAGAGAAATATTCATCAGTTTATTAAAAATCCAACAAATGTCAGAGGATGACCAGCCCTAATTAATATGTGTTTAAATTCTCTGCCCTGGGCCTTCCAGTCTTTTATTTTGTTTAAACTGAAGCTTGACATTTTCAGTCAGCGCATTATTGTCTAACAGCGGGAGGGTGAAAGCTATACCCCTTTCCTTAAACACACCAGGCTGCGGAATGTGCTCTGTCTCACTCCCATTCCCCTTCCATTTGTTAGGTACTAGACACAAGACCCTGACTCTGTTTGAGGGATCACTTTCCTTTGGACTAAAAGGAAAAAGTCAAGCCTCAAACCTTCCCTGTATCTGCAGCCCCAAAATTGTGTTTTGGGGATTGAGGAACAGAAATGGATAAAATACTTTAGTGCTGTCAGGAACTGATTTTTTTTCTGTACCAAAACACTAATAGCATGTATTTATTAGTTCTGAGTTTTTTAAACTTAACCCATAAATCTTAACAGAAGAAAGGGAACAAAATTCCCAGGTGATAGCAATGGGTGGTTCTGTCAGTAAAAATGGACACAACCCAGCAGGAATATTTTCATGCCCAACAGCAAAATATTTTTGCTAGGTGAAATGTGACTTTCTCTAAAATTGTCCCAGCTGCACTGTTCTGTAGTCCTCAGCTGGCATCTCTATTATTGCTTGTTTTCTCCTTCACCTCAGTTCTTCCAAGCAGTATCAAAGACCTGGAGCAGTGGCCTCCGTTCTGGAGTCAGGCACTTGTTCCCCCTAAGGACATGCATTTTTGTCCCAAGACTGCTATGAAATGGTTTAGCTTAATCCTGCTATGGAGATGGGTTAACCTAAACTAGTATAGAGAACATCCTGCCTGGGACATTAATGTGGAGTTGTCACTGAGCCTACACTCTCATACTGTAACTCTGTGCCATTCTGGTGATTTCTCTGTAGAAATGTGTCTGTCATTTGCCAACTTGAAATACAGGATGTGCATTGAATATAGGAAATATATTGAAAACACAATCAAGAAGGTGCATCATGCATGTTATTTAATATTCTTCTCATTTAGCCTCATTTGTATGAGCTGTTTTATCATTTGTCAACTTTCATTTTCCTTTAGGGAACCATGGATCAATCCTGCCAAACACTCCAAAGCAGAATCCTATAGCTCATTGCCCCTAACCCCATTCTTCCATTGTGCATTCAGGCCTTTTCCTGCCAGAATAAACCATAATATGGCTGTATATGAATAATGGATTGTGATCCTGGGTCTGTGTATGGACATAGTTTGGTCCTTTCTAGTTGGACGGGCCATGAGAATTACACCTCAGAGAGAATTACACCATGAGAATTACTCCAGGAACTGATTAAACCTGCCTCCCAACTCCCTGCTACCATTTTCTTCTTTTTCTGCAGCAGTAACACCCAGGTTTAGTTTGACAAGTGTCCTCTACTTCTTCTCCTCACCACCTGGGCATACATAACCCCAGAATACCCTGCTTCCATGACCTGCACTGCTCTCCATCTTTCCCTTCCAACCCCAGGTTTCCCTGGCTTCTCTTCCTTCATTGGATGATATTTAATGACAAAGTCTCCACTGCCTCCATATAGCCATGGTGCCCATAAATAAAATGTATTCAAGTTCCTCTCTCTCCCAGGATGGTCATCTTTAATCCACTAAACCTTCTCAAATGTTTTCCAGCTTTGCTGTAACTTTCCATAATCCATCCCCTTTATCTAGCCTGGCTGTAATACAGGGAAATTTGATGAGATTGCCATCCTTCCTCTGTATATGTACCTGCTATCTCCCTGTACATCATGCCTCTATGTCCCCCCCACTGGCCCAGCCCTGATCTGCCTGGTGCACTGCCTGCCTCACAGCCACATTAAAGGACTTGCTTCTGCCAAAAGAAAAACGTTATGGTGGAGACTGATTTCTGTAGGTGAACCACAGAACCACAAATCACTCTGATGTGTCTCTGCTTATCGTCACACAGAGCAGTGAGGATCACATTCACTACAGCTGCAGCCCCACGGGGCTCTCCCTGGTGTGCTCCAACCCCACCATCAAGGACTCTGCAGGGTCAGGGGCAGCAGCAGACAGACAGGAGGTCTGGGCCATGTAGCTTCAGCCTGTTCAGTGAGCAGTGGGCCTTCAGGAGTTTTATGTCCTGCAGCTTTCTGTCTTGTGGTTGGGTTCACTGCTGTCCGAATTTGGGACACCATGGGCTCCTTCTCTGCTCTAGTATCTCATGAAAATCTTAGTGTTTTGGGGGGGTCAGACTTCTTGAAAATCTTACTCTGTCCATCTGGTCGTTTTGTATTTCTGGACAAAGTGCTAAATGTGGCAGAGTGAAATACTTAACAGTGTTCAAATAGCAGTCGGTTAACAGGTCCACTGCTGTTTAAAAAGCAGGAGATAGCTCCCTTCTCGTGCTCAGATAGCTTTGCAGGTTTCTGGTTTCAGATGGGAAGGAGTATTTTCCTTCAGCTAATCATCTCATCTACACAGTTCACTTGTACTCCATGGTTCCTGGAAGCAACATACTTTATTATTTTTCCCTCACAATATAAGGTACTGAACTAAAAAAAAAACAAAACCCAAAATATCAACAGCAAAGAAAAACCCCAACCCAGAATATGTAGACCCTGAATTCTGGGGTGCTTGAAATCCAGATATTAATTGATCACCTTGTGTTCCTTTCTCGTAACAAACTGCAAGTGCTGAAAAACTACCTGCAGAGTTAAAGTTATCCAGTCTGTCAGTTCTGCCTGTGTGCATTGCTGCCTTGGGTGGCTGGCTCTCTGAGAACAACAAGAAAGCAGGTCTTTATGTTTAGTAGTGCTCAGCAAAACAAGGCTTCTATCCTCTAGTTCCATCCAAAAAGAGAAACACACTTTATATGTTCCTCTTCTCTAGAGGGTTTGATTTAGCCAGCTCTGGAAAAACCTGGCTTGCTCCCTTCTCTCTGCTAAGGTTCGATTAGGATGTTTCCCTTCTTTCTTGCTTCTCTTTGATGAGGAATGATGTCTTTTCCCCTCGAATCTGGGATTGCCCAGATCTTGCTTTCACAGTAGATATGAAGCCCATAACACCAGAAAAATGCTGCTTCTTGCACAGCATTGCTCTGGAACAAAACAGAAAAATAAAGTTTCCATCTGTCAATGCCACCTTCTCTGTCAGCCTGTACACAGGCTGATAAATGTTTTCAAGGGACACGGTGTTCTTGTTTACTGCTTCTCTGAGTCCTTGAAGCAGGAAAGTGAGGAAACATCACTAGTGGTTCCACTGCAAAAACCATCTTGAGGAACCCAAGTAACACTTGGTTAACATGTCAGAGAGAAGCTCTCCCCCAAGAGTAACCAAGAGATGAATCATTTCCACCACTGCCTGGGGCAGAAGGAGAGTTTCCTTAGCACAGCCCCACTTGATGCTTTGTGAGTCATCAGGGCTTTCTTTTCAGAAGGTCACCACAAGAGAGTGGCTTTGCTGACAAGTGGGCTGCCTGCAAGGGAGAGATGGCCCTTGTCATGAGCAACAAGCTTTCTCCTCTGCCCCCTCAGAGCAGGACAGCCCAAGCTAGAAATCCCTGTGCAACAGCCCTGTCACACATCTGGTGGTAGATGTGGGATTTATGGAGGGATGGCAACTTGCTTATTTAAGTTAACCATGGTTTTAAGATATGTAATCCCTCTGAGCTGTGATTGGTCTCCCTCCAGCTCCATCTGGTTCTACAGCATGTGGACCTGAATGGCACATGGGAATAGCCTGCAAACCAGATGCTTAACATTTATTTTTAGTGACGAATAAACTTTGTAAGCATCTCATTATATAGTCGCCTGGCCTAATTAGTAACACTCAGACAGGCATTAATCTGCAAAAACGCTTAGCACTGCTGGGAGTATTCAGTGGAGTTCTGAAGAGACTTTTCTGGGGAGAGAAGGCATGAGTGGAAATAAATGAAGTACTAAGGGCTTTGGTGGGGTCCAGTTAGGTGTTTCAGGAGTTGTCAGTGGAATGGGTTATACTGAGTGGATTCACTTGCAGAGTGAAATTGATTTTGGCCTTAGGATTTGCATCATCACCCCCCAAAAAATAGACCATCAAATAATTTGTATTAATCTACAGTGATGTTCATTCCTCCCTCTACTACCTTCCTCCCACTGTTTTGAAGTTGTGAATAGGGAGCAAAGGGGGGGACTGAATTGCCAGCTCTTCAGGCTCTTGGTCCTGTCCCAAGCTCAGCAAGCCCCTCACACCCAGGTGTCACTGCACCATACCTTGTGCCTGTGAATGAAACCTGGGACCTCTTAAGAACTCTGTGCTGGCAAAGCCCTGGTGTCACCATGAAACCACCCTTGTAGGATAGTGTCCCTCGTGAATATCCATCAACACAAAACTTTCCCCTCCTGTAGGGTAGGAGATGAATGCCCTGTTATCTTTTGCTGGAGGAAAGCTTATAGTACAGTAGATCCCCAGTCCTGCAATGTACACAACCTGAATTATTCTGAGAGGTAAAGCAATAGCTCAAATTCAAGACAGAAGACATAACAAGCAAGTGGAAATTTTTACATAAAAGAAAATATCTGAGACTACAACAGATATTAATGAACTGGGAAAACAGACAGATGTATGTTAGGGATTTGAGTGATACCTGGGAGCATATTTTATTTTATTTTTTTCATATTTTTACATCTGGCACTTTCACCATATTAATGATTTAAGGAATAATTATTGTAAGGTTGAGTTTCCTTTTAAAAACTTTCAGTGTTCCATCCTGGAATTCATTCCAGATGCTGGTAACTAAAACTGAAGAAACATGCTTCAAAATGATAGTCTTCTCCAAGTCAGGATGACAGCAAAATATGGAAACGACCAATGGCTCTTCTAGCCCCTGGGTTCTTTATGAGCTATCTGATTCCTTTCCAGTTTGTTTAAAATTTTTACCATGCAGATGTTCCTTTGGGTGACCAATTTTTATAGTTTTGAAAAGATTATATCAGTTTTCCATGGTATTGTGTTACTGTATTTCTTGGATTTTTTTATAGCACTTGAAAGGCTAATTTCTTAATCAGACATTACTAGTGGAATGTAGAAAGAGAGGTTAAAAAGCCAAACTGGCACCGAGAATTAAACACAGGTTCGTAATAATATGAAAGGAAAACAAAAAGCATCAACTCAAGGATGTTGTTATTGAATGAAAGTTGAGAAAACTGCTAGGAACATGCATTTTTTATTATTATCAAAGGTGTTAAAATATATACATAGCATATGTTTGGCACTGAATTGTTGTTACACAGTTCTGTAGTATTCAGCTGTCTTGGATAAAAACTATCACTTTGATACTGGAAAATTATTATGAAAATGTTAGTTTTGGGCCTACTAGTAAAAAGCAAAGGTTTTCTTGCATGCCAGTGGAGGGTTTACACTCTTTCCAGAAACCATCTTTGGCGACCACTGAGTTTCACCTCTGTCAACAAGTTTGCATAACATTTTGTCCTCCTTTATCCTTCTCAGGAGAGCTGGTGGGGAGACGAGACTCAAGTTGGCTTCACAGCCTGAAATTCAGAGACAGATTTCAAGTGTCACTCTAAGGCTATAAGTAAGAGCTGAAACAGAATTTAAGAAATACTGGTACAAACATTAAGAAGTACTCAGAAAGAATGAAGAAGAAGACAGTCCCACTATAGGATTATGATGGGTTTTTTCCAGGTGAGAATGAATGCAGTTACATTGATACACAGCTTAAATAGGTGCTTGGCTTGGGTTCTGTCCAGTGCTACCATGATTGCAACAATCAGACCAGATGAAAGGTGTTCTGTTGTTTTTTTTTGTTTGTTTGTTGTTTTTTTTTTTTTCCAACTGTTCCCACACTCCAGCTTTCTTCAGCTAAAGGTTTTGAGCTGGGCTCATCCCTCCATCAGGTACGCTGTTTCCAAATTCTTTTGAGCTGCATCTTATTTCTGGAAGCTTAAGATTCAAAATGTGACACCCATTTCCCGCAGAGTAGTTTCCATTGAGTAATATTATGTTCATGGGAACAAAATAACAAACCAGAACTGTGTTAGTTTATAATATTGTGTAAATGTTACGTAACTTGGCTTCCGAGAGTTTTCTTTGCCGTCTTCTGGAGCCCTGGAAGTTGGCCACGGCTAGAGGCAGGACACAGAGCTGGTTGTGTTGGCACTCCAGCTGGTGTCAGCAATTCCTCTGGAGCCTAGTCAGGGAGTCCTGCTCATATGACCAGCATTAAATCATCAGGCTGAGGGTCAGGCATAAGTTTTTCATCAGATGGCAGAGGCTGGGACCTCTCACCTCTTCTTTGCCTTCAGCTGCAGTGCAGAGTGCAGCCTCTCTGCAGAGGCTCACCTGGGAATTAGCACCTAACACAGTCCCTTTCTGCTTGCCAGGGCCCCTAGGCATCACAGTGCCTGTAATCTTCCCTGCTCTCCTCCTGTTTTATGTTGTAATTTGTGGCTTTTTGGTCTTTTCTGCAGCTTGTTTTAAGCTCGTTACAACTTTTGGGGAAATGTTTTGCAGCTTCCTCTGTGTGTACCAGAGGGGAAACAGGAGGGGGAGTGCTGTATAACCTACATCTCCATCATTTTTTGCAGTTGCAGGAGACCTGATCTTATTTTGCCCCTCCATTCCTAGGTAGAGATGTAGTTCTGCTGTGGGAAGTGAATTGGTGTGCTACAGAAACACTGATTGCTGCAGTGCCAGGGGCTTAGGGCCTGGTGCATGTGAAAACACATGTGAAAAACCAAGGGCACATTCTGCTTATTGGGTTAGGGGTGAGAACAAGTCCTTAGGCTTGTTGGATTTCCTAAAACAGTGAGAAACAGCTTTACTATCTTATTCCTGTCCCTTGCTCTTCAAAACACTCCTAAGTGTTGAACAGTTGTGTTGTTGCCCAAGTATCTGCCTGCAATCCCATGCAAAGAATTTTGGAGCACAGGTGGTGTTTGGACCAAGGAGATGTGAGATTTTTTGGGGAACATCTGCCCAGAGTGGGGCTACCAATAGCCAAGGTTGCTATTGGCCTCTTTCCCACTCCAAAATCCCTACACACAAAACATGGTAAGCCAAAGCACAGGTTGCAAATCAGATTTCCTTCTAAAAATCATAAGCAACCCATGATGGTGTTTTATTTTGCTGCGTTTCATTTCTCAGACTCTTTGGGGAGGTGGCTACCTTGACTTCAGCTTGGTAGCCTTCAGAGTCAGAGCAGCTGCCTGACCTCAGATGCTTGTCCCAAAGGCTGTACCTGCACTGGCCTGCATACTGGGCAGGAGTGATGCTGAGGAGGCCATTAAGAGCTGAACTTCATCCAGTACAATTAGGAATAAATCAAGCATGTCTGAGCCTTCCAACAAGCTTAATTAAAACATAACACACTTCTTCCCTCAGCTGTTGTCTTCCACTCCTTTTCCACTCCCTCACTCTGAATTAAGTGAAGCCATCCATCAGCTCACAGAAGGAGGAAGTCTGTGCAGTTTACATGCCAGACATATGGTCTCTCACTAAATTTACCTGGAAATGGCTTGTTTGGTGTGAAAAACTGCTACTAATACTATGATCGTTATTAAGTAAAATATCTGGACTGTAAATAATACAAACCCTTCCACCTCTGCCACTGGAGCAAGAGGATGCTCCAACCAGATGTGGTGTAGGAGAAGGACACCAAGGGCATATTTCCCCTGATCTCTCTGAATTTGAGGGAGGGTAGCTTGATACATTAGGGATAAACCTAACTCTCTGAAAAGTCTTTGCAAACAGCAGAATGGTATTTCTAGGTGCTGGGACTACACCTTATACCTGGCACTTCCATCCTGTTCTCTGCTATTAACATGAATTTATGCCAGGGCAGAATTGACCTTTTCCTTCACTCATCTGTATTGCAAGCATGCTTTCCTCTGAGGGCTGGGAAATGGAGACACTTTAGGTAGCATTTTGTTTCCTACACAACAGCCATTTAAGTCAGAAACCAAGGAGCTGACTTAAGGAAAGGCAGTGAAGAAAAATATGCGTATTTATACAAATGGGAAGTATCTTGCAAGAAAAAAAATAATTGGAAATTAATGCAATTTTCTCAAAAATCCAAAATAATTTGTATTGAAAGGGTTATTAAGGTTGAGAAAATAAACATTTCCTGTTGTGGTTTCTGCAAAATATCTCCAGTGGCAGCTGGGTATTACCTTAGAGTCATCTATAATTTGTGTTCTCTAGGGAAATATTTCTGTGATTACATATAGGTCTGAAAGTTGCACTAAGTATGTCTCTCCTGGATCAATGCGCCCTGGAAATCTTTATCTTCATTAGTTATAGCCTCCATAATTCCAGTGCTCTAAAGAATACTTTTAAAGTATCAAGAGCAGTCATTATAATGCAATAGGAAATAGTCTAATAAATTATATGTCCTGTTATTGTTTCTAGGACAAATATTGGATGTAGGAAAGATTTATTAGACAGATATATTTGTAAATTTATCTTATAAATTAAATTTTTTGGAAACTGGGTCCATTCTTCACACCAAGACCCCACAAGGATTTAATTAAAGGCCTATTAGTCAAACTAATTCCTGACATGACAGAGGTTTGCATTACCCAAACATATTTGACTTTCCAAACATGCTTGCGAGATTTGGCATTTTGCTGAGAGATACCTATTGATAAACATAACTGGGAGAAATTACTGAAAATAAATGCTGGCTTTCACTGAACACATAAATTACCTTGTATTGCTGGTGCCTGAGAAAAAGACAACATACTTTAGAAAAACCTACCACTATAAAATCACTTCTACTAAGACAGATAACAGAGTACTGGAAATTACCCTTTATTTGGAGACCAATAAAACCGAGAGGCCCACACACACTTCCAAACCAGACCAAATTTTGAATATATTCTATGGAGAGGAAAAATAAATTCATGCTATAATGTAACTAAATGGCAAGAGAAGTTCAGCAGCAGTGCAGATCTGGGAGTGGGGACATGGGAACTCCCTTCCCTCTTCCCTCACAGATTTCCCTGTGACATTGTTATCTAAACTAGGGTCCTATGCAGACCTTTTTTAGGACCTACTGATTGTGGGGATTTTGTGTTTTTTATCACTCTCTCAAATGCAGACAGCACTGGCCATGGGATAATTGTGCTGTTCCACGCTCACCTGTAGAAAAGGGAAAACTGTGTTTCCACCTGCTTCTGTCTGTATGATTTTTAGGACAGAGAGTAGGCAAAGGTGAAGTCCTAAGAGCATTTCAGCCTCAGCTTTGTTTCTGTACCAGTAGAAGCACTGGTGGATGCAGTCAGGAATGGGTAGCTGGGGGCTGTGAGTGAGCAGGCTCCTGGCAGTGAGACCTGGCAGAGCTTGATAGGAACAAACATAACCACAGCCCCTCTCCTTTCAGTCAGGGAGTTTGCATAGTGCAATGGGCAGTTCCCAGCCTGGTTTAGGTTTAGGCACAGCTGATCTGCCTTGGGGTCTATTCCACTGCTGGTTTCTTTGACTCTATTAGATGTTTTCACACAGAGGTTTTACAGTGACTGCTGGTATATCATATCTCAGCTAATTCAGCAGACACCTTGGTACAATTAGTAAGAAGATATTCCCCTATCACATCTAAAATGAAGCTTATTTTACAACCTCTTGGCACAGAAAGTATTTTGCTAACCTCTTACTCTGGAGCCATAGAGGTAGAATTCATCAGATTAACATTTAACTTTGCGGCTTCATCAGAAGAATCTTTTGCTGCCTGCATCTCCTGAAAGGACATCAGTCCCCTTCTAACCTGTGTATTAGCTCATGAGCACATCAGTCAGACTTTAAAGGCAGCCTGGCTCTTACCAATATATAAGGAGGGATTGCTGCATAGATTCCCATCTGCAGCCTGAGACTGTACCTGTGGGTTTAAATCAGGTTTAAATCACTGCCTCAGTGTTGGAGAGGACACAGGCAGAAGAAACAAACCTTGCTCTCCCACTGCTGGCTCACAAATTGTGCCCAGGGCAGGTAAAAGTGCCACATGTCACCTGTGTTTTGGTTCAGGTTATGGAAGAAAATGTCTCTGAGACAGAACATTTGGCTGGGTGGTTTTCAATGAAAGTTTAATTAGTGAAAAATCTTTCTGCAGCCATTCTCAGTGTTCAGTAAAAGCATGGCTTGATTTTTTACAAATATATCTGAAGATATTTTTAAAAGCCCAGAATTTTTATTTAAACTATTTTTGTTCCTTCACCCAAATCTGTATTTTTGAAAACATTAGTTTTCAACTACAACTACATTGTAGTTTTTAGATTTTTTTCTTTTGTGGGCAAAGAAACCAAAAGCCTGACTCTTGTCCTGTGTCTCTAAAACCCTGCTCTCAACATATTTGGATTTTGTATTTATTTTTTTTCCTAAGCAGCCCAGTTGGAACAGGACTTATAGTTAAAAAAAACCAAACAAAAAACCAAAACCAAAAATTAACATAGGCTGAATTCATAGAATGGTTTAATTCAATTAATTCAGTTCAGGATGAATGAAATAATTTAGCCCTTCCCTGGACAAAAATAATTCCAGTTAACCCCTCCTGTCAGATAAAGAGATGAGCCTCATCTCTTTCAGCAGGGACAGGTGTATAGAGGCAACTCCATATACTTTGAAAAAAATGAGTGCTGGAAGATGACTATTACAAGTAGCCTGGGCAGAGGAGAAGAACAGAAAAGATAACTAATGGCACATCTGTGCCTAGAAATGGGAAACTCAGTTCTGAATCTTTCTGTTTTATCACACCTGATTTAAGGCAGAAGAAGGGAGCAGAAGATGTTGGCTCTTGTCCTGGCAGTGGTGGTGAAAGTGGAGGCTGTTTCAAGCCCTGCAGCCCTCTCTGAGAAACTAAAGGAAATTTCCCTTCAAACTCTAATGGAAAATGTTCTCTGCTTTTCAGTCTAATTCTTGCTGAAAGTAGAAAATTATTCTAAAAATTAAATTCAATGAAAACCAGAATTTTTGCAACTTTGAACTCATCTGTTTTCCAGGAAACCCTTCATTAGTAGCCAACATTATTAGAGAGGACAGACAAGTCATGAAAACTTCAATTCATTTTGAGCATGAGCTAGCAAAAAGTGAATGAGAAACAAATTGTTTTAAAAATTAATAGAACATTTTAAATCTGCTACCTACATGGCAATTATATGGAGTAATTGAGCCAATGAAACACTCAGAATACAAGACTAAATTCTCTCCCAGCTCACTGGGTGACAATCCTTTGCAGTGACCTGTTCTGAGCCAGTTGACACCAGCTGCCATTTGGCCCTAAATCTCATCCTAAAGTGGTGGTTGACCTTAATCTGTCCCTGCACCCTGGCCAGTTTGAGATCAGGACTTCAGGAAATTATAGCGATCACAAAATCAAGGCAGAATTCACACCATGTGGTTGCAACACATCTTCACCTACAGTGTACTGGAAAGAAAATCAAACTCAGTAAAGCTAATTAAAGCAAATGAACTTATCCATTTCTTTATTTTCACCAGGCTTCAGCTCTGGGACTAGAATTCATTTGTGGCAAGTTCATGTAAATCTCAGATTTAACAACAATTCATCTTCCTGATCTCCCCTCTGGAGGACTGTAGGATCCTTAATAACAAGACACAGAAGAGCATTAAATATATTATTACTGTTGCAGTGATAGGTGGTACTGCCATGTCCATCAGCTGTCAGTTCTTCATCTCAAGACTTGTAGAGCTTAAGGTGCTGTTGCAAAATGAGAAAGATCTTCACACCAGAAGCTCAAAATGCTGGAGAGAGACACTGATTTCAGAAGACACTCAAACACCTTTAAGATCACCTTCATTTTTCATCTTTAATGATCTTCATCTCTTCTTAGGGGTTGATATTTGGGATTAAACTATTTCTTTGTCCTTTGACATGTAGTTGCATCATAAATGTTACTGTTGTTTGGGGTTTTTTTCCTAGAAATAATCTGCACAATTGCAAGGTAGTCTTGTGACTTCCACTTTTCCTCCAAATTTTACTGCAATTAATATTGTCAAAGATATTCTCTTTTCCTTCTGTAGCCCGAGGTCTTGAGGGCAACACTATTACAGGTTTCTGTCAAAGACTGATCCACATAACCCAGAGAAAGATTGTTCCTTCCAAACTCCTTTAGAAATGACAATCAATGTTGCCATCTGGAGGACACACAGCTTTACAGTAGACCCTGTTTCCATTTTATGCTGCTGCTGTGATACCCCTATCATGAAAGCCCCACTCACCACAAACAGTTGTTACTCTGCTTTTCATGTCCCAGATTTTCTCCAGTTCCTTCTGCAACTGATTATATTTGTTAGTCTTCTTTTGTACGTTCCATGAAGCCTATCATTATTGTATTAATTTTACATCTGAGAAATTGTTACTATTATCATTATTAAATAATAACAACCATATCTGATATATCAGTTTGGTAGAAACACAAAAAAATCCCCCCAAACCCTGTGTTTCTTTTACCAGAGACTTCTGGTGTCTTGGAAAAAACATTTCCCCTCAAAGCAAGGGCCATACAGGGCTGCAGGCAGAGCTCTGGCTCCCTCCCTTTAGGAAAGTCTAACAGCAGATTTCTCATAAAACCGGATCATGGATATAAAGCACTGAGACAGAAAAGATCAACTAACCCGTTCATTTGAACTGTTCCTGGGGATACCAGCTCTTGTCATAGATGTTAGAAGTCTGTTATCATCTAGACTGCTTCTGTAATCTGTATGGTGAGCATGGTGTCTCCACAGCATGCTTCACCCAACCTGTCTTGACAGCTGCTGTAGGAAGGAATGAAGACCTCTGCAGGCAGAGGAACATTGCTCTACTGAATTTAGAGGAAGGACCTAGAGAAATCTTTCCAAATAGATTACTTTAGATAGCTGAAAGTAACTGAGGTGCAGCTGCCAAAGTTGAGTTAAGGTGTTGAGACATTTGAGAAACTGACATCACTAATCAAAGGCAAATTTTTCGTGTTCTGGCTGAGATAGTGAATCCTTTGCTATATAAAGATAATATTAACCATTATAATTCTAGAACTTCTGTAATTGGTTTTGTAATGATATTATAAACAGCTTTAAGTATGAAAGAGGTGAACCTGGCATGTCTGTGCTTCATACCAGGTACTCTGAAGAAATCCACTACTGTGGTTGACCAGTAATTACAGTAACTTGTATCACAGAAATGATTCTGTAGTTGTCCCCCAACATGCACCTGATATTCTGATTTATGCTGAAACCTACCACAATAATTAAAAATAAGAACCCTGGATTTTCTGCTTCTGAGCTACTTTCTCCTTGCTCAGATTATTTCATGTCTGACATGAAGTCTGCTACTTTTAGAGGAGCTTTCTTTTGACCTCCAGGAACCCTGGACATGGGCTTGTTTCCCTTTGTGCTTCAGTAGAGAGTGGGTGGAGGAGATGTGATTGGTGTTACCATTCCAGCCCCTTAGGTCTGAACAGCATTTTGAGTAAGCACCTTTTAAGAAAGAGAATTATTAGGAACAGATAATAGTTCTGGAAACTACTATCAAAGGTCATTTTTGTCCACTTCTGCCACAAACTTGCCTAAGCATCTTCGTCAGATATTTGTTTCCCTGATGGCCCTTAGTTTTAGAGGTCCTACCACCTCCCCAGACAACCTCTCCCAGGCTTTCACAGGCCTTTCTGTTTAAAGGGGCTGTTCCCTTTCCCTAATATTTTATCCAGACTCTTTTCCTGCAGTATTAGACTATCTCTCTTCATCTTATCCTCTACTGACACAAAATTAGAAATTTCAGAGTCAAGAAAATGTGATTTTTCTTTACTGGTTGAGAAAGAGACATCAAACCCAGTTGTCAGCATCACTTTAGGCACTGCAGATGGCCCCTCTCCAAACATCAGTCAGGCCAGAAAGTGATTTCTAGTTGTCAGTGGGAACAACATCCCCCAAGCTGCTGTATCCTGCGAGCTCCCTGGGATAATAGTTTCCAGCAACCTACACCACCATGTGCATAATTCAGTGGGCCAAAGCTCCCATGACCTGTGGGCAATAACTCCAGTAGACACTGGCAGAGGATGGATATTGCAAGGTTCAGTGGGAGTGGTCCTTGTAAAAATTAATTGATTTTAGAACAGATTGCATCCCAGAAGATCTTGGCAGTAGGATCCCAGGAGGAAATAGACAACCATCCATTCCATAATCTCCATAGCTTTTGTCAGTTTGTGAGTTAGGTTCCCTGCTCTGTAGGGTGTTTATAAACTGTATGCAGGAACTTGTATGGACACATATAGAGACATATGGAGACCTTGTGTTTCCTGGCCCAGGCTCTCCTATACTCCTCCTAATTTAAAGGAATGCCTCTGTTCCTAGATGTCCTTTTGGTGATTCATGGCATATTGCTTCAGTATTCTTGTTTTAATATTGGAATACAAGTTTAGTCGAGACAGTTTTGTAAGCAGAATGACATGAATTTCACAGAGCTGAACAACTTATTTTGAAGACAACATAATTTTTTCCTTGTCTTTTAATTTAATGTCTTACTTTCAAATAGTCTTTTGAATAACTTTATTCTCTACCCGGTCTAATGGTGTTGAGTACAATTCTAATTAAGTGCTTCAGTTTCTACTTTTTATCCATTAGCAGCCTTGTTGGCAATACCAGTTTGTAAATAACATGAAGTCAGAAACATGATATGCTCATGGATGTTCAGACGTGTTGTAGTACAATGTCACCTGCAAATGTCAAAACACTCTGTAAAAGGATTTTACTATGGCTTGTCTCAGCACTGATGGAAATTGAAGCATGGTTTGGCACTGATGTGATTTGGTCCAATGGCACTTTTCAAACCATGGAAAGCCCCCGAGCCCTCCTGCGCCCCAATCTGTGCCAGTCCCCTTGCCTGTGGTCAGGGATTTAATGTTTGTAACACTTTTGTGTCTTTGTCTCTGTCACTAAATCACGTACTAAATTCAGCTGAGATTTCCCAGTGGCCTCCAAGGGCATGGAGAGGGCCCTTGTCTGCATCTGCAGGCAGATGTTTGGACAGTCTGGATCACACTTAACTGTGTTAACAAAAACCTTGGTGGAACCACTTTTTGCTGCCTTGAGAACTTCAGTTTTTAAGGGAATAATTTTGCTGTCACTCCTGTTGTTTTTTTTTTATCCATCCCCCCAAACTGGGCAATATTTGCCCCCATATGTATTAGGCTGTCACTTTTAGAACAGCACATTTGACTCCTTTGTGTGACTTTGCCACTTTTGCCTTGTTGAACACTCCGTTTAGGAGTCAGAGGATGATGAATGATTGCTGAGCAAAGTAGGAAAAAAAAAAAAAAAGCTGAAATCAAAATGTTTCAGCTTTGTTGAAAAAACACATTCCAATTGAGCCAAAGTAGGTTTTTCAAGGAAGTTTCCTAATGGGTAAATTGTAATTGTGAGCAGGGGGAATTGTAAGCTGCTCCAGGGATTTAGTAAAAATATTTATTTTTACAAAGGATCTTGCTGGAATCTTTTCCATAAGCGACCCCCAACAGAGATGCACTAACCCTTCTCATCATCCCTGTAAGGATCACAACATTTCTAAACTTTTGGGGTTAGGTTTGGGAGCCTTTTGAGAGGAGTGTGCAGTTCTCACAATGCTCTACCATAATATATAGCATTTATCCTACTTTGATGTAGAAAGCATGTCTTTAATTTCCAATGAGCAAAGATTTGGTTTCCAGTTCTGCCTTGTTTTCACCATATATTTTCAAAACACACTTTTGTTTTTTCATTAGTTTTCACCTTTAACCTATTGATTTGCTATAAAAGCAAGATCTTTCATAAAGGAAAGGTAAGAGGAAATTAGGGAAAACAAGAACACATTGTGAATTAAGGATTTCCCAGAATAAAGCCACATATAACACAAATATATGATGTAGCTTCTTTTACCAGCACTGTAAAAAAGAAGGCAGGCAAAAAATGTGAAAAGACATTAGGGATTTCAAAGCCAAGCAAATCAATTAGTCATTACTGACATAAATTTCCCTTTCTTGGGGACGTTCAACCTTCTCATATCCCATGGATGAACTCTAAAGCACCTGTAGTAGATCTGTTTTCAGTAAAGAGATTTAAACTACTGTAGATGTTTTTCCAAGGAAAATACAATGTTGACAGAATAATGCGTGGAAGAAGAGGCTACTAAGGCAGCTGCTATAAATTGCCAGCGTTGTAATCCCTCTAGCAGCACACCCAGCTTCACAGGATGTGCATTTGTTGATGCTTCACATATGGTTTTGAGCAAAAGCAATTTCCCGCCCCCCCAACATGACGAAAACTTATCATGCCCTGTGACTGAAAAGAGAGGGACCTCCCCTCACTTCCCTCCCCTCCTAAAGCCCTGGAACAGTGATGCACGTTTTGAAAAGCAGTGTCATGTTTTCTCAAGTATCTCCGTGACCTGGCCATTTGGCTGCAGTGCTGGCACAATGAGTGTTCCCAGCTGCCCCAGCAGGTCCTGTCCGTGTGCTGGAGGATGCCCACCTTCACTTGTGCTGCCACTGGAGGTGGGTTGCAGTTTGTGGTTTCTGTGGTTCCCCACGTCTGCTTGGGCAGGGAAGCAAAAACCTGGGAAAGAGGGTGGAATCTTCTTCCGCTGTCCAGGCGTAGTTTGGCTGTTGACTCTTTTCCACTCCTACATCCTTTTCCCCAAAGCAATTTTACCATCTGAACCTTGGACACAGTAAGGCACTTTTTAACCCTTCTGTGTAATCAAAGCTAACTCTGTGCTATTGTAGTGTGGTTTGGCTTTGTTTTTTTTTAACAGTTGCTAACTTCAGTATTCCCCACCCTTCCTCCTGGTGGATGTACCCCTAAAGTCCACTCATTGTAGCTGAATTAATTTTCTGCTTATTCAGTTCCCTGCCTTCTTCACCTGGTGGGCACAGAAGCAGCTGCCTATGGCTGGTTCAGCCTGGCTGCTGCTGCTTGGGAAATCATTGCCCAGGGCTTCCTGAGCTGGAGTGGGTTCTGGAACCCTCAGGGGTGATCTGTGCATGCTGATCCCCACCATATGGGTGCTCTCGATCCCTGAACTAACAGAAATATCCCCAGAGCAAAGCCACAAAACAGGCAGGCTGAAGGCTTTTGTGGCAGAGCCTATTTTCTCGGTGTGGAGTGTGTGTACCACAGGAGCGCCTGTTGCTGGGAGAGCAAGGGTGGGAGCATCAGAAAGAGCTGTGCTTCCCTCTCCCAACTCTTGTCCTTGTTCCGGCTCTTTCTCCTCAGCTATTCTGGTCTCAGATCTAAGGATTATTTCTATTACATCTTGTAATCTAGGAGCTACATAAAATGCTTTAGAAAATGCAGCAATAATCAGCACCCAGGACTCTTCTCCAGCACCATTGGACAATGGATCAAAGCCAAACTCCCTTGTTCAGTCCATTAGCCCAGCAGTTCTTGAGCTGCCTCCTACAAGACCATCTCAGGAGGGCTGGGGGTGCTCCCACCCTACCCCTGTCACTTGGCCTTTGGGGGCCATGAGTCTGAGCTTCCTCAGGACAAGGTAGAAACCGAAACCCCAATCTCTCTTTTCCAATACTAATGCCCAAACTATGGGTCTGGGGGGAGAGATCGGGGCTATGCTATTTGTGGAAGAGGTTCAAAAGGAGCTCCCACACCAGTGCTGCTGGGTTGGGGAGGACAAACCCTGGCTACAAGAGTAAGGGAACAGCCAGAGTTTGGCAATGAGCATTGTCCGAGTGTTGTGGGACCCTTTTCACCAGCAGCCTTGTGCCCTGCATGCCACTGCTGCACCCCAGGAGAGGAGCAAGAGGAGGGGGGATAAATAAAATGCCCCTGGCATCAGGCATCTAGAGGGTTTCAGTGCTTGGCAGGGGAATTTTTGTGGTTTAGACAGGCAACTTTTTTTTTTTTTTTTTAATTTTATTGTTTGTGGGCACATTTTTATTCCCCTTAAATAAATAAGCATTATTTTCTGTAGAAAAGAATTTCCATAGAAAAAAGAAATAGACATGTTCTACACACAGAGAAACACAAAACATGTAGTTAGTGGGAAACCAAGTTGTCTGTGGAAAAACAAAGTGGATGGATGTTTCTGGCTGTTTGTGATGAACCCCTTAGCTGATGGCTCTGGTCTTATCCTCCCTACAAAGTCCCAGGAGGAAAACATCTCCTCACTTTGTTCCCTTTTGGAGGTGCTACTATGCCCATAGGTGCCTCCTAGGGACTGTGGAATGGCCATGGGGAGGGACAAAAAGTTGGCAGGACCTTGGTGTGAGAACTGGAGAATCAAATCTCTTTAGATTGGTAAACAAGGAATGGTGAGGCTGTGCACAGCCGTAAGAGTCCTGTGCGAGGCCATTTGGCCCAGGGTTTGATATTTACTGGTTCGCACTTGCTGTATGGGTCTGTGACCTGTTTTTGAAACTTTTTCTTTACGAGTTTATTTTGGCTGGGCTCAGGCATTCATAAAATTCCTCAGGAATGGGAGGTTTGAAGCATGGCTTGTAAAAGGAGGAGAGGGGAGGTGGGAGAATGGATTGAGGAGGAGAGTTTTCCATTATTCTGTCACAGCCTCCCTAACACGGGGCTGACTCCTCTGAGCTCCTCTGCAAAACTGCCAGCTTCTGAAAAGAGGAGAGAGAAAGGGAGGAGGAAAGGGGGAAACTTGCAGTGCCCTTTCTTCCTGATTTGGGAGGCAGGATCTGTCCCTAAGTAGCTAGGTCTTTCTCCAGTTTCCTTTGTCAGTCATCCTTCTGCAGCTTTTGGTCTTCGCAGCAGGTCAGCAGAGTTGGTGAATAGCTCGGCAAGCACAAGGCATCTGAAACAAATTAGATCTCTTATAGCCACCCAGAGACTGATGATGGATGGAGGTCTGTATTTACAGCAAAACTAATTGGCAACATACACAGACATCCAAAAAAGTATATTATTTTGCCAGACTTTGGAGCTGCTAGACCCTTTATTTTTTATTGTAGAACATTATACAGCTAGAGATAAAAAAGAACAGTGAAAGTTTTAAACTAATAAAAGCATTTGACTGCAGAGTAAAAATAACATACACATAGAAGTTTGATTTGGAATCGAATTTTATTAATGGTCTTTTCTCCGCAAAATGTTTCCAATTAAAAAACAATTCTGAAGTGATTCATTAATAAACTACCCCCCCTTACCCCCCTTTGGAAGGACTAAGACTTTTAAAGGCTGAGGTGGATAAAAAAAAGCCATTGGTTGTTATTAAAACATAATTTAATATAACCTAAATATAGTGCTTGCATACCACAGAGAGAAAGCTGGCTGCATAATTGAATTTGAAACAATGATAGTATGTTGACTTTTCAAAGAGAAATATTATCAGATTGTGAGCTGCTGTTCAAAAGACAGGTCTTCTTTAAACACTGAGGCATGTAAGAAGCAATAAAGAGCAAAATCAGGCAGGTCTCCCTGGACAGCATGTGGCAGATTTAGATTTCTCCGAGGCATGGATAGATGTGAAATTGGGAGCATGCGGTAGATGAACAGTCTGGATTCCAACGAGTCGTATGTTTGATTTTTAGATGAACCATATCTTTACTTAAACAAAAGAAGAGAGAAGGGAAAATACAGAGAGAGACAGACTGATAAAATGGATGTTGCAGATCTGGTCTCTAAAAAAGTGTTCAACGAAATTGTTTATTTCTGGCTCACAATCTCATTTGGCTATGAGGGATGAAAGCTTGTGTAAAGTGTTTTCTCTGAGCTTGAGAGCTTTGTTCCCTGATATACATATTTGCATGAGAAATAGGTGAGCTCTAGAGAAGGTCAAATGCATGATGAGTAGGGAGGGGGCTTTGTGGTGGTGGTGCTGGGGGCCTCAT
The DNA here is from genome assembly GCA_038090715.1 of Florisuga fusca. Taxonomy (NCBI): domain Eukaryota; kingdom Metazoa; phylum Chordata; class Aves; order Apodiformes; family Trochilidae; genus Florisuga; species Florisuga fusca. Next base: position 22,133,308 of record JAAWXA010000008.1, read on the forward strand.
TCCCCTGACCACCTACACTTCTATCCCCTTCCTTATTCTTGGTTTGACTCTGGGATGAGCAGGAACAGACCAGATGACCCGTGTTACCATCTTTCCGTGCCTAAAATCCAACTTTCTCTTCACTCACCTAAAAGACAAAAGAACAAGTTCCCACCCCAAATTCCAGCACCACTGAAATCCCCATCACAAGGGATCCTCATCACGCCCAGACAAAGCCCCAGGGGCTGTCCAGGCACAGTGGGACTGGGGAGCACCCAAACCTAGGGTACCCCTGCAGGCACAGTCAGGGGAAGGGGGTTGTCCTCATCCCCCAGGGCCTTGTTCCACCCTGGCAGGGTGAAGACCTCCCTATGCACAATCATCATTTGCATCCACTTTAACACCCCTTTCCCCAGCAGCACCAGTGTGAAGGGATCTCGGTGCAAATAAGAATTAGACCCATGATCTTCCTCTGAAGGATTATCCCTGATTGCCCATTATTACTATTATTACTCTGTTTGCCTGGTGGGTTTTCTTATTCTAAGCTTTTTTTTTTTTTTTGGCTGCATCTGGGAAGCTGTCCTTTGTGTAAACAGCGATCAGAGTGAGCAGGGGTATGTGATCCATTAGCTCTGCTGAAAACACAATCATTGTGTTATTCCAAGCTGATGAAAATGTCCTCTGTAGTTTTCTCTCCCAGTGTCCACATGCCAATCAGCGTTTGTCAGTGATATAATTTTCTCACATAAACACATCCGTTGTGCAACTTCCAGCCCGGGTAAATAGATATAATTCCAAAACCAAATAGCACACTTGGAGGGGGACGGGAGATTAGACAGACGAGGAGGTGGAGGGGGAGAGGAGGGGAGTGAAGCTGCAAGGAGAGATCAGCTTTAATTGCAAAAGGGGAAGATGGAAAATACTTGGGAACAGGCAACACGGCTGGTTTATTTCTTCCTATGGCAAAAAAAGCCTGGGAAGGCGAATAGTTGGGGCTATTTTTTTAATGAACATTTTGTGAACGGGGACCACCATGAACTGCTGAAAGAAGGATGGCTGTTGTTTATGGAAGTGGGAAAACATTTTTTTTTCCCAATTTGAAACAGAATAGACAATACACTATGAGTGGGGAGGTGCTATTTCTTCTTTTTCACCAGAAGGCCTCCTCAGATGTACATTTTTTCCCCTTCTTGTTCAAAGCTTACATAACCTCCGGGTAATTTTATCTTTGAATCCAATATTGCAGACTTATGCAAAAGAATGTTTTCCATCCCATATGTTTCCAGTATGTTTGTGTGTATGTGTTTGTGTGTAAGGAAATTTGTAAAATAAATCCTTTATTTAAATGAGTCCCCAGACTTGGCAGAGCCTGGCTGTGCCATGTGCATTTATACACTATTGGTTCGTGACTTTATGTGGTGTGTATTTAACCATACACCCTGACTACACACTGTACAAAAGGCATATGTTGTACATCAGAAAATATCATATGAGTGTAGGAAATTCATCTTTCCTGTAAAGGAATGTTTTATATGGGATCCTGGTGGATAATTGTTCAAGAAAATAGGCTGGTGTTGAAGGAGGGAAAACAAATATCTATCTGTGTGCGTGTGTGGACACATATTTGTTTTTCCCTCCAGGTTGCAGTCTTTACAAAACCAAGGTCTAAAAGGGCTCCTACAAGAGACAGGATGTTCCTCTTGTCTCAAGACAGAAAAACCCCATAAAGCATTTCCCAGACCATTTCACACTGCTGAAAACATCTTTCTCTTGATCATATTTCCATGTGCATGTCTCTCCAAATACATGAATTCTAGATGCCTCCCTGCCTTGTACAACCAGCTGGGCTGACTTCAGAGGCAACCCGACCCCAGATAACCACCACAGTCCTGTGCCTCCCTCCTCGGGCAGGGAGATGACAGGCTGTACACACAAACCAGGAAGGTTCAAGATGCTTTCTGCCTCTTTTTGTCGACATGCTCTCCTCTCCTCTCCTCTCCTCTCCTCTCCTCTCCTCTCTCTCCTCTCCTCTCCTCTCCTCTCCTCTCCTCCTCCTCTCCTCTCCTCTCCTCTCCTCTCCTCTCCTCTCCTCTCCTCTCCTCTCCTCTCCTCTCCTCTCCTCTCCTCTCCTCTCCTCTCCTCTCCTCTCCTCTCCTCTCCTCTCCTCTCCTCTCCTCTCCTCTCCTCTCCTCTCCCTGGTGTGATGCTCTGGGTATCAGCCTGTGCACCTGGGTTGCTTGCAGCGGGATAGCTGGCTTGAGCATCTCCCCGTGTGGGAGGGAGAGAGGGGCTGGATCAGGGTCCCAGTAAGGTTTTGCAAAGCTCCTTCACTCACCAGGAGACGGCAACATCCCCAGATCCCTCCCGGTTGCTGTGTTCCCAACCATAATCTTTGCTCTGCCAAGAACAACATTGACTGTCGTCTCCCTTGCCCTCCACACGGGCTGTCCCAGGTCCACTTGTGCCCCCCACCACTGCCCATGCCCTGTGCTCTGCAGGAGGGAACTTTCATGTCATCCCATGGGAAAGGATCGGGTTTCAAACACCAGAGCTGGATCACCTGATTTGCATTTTTCCCCATTTGAGGGTCCTGGGCTAGGGGAGGGGAGAGCTGAAACCCTAAACCGCTTTGTGCTTATTTGTTTTATGATCCTGTTGGGTGCAGTGTTTACTCAAATCCGGCAAGCATCTGGATTAGATAATTTGCTGGAAATTAGTGGCATTTGATGGTTATCAGCCCTTGCGTGATTAAAACCCGGCTGTCAGCATCGTGTTTGGGTTTGGGGAGAACAGGGACACTGGCTGCATGAATCCCCATGCTCAGAGCTGTGGGAAGCAGCAGGGCTCACACCTCCCTGGCAAGAATCTGTGTAAGACCCCCCTGCACTCCTGTGGGACATTCCAGGGGAGACAGAAGTGCAAAAAAAAAAAAAAAAAAAAAAAAAAAAAATCCTTTCAGCCCCTGGGTAACACAGATGAGAGGAGAAGGGGGTGCAGACTGCCAGGGACTGTGTTTTCTGTCTTGCAGGCTGGTCAGCTGCTTCTCCCAGGTCTGTGCTTTGCTCCCTGTATTTACACCAGGAGCAGGCACATCAGGAATGCAGAAAGGCTTTGCTCACTTTACTATTTATTTCTCATATCTAAGGAAAAATCTGGACGTCCCTTCCCATTCCTGAAACCCCCCTTCCAAGCACAATTCTATGTTGATAAAGATTATTCACCCTCTTCCTTCCTCTCTCACATCCCACCCTCCCCTTTGGGGTTGGCTTTTGCTCCCCTTAAGCTAACTGGGGTTTTAAAGCTGGGTTAAGTGGTGACAAGCCCAAACCCTGCAGGAGGGGTTTCATCATCATTGTGTTAATGTGCACATTTTTTACAAGCCTTCACTGAGCAGTTCAGCAAAACACCCATGGCACAGCAGAGGTTTTGCTGGTCACAGCAGAAAGAAAGGGTTTAAGGAGAGTGCTTCATCCACTGGTGTCCAGTGAGGGTCAGCAGGTGAAATGCCCAAGAGATTTTGGTAGAAGGGGCTCAGGTGCCTTTGCTCCCTGCCAGGGCAGCAGGAAAGGGGCTCCATGGTGTGTTCAGTACCAGTGGGGTACTGAACAGCAGGAGAAGCAAGTGAAAATCTTAGGAAATTGGATAATTAGAATAACACTTTCTCAGGGGTACAGGTATATAAATGGCTGAAGAGCACAAACTTTATGTGTATTTCACAGGACAGGGAGAGATGTTAATTTGTAAATATGTACTATGTATAACAATAGGTTTTTAGAGTATGCTTTGTCATATGTAGACTCTCAAGAATTAGTATTTCCAATCAAGAGTTAGTATTTCCAGATGTACATGTGTAGATATATTCAACATATAGTACATAACAACATAAGATTGAACCTATATTTGTTATATCCATATCAAGAATGAATTTAGATCTTTCTTAAAGCCTTAAGAGAATTGTTTTGGAAGTATAAAGGTAGTATACTACATTACCTTGAAAGCTCTGCAGTTTTTTGGTACACTATCATAGCTACAGTAAATGAGCAGAGCAGCAGCTCATGAAATATAAAGGTTTTTGGGCTTGATTTTCTTTTTTTTTTTCTTTTTATAAATAAAATGTAATGAGGTCTCTTGAGAAATTACTTCAAATAATAAATAATCTCCGTGGTTAAGTTTTGAAACTATTTTTTTTTTTTAGTATGTGAGTACACAGCTGCGTTCATGTCAGGGATATGGGAAGCTCACAGCCCTCCAAATGCCTTATTGTGATGCTGGTAACACCATTTGCTTATGATTTACCATCTTATAAATGCCAGTATTTCAGTCTGGTGGTATATTTTGCCAATAGATAGAATCATCAGGTAAGAAAAAACCTTAAGATATTTTTTATAAAAAAATAAAGGACTTTTTGTCTCTTCCCCCAAAGAAAATCTTCATATTGAGATGAATTTTGAGTTCATGCAGTTTCAGCACAGATTGTGGTGGGATGAAATCCCTCTGTGCTGTGCTCATCCTGTGCAAGGAGAGCTAAACAAGGCTTTGAAGTTACTGAGAGGCCTCAAGTCTTAGTCCTTAAACTCAGGACAGTCAAGTGGAGGTCAAGTTTTGGTGTGGTTTGGAGGTGAAAGCAGATTCCCATCAGTTCTCCTGGGACAAAGCTGAGGGTGGCCTTCCTGGCAGCACCACTTTCTCCCAACATCTCTGGTGCTGCTGTGCCCACCATCTGTCCCTTACCTGAGGGGGGTGACAGGTTATTTGTTCATCTTTGCTCCAGCACAGTGACACTGCCAGGGTTGTGCCAATGTTGTGGTGGGGAATCCACACTGATGAACCTCATACAGACCTGCAGACTGGTCCCAAGAGGGCTGTAAATCTTGTCCAAGCAAGAGCTGAGCTTGGATTTATTTATCAGGCAAACCCAGAAGGAGTTGTGTTGTCACCTGGGGATGGGCATTATCCTTCCCCCTCCATGAGAGGAAACAGCTTCAAAATGCACCAGTGGGGGTTTGAATTGGATATTTGGAAAAATTTCTTCACAGAAAGGGTTTTCAAGCACTGGAACAGGCTGACCAGGGAAGCGGTGGAGTCCCCATTCCTGGTAGGATTTAAAAGATGTGTAGGTGTAGTGCTTAGGGACATGGCTTAGTCATGGCAGTTTTAAGTTAGTGGCTGGACTCCGTGATCTCAAAGATCTTCCCCAGCCTAAATGATTCTATGATTTTGATTCTACGATTTTCAAACTGCTGTTGTGCATTTCCAGTTTTCAGTAGCCAGCTGTGGAACCTTCACAACTCATGGGCCAAGCAGGCCTTGAACAGACACATACCATCACCTGGGTCAGTCTGCAGATACCCCCGTGTGGGGTATTCCTAATTGTGTCCATCCCACGTCCATAAGTCCATACAGATCGGCTCATGGCCCTGCAGTACCTGAACCCAGGGCAGTTGGGATATGGGGCAGCCCTAGACCAGACTTAGTATGTGTGTGTTCTCTGTAGGCTTCTGGACTTGGGAAATTATCAAATCATCACCCTCTAAACCTTTCCAATCACTACCCGCCCACAGCTTGATTTCTGGGGCCTTCAGATCTCCAGGCAAGTTTGCTGCCTCGCACTAATGAATACCGCACGCTGAGCGAAAACCCTATCTGCACATCTTTAAACCAAACCACACACACACACACGCAAAAATCATTTCAGCCTACCCAGTGAGTTTTTTGCCTTGCTGCATGTGCAGAGTTTCTTATTGATGTGGGAACCAGGCAGCAGAAGAAACTCCTTAAATGTGCATCAGGCCTGGTAATTTCTCCCTGCCGCCTGCAGCATGGGCTCAGACGATACAATCACGAGAAAGGGAACGATTTCCTGCCCCGTGGAATTTAATTTTATGAATGGAGCCGTGTAACATGGCATAGTAGCTTTAAAAAAAAAAAAACACCATAAAAGACGTCACGGGAGAAACCAAGTCATAGACTATTCCTCTGTTTGGAAAACAAATCTAACTTGGTTGGTTTGGCTGCCTTCTTTGCCCTTTCATTGTTCCTTGATGGTAAAATTTTTGTGCTGTAATTTGCAGAAGGACATAGCACAGAATGGTTTCTGATGTTTACTTAGCATATAGGACAATGGATGGAAAAGCACCATAATTCGTGATGCTGACTACAAAACAGACCTATCACCCTTCACACAGAGCACTGCTGGATAAGCAGCCACAATGCTAGTTGGCAGAATAGACCATCACCTCCTGGGTCCCCCTCACTGAAGCTGCCCATCTTCAGGCCTTGAGTCACTGGGTGTTTGAACAGAGCTGCTTTTTGACTCCAGTGAGGCAGCACTGGCACTGCACTGGCATTTTGTCCTTATTTAGATAAAATAAAGATCAAAAAAAGCTATTTAAAATAGCTGCCAACGTGGGAGAATTGAGACCAACAGCTTAGACATAAAAATCTTGGGGTGGGGGCAGTTCAGCTACAGAGCCAGGTCTGCATTGTACCCCTGGTCCCCCACTCTCCTAGGCCTGCCTGAACCCCCAGTTAGCAGCATGCCCATGTTCCATTTACCAGAAAAAAAAAATCTCATCCCCACTTTGATTTTGAAGCCATCCTTAGTGCATCAAGGTGGGTTGTCGGCCAAAGTGAACAAACTGCCTGGTGATTTTTCCATGAGGTTTTGGGTAAGGCCTTCTCCTAAGAGAAAAGGTTCTAGCTAATGAACTGAACTGAGAGCACCTGCATAAGTGTGCCCAGGGAATTTTAGGTGCTCTTGAATTACTAAGTCCTAGGGGAGAGAGTAGGAAGGAACCTTGTGAAGGTGTTGATTTCTCCTTCCCATCCATGATGTAAACACTCAGATCTAAACCATTCCTGACACAAGCACATCAAACATCTTCTTAAAACTTGACAGTGATGGAGATCCCACAACCTCCTAAATGCAACTTCTTCTAGCACTCCCATCTTCACCCTGAACAGCTTTTTCTATAATGTCTAATGTCATCTATCCTTCATCCTTTTGCTCAAGGCAGAATGAGACACAGAGCTCTATAACTTCTCTTTTCTCATTCATGGGTTTGAGGACTCTTAGGCTGTGTCATCTTTGCTTTTTCTAGACTGAAAAAACCCCACAATTTCTCAGCTAATTCTCATATATTGTTTGCTAGATTTCTGACCCACTTTCTGTGGCTGCTGCACTCCTCTGAATTCTACCTGGTCCATGTCTGTGTCAGGGACCTCCCCCCAAATCTAACTGTCCCTCTGATCACCTCTGATCAAAAGTCATTTATGGATCATCTTTGTGGTTTTCAGTTGGACTGGATCCAAAGCAAACAAATCGCATCACATTTTTTCTCATTGATTGGTTGGGGAAATTTAAAGCAGTATCAGAAAATAAACCCAGTGGATACCTTCCTGATAGTGAGCAGTGGAACAGGCTTAACTTGTGTCTTGTGTAAGGTGACACAAGTTTATTAACTAAGTTTATTAGTTGCACTGTGATGCTGAGTTTTTCTCTTGGATATTTCACCCTGGGTTTTGATCAGCAGCGAGCAGTGGAACAGAGGACTGTACAGGTGTTGAACTTTGCCCACAGACTTAGTGGAGTAACAACCCTCCTGGTTTGTTTTGTCAGGCATGATCCAGCTCAAGAACTGCAATTTGCCAGGTTCCAGATAGCCTTTTGCAACACCCCATTCAGTTCATCCCCCTGCTTGGTTTGGGTCTGCCAGTGTCCACTCTGTGAGTGGTTTTTAGCTGCTTTTAGCATAAACAGTATGACAGGTTATCAGCCAAACTTGTTGCACAGGGTTGATAAGGACCAGGCAGCATGGATTTATCCAATCTCATGCTGAATCAGTCTCAGTTTTTCTCCTGACAGGGTGATCAATTCTTGTTGCACAGAAGCTGCAGTTGAGGTCTTTCATCTTGATGTTACCATCAGCCCACAGCATCTCAGTCAATACAAGTTCAGATGCACTGGGTGTGGAGAGAAGTACAGCAAAGCTGCCTGCTTTATAAGAACCATTGTGACAAAACCAGACATTCTTTGCCTTTTCCAGGCTATTTTATTATTATTATTAATCAAAGAGCCTGTCCTCTAAAGTAGGAACTTTCTAGCTGCACTTCAGTAAAAAATGGGAAAAAAAAATTAATAACACCTCTAATAAAATAACCAGGAAAGTTTCCTCTAAGAGCATGTCATTATGTCAACTCTGTTCAGCAGAGAAGCATTGTATTCAGTAAATATATATTCGGGAGCTACTTTGTGATCGTTGACATTTGACATTGTTCTTACATCTCTCCCTATTAGCATGTTTCTGCTTGGAGTGTACTTGACCTATTTCAGAAATATTCCTCATCTTTTCCCATTATTTACTGAGCAGCAATAACCCTGGAAAGAACTACTGCATTTTACAGGCTGCAAAGTTTCATGGAAACAAGAGGCCTCTCTTGTGTTGCTTAAGTAGCTCATCTGTGAAGGTAAATATATTCCTGGATTTAATTAGGAGTTGCAGTATTAATATTTATGCAGCTAAAATGAGGTGGGGAGGGAGGAGAAAGAAGAGGGAGCGATGGTGTGGTTGTCATTGATGAAATTCAGGTCTTTCTTGATCTTGCATTTTCACTTCCAGAAGAGGTAGCAGGAACCTCCCAGCTTGGACCTGGCCTGTTTTATTCTTCCTCTGGCCTTGCACCCCTCAGTACAAAACTTGGTTGAGAAAGGCTTGGAAGTAGGTGAAACAAGGGAACTCAGCATCCATCCTGCATGAGTGGTGTCACTGTGAGCTTAAATATGAGCACGAAGAGTTCAAAGGTGGCATCTCCCATATTCATATAATATATGATGGAGAGTCCTGGCACATTAGAAGTTAGAGATCACTTGAGTACACAAAGCTGTGTCAAAGGCAACAGGGAAAATGAGCTTTCTCACTCAAAAAGCAGTTCACCCCTTTTTTCTCCCTTTTGTACCCAATCTGCACCTAACCCTCTTTGATTTTAATTATCAGGTATGCTTTCTGGGGGAGCTTGGGCTGACCGTGTTAGAAAGCATCACCTTCCCCTGAGGCCTAGCTTCAGCTCTTTGTTCTGCTCTCATAGGGTAATTGGATGCTAATAAGTCATCTCTCTTGTTCACCATATTTTAAATGCTTCTACTGACTGGAAAAAAAATTAGACTCTTGTCTCTTTATTTCCTTTCTTCATTCTTTCTTTTAAGACCAACACCCCTTTACCTCCACCCTTGAGATCAGCTTATGCTCAGGCACAGTTCAGCTACTTTGATAGAAAATGAGAAGATGCTTCAGCCCCAGCCCTTCACTTCTTCTTTATGCTCCCCTGGGGAAGTCACTTGCATGCAGCACAGTGCCCCTCCAAATGCCCTATGCCTGCCAAGTTACATGGGGCATCCTTCCATCAATTGGCAGGACATGTTGCTCAGTTGTTTGCCTCCTCCTACCCACCAACTTAGGGGTTGCAGCCATTAAGTTGCAATATAAAAGACCAAAATATCTTCCTACTACTCCTCCAATATGATGTCAATAGAATTACCTGTCCTTCGACAGTGACTGTAAATGCAGGGCATGAAGTTGTGTTCATCCCTAAAAATAGACCAAGCCAGGATGATCCAGATCTCAGAGGGGACAGTCTTGACTTTATGGGAATGGCAGAATCTGGCTATAAATAGTGTGCACCACAAAGACAACAGGGGAAAAAAACATACTTAGCAACAACAGCAACAGTTGCCACTGCAGTTATTCTAGCAAATGACATTAATTTTTGCTGACCACACTGTGGTCTGCTTATACCTTGCCAACTTGTTCCTGGTCCAGCCATTAATATCAGGTTATTTTGCACACAAAGAAAATATTTTTTGTTTAAAGCTCCTTGTGCAGTCTGCGAGTCATTAATGAAGTCTCATGATATCTATGACCTAAAAAGAGCACTTTGAGCTACTTTTTCTTGAGCAAGAACCATGATCAACTGGTTGTCAGAGGAACTCATTTGTCACTTCTGGTCCCTTGTGTTTGTGGCCCCCTTCTTTGGAATAATGAGGGCTTGGCTTCAGGAATGGACATGAAATGTGGTTGTGTTTAAAATTTGTTTATTTTCATTGTTTTTCTTTAGCTTTGTTCTTGGAGTTTGTACAATAAAGGCAAATAATTTAAAGGACACAGAGGGATGGTGTCTGGTTTTATACAGAGTGTGGGAGGCTGACAGAAAAGCTATAGCCAAGCAAAGGGACCACGTTCAGTGAGGCCGGGGTGAACTCAAGTATTTAAAGACTGGAGGACTTGGAGTTGGAATAACTTCCATCTTCCTTCTCAGCTTGTAACTCACACCCAGGCTGAACTTACACCCAGCTACTGCTGGGGAAGTTACACCTCTTAAGTCATCAGCTTCAAAACTGTCTCAAGCAGCCAAAATGAGCTCAAACTGGGCAAACTCACCTGCTGTAGCATGAGGCCAGAAAGCAGCAAGGAAGAGACACTAAGCCGGTATGAATCACTGCTAATCACTCTCTAATTGACACATTCCTAAAATTCCTCTCCAGCTTCTTGGCAGTCTGAGCTCCATTGCTTTCTTCAGCCACCAGCAAAGGGAAAGGCACATAGCAGGAAGCCTTAATTTTTGTAAATGAGTAGGTGGCAGTGCTGCAGGTGAGGTCTCCAAGGCTTGCATGAGAGAAGCCTTAATCCAAACCCGACCTGGGGGAGCTCCTCTGCTTCCCCCAGCTGCTCTCTCCCAGCCCACTTGTTTCAGTGACACTGCAGCTGCTTCAGTGCTCTTAAGCCCCCACCTCTGCTCCCCCAGTTCTCCCAGGGAAGATCCCAGAGGACCATCTGTCTTGCTCACCACCCAGCTGACAACACATTGAGGAGGACACGGGATGTCCTTCACCTTGTGAAGCTGGTCCCCTAAAAAGCCAGAGATCTCTCGGGTCACCTGCCTCTTCTGTGGAATCTGTATTATGGTACTTCAGCCTGGGCTGTTGCCAAGCTGCTTATTAACATGGACTTTGTACCATCACTGGCATTCAGCTCATCTCATCTCACCTTGATGTGTGGTTGGTTAAGGGAAAGACACCAGCCAACAAGTGCCACGAGTGTCCTTGGCTCAGGGTGTGCCTTGTGAAACCTTGAACTGCTGCAGAGCCAGAGCAGACCACGTACTCTGGGGAAGGTCTCAACTTTCTCCCGTGGGTCTTGGCCCAAGCTGTCAGATCCCAGGAGCTGCTTTGAGATACTTTCAAAAGCCATCTGAGAGAGGCTAGGCCCTCCTCACAAGGCTTGAAATTACTGCTGCCTATCTGTGGATTCAAAATGTATCAGAAACTGCTTGACTAGTGTTGGGTTCTTAGTTTGACCCCGTCTACAGTCAGTGGACTGAATGGTGCCACAGTCTTGTCTGCAATGCCAAGGACATCTTAAAATACAGAGCAGCAGGACAACAAGTGAGCATGCAGGCAGCAGAGACTTCAGGGTCGTACCTGTAATCCTGTGCTGTTTTCTGCCTTGGGCATTTTCATGTTGCTTCTATGAGGGATGTCCCTATGGAAAACAGACTGAGACTAATTTTTGGCAGTAGATGGGGACTAAAAATCTGTTTTCTGTGGCCAGGCAAGAGCATCACTCTTTGCCACTAAAACACACCCAAAGAAAGGGAGAAAGCCTGTCCCCAACCTCTTTTTATGTGGTATCTGGGTAACTGGCTGCATTTGCCAGTGCTGGGGGTGCCTGGGGCTCAGTCCCTACCCACTGCCACTGTGTGTCTGAAGGGACAACTCTAACCAGCAGCCAGAGGCAACTTGGAGGCACCCACCAAAAACTACTGAATCTCTAATTGTTATTTAAACCCTCAGCACTTGTGTCAGCTAGCTCCACAGTCTAACAGCATACAGTGAGAAAACCTTTTCTTGTTTGTCTGAAACCTGCTACATCACTGTTTCTTTGTCTAGTCCCTAACTATCATTCGACTGCTATGGACTTCAGTGGTCCCTGTCCACTTTGTCTGTGAGGTCTGACACTGGTGTAAGTATACAGGCAAAATCAATTGCTGCTAATAGTTTTAAATTGGTATTCTTCCTTCTTTTCCATCACAGATGCTCTGCACATCCGTATATGCAGATTGACCCTTTTCTGGCTTCAGTGGCATATTACTTTACAAATTGATTATTTTATTAAGATAAATACATTGAGAGAGATAGGAGAGGGTCTAAGTAAGTTTTTAACAAACCACTGTTAATTAAGGTTAATCTAGATTTACTGCATGGGTTTCAATTGATTGTAACACATACTATCAGCTGAAAAATTAGGTTACATTAGGTGTCTTTCTAAAGCACTGGGCAAATTAAAGCTGCTATATCCACTTAGTTTTTTCTGACAACATATTTCTCTCAATGAAACAATTGCTGTGACTACACTTCAGTTGAATGAGTTCCGTATTGTCCTTTTTAAAAAGTGCTGAGCTCAGCACAAGGCACTGCAAAGTTGCTTGGTTTGTTTTTGTCTCGTTTCAGTTTAGACATATGGTTAATCGTGCCTGAAAACCACATAATCTTATCCAGGGCAAAATTCGTATCATTATGTATGGAGAGTTCAAGTGTTTCCCCCTTATTTTAAAATAATGTTAAACTGGGATTACGCTGTATTATGTTCCTTTTGGACCTTAAATGTCCATGTGCATTTATATCAGCCGTCTGGCTGTCACATCCGTACTTACTGCCTCAGTGAGTAACAGTGAAGGAAACCAGCATATTAGCTCCTGGAACAAACGAGGTCTTTTCTTTATAAGAAGATAGGTGGGACATAACTTAATATAACTGCTCCCTGTTCTTCTTAATGGAAAGCTAAGTGACATGACAGATGTCATGTCAGGTGACAGATAAATGAGTATTAATGATCTCCCAGGCTGGTGAAGTTTTAGAATATAAAAACATATCCTATTTCTTTATAAAATTCTCACTATACTTTTTTGAGTAAAAATACATTTTTGAGCAGCATGTTGGTGTGATTTTCTCACCAGATTTAAAAGTAGCCCATGTTACACAGTAATAAACTCCTGCCTATCTGTACCTGCTGAATCCAGAATCGATTGTACATTTCTTGCATCTGAAATATACACAAAGAATTATATGAATATATAGCACAGACATCTAAACACATTGATTTATTTTGTCAGACGTGCAGAATTACATGTGATGTACATGCATATTTGGTGTGTATTTAGCACTACTCCTGTGCCCATAAATTCCCACCTCTCTGCAGATACCTGCAGGTAAAGTTGTTTCATTATCCACATGGAAGTCTCACGGCAGAGCTTTGAATTTTCTGATTTAATCCACCGTGGGGAGAATTACTTGCAGCTATCTTTGCGGTGTATGTCTATTTATAGATCGAATGGTGCTTTTGGCAGATTTCTGAGCTGCACTTTGCCCGTGCACACCTATGTTGGCCAGGACTGGCAGGGCAGGTAACAGGAATATCTGTATAATATACATATCAGTGCATTAGGAGCAGCTTACTGAGTTCAGCACCGTCCTCCTCCTGCTGCTTTTTGTGCAGATCATTATAGAAACATACTTGAGTTTGCTCAGTTGCTTATCCCAAAGGCCAACTTTTGATCTTCTCTTGGGAACCTGACACACTGCCTTGGTCTCTAGGTACCACAGCCAATGTGTTTACCAACTCTTTTTCTCTTTCTCGCCCTTTCTATTATCTCTCCCCTTTTTCTGCCACACAAAAGCTCCGTGCGGTGCTTGTGTGTGGTCCCCAAGAGATGCGGGCCCGGCGAGGAGCGATGGGTTTTTTGGTGAGGCTCTGGGCTGGAGGATCTGTGAACCCGTGCAATTAGCAGTTTAGATCCGGGACCCCACGTGTGGGAGCGGGGCCCGCGGTTGTGCCGGAGCGATGGGGACAGCCGCCCTCTGGGCGAGTGCACCGACCCTTGGCAGAAGGGTCACATCGTGCTGCAGACAGCCCCCAAGCTCAGGAAAAATCCAGAGATCAGAGCCGCAAGCTGTAGTGGGGTGTCCTTCCCCCCACTACCCACCTCCCCCCCCCCACCAGAGAGGAGAAATGCTGNAAAAAAAAAAAAAAAAAAAAAAAAAAAAAAAAAAAAAAAGAGAGCTGAGTGGCGGAACAGAGTGTAATAAAGCTACCTCAAAGCAGCTTGTTCCCAACTCATGTCCCTTACACAGAGATTAAAAGAACAAACACCCTGCTCTTCTTAATGATGGCATTACCAAGTATAATTAATTAGAAGGGTAGCAAAAGGAATCAGATCTCTGATGCTAATTACTTTCCTAAAGGGATAATATGCTCTTATGTTACCAGCCTAGATCTGACAGAAATATGTCTATTACTGCTACCGCTGCTAATAATCAAGTGGTAAAACAAAATACCCGGGGGATTTACATGCCTGGGTTTATTTATACGCATGTATTTCTACATACACATATATATATAATGCTAGACAGACTCTCTGTAAGCATGATGTGCACAAATACACATGAGTTATCACTTCATGTTTGTATGTGTATAGTTAGAGTGTTTCTTTAGACATAGATGTTGACAGACACCCAGGCAGGAAGACAAATATTTATAACACCACTTCTCTGCAGTGCTACCCCCAGAGCACCGATAAACAAAAGCTCCTCCACCTTTGCCACCCTTGGCCTGTGCAATTAGGTCTGGGGTAGGAGAGGGGCTGTGTTTTCCTTTTCTTGGATGGAGATGTGATGGCCCATTAGTCTGGCTCATCTAGAACTAATTGCTGGATGGCACAGACTTGCAGAGGAATTTTGGCTGCAGCAAACGATCAGTGTCCTTCAGCCAAAGATGTGCCTCAGCAGGCTGGATGCATTTTGTGCAGCCTGCTCTGGTTGCTGTTAAGGATTGCTGTGTAAATGGTGGCTTAGCAGTTAAAACACGCAGGCTTTGGGCATTCAGCAGGAAACCTCTGTTGTGAAGGTGCTGCTATCATCAGAAGAAGTTGTAAGGCATGTATCATGCAACCCAAGCAAAATCCTGGCTCTTATATGACTCAAGTGAGTCTGAGCCAGTTACTGTATGTACACCCAGTGTAGGGGGGGAGGTCATGGTTCTTATCACAAGTGCCTCTACCTGTTTATCAACACCTTCCCCCCACCTCGTTGTGCATATGTACACAGATGTGATGGACCTGTAGGTGTGCATGTGCACATGTGGATGTGAACCTCTGTATGCATATCCCTCCGTGCCCCCTGTGTGTGCAATACCTGTGTGTCTATATGTGTTTCAGTCTGTGAATGCATTTGTGATATATGCATGTGATGTACCCAATGCATTTTGCCAGGAGGAGAAAACCCACACATGTAGATCTGTGCTTGTGTATGCAGGTGCATGCCACATGCATGAGCATAGACGTGACATGTTATTTATAATTGTTTCCCATCTTTCCAGACAGCTTCCCAAACTATCACTCTTTCTCCCCATTCTTGCCTCCCTGATCCAGCCATTCCCCCAGACTGAATTTTCTCTGGGACTTAAGGCCTTTGCCCAGTGCTCCTCAGCGAGCAGAAGGCAGTAAGTGCAATTTAATGTATTATTTATGAGTGGTGGGAAAGCCTAAGAAGGTTTTAATCTCTGCTTCTCCACTTCCTTCCCAGCTGAAAACCATTTTACCTCCCTTCCCAGATATTCAGCTCCAGTGTGCTCCCCCACCCCACTCCCATCTGCGCCTTATTTGTACAAATGTTCCTGTGTCTTTAGAAATCATCTTCAAAAAAAAAAAAAAAGAGAGAGAGAAAAAGAAAAGAAACCTCCTCACCAAACCCATATTGTACTTAAACATTTGTGAAGATTTTGTTTCTCTCAATATGGAAGCAAGAGGGGGCTCTGGGAGGGGCTTTCGTGGAGAAATGTCTCATTCAGTCTGCTGAGCCCCCTTCTTGAAGTTTCTTTTCAAGGCTTTTGGAAAGTTGGGCAAACTGAAAAGCAAAACAATAATTAGAGATAATTGCTTGTGTCCAAACACAGGCATCAAAGCCTCAGGGGTCTCATTTGTGATGGGCCTTGGTGTGTGATCCCCCCCCTCAAAAAAAAAGTATTAAAAAAAAAAAGAAAAAAAAAGGTGACCCTTATTTTATTTATTGAGTGGGAGAACAGAGAGAAAGTGCCAGATGGAAGGACCTCAGAGCAATCTCCAACTGCTCAGCCCTGCCTGCTTGGGCGAACAGGCACTGAGGCCAGGATAAAAGGGATAGAAAGCAGGGTCAGGAGAGGTTGCATAATTACTAGGGTGGATGTAAAAGGGGTGAGGGGAGAGACAAGGGTCTCTCTGGTCCCACCATGGGGTTCCCTGTTCTGGGTGGCTGGTGGCACCCCTGGTACCTAGGGTAGGTACCAGAGGTGCTGCAGGATGCTACACTAGCATCCCAGACAGATGCCAGAGCAGTCCTGATTTTCAGGGGACTCTGCCTCCCCTTTTCCCTTCCTCTAAGCTGTATCCCTAGTGTGGATCCAAATAGACTCAGACCTGAGAGGCTCTGCCCCAGATTCTTCCCTGATGGGGTGCACTGCCAGCACAAACAGCAACAGTTCAGGTAGCACTGAATCTCTGGTGTTTTTGCTGAAAACATGTTGGTGAGAGGGACTGGGAAAAGAAATAAGAGGGAAAAGTTGTAGAAGGCAGAGATAGTATTAAAAAAAAATCCATCAAAACCAGTTAAATGTGCTTATCCCCTAGCCCTTACTGGGAAGCCTCGTTGCCCTGGCTGCAAATACTGCAGGAAGGGGTCTGGGCAAGGATGAGGGTGTTTGATTTAGGGAAACTGGACCCCTTTTCAGGGTGCCACAGGAACGTGAGGGAGAGTAGCAAATGAGAGCAAAGGAGCAGGGGAGCATCCCTGTAGGAGAGGGGTAACAGGGGACTCTCCAGGGGTCCCTTTCCTCTCCTCCCGTTTTCAAAGGCACTGCTTCACATGGTAAGAAGTGGCCAAGGTTCCTCCCCGCCTCGCCCCGCCTGTCCCTCGGTAGTGGGCTTGTAATGACCTAAACGATTCGCTGATTAGGGACAATAAATCTGCCTTTCCGTGCAGGGGGTGTCCCTCACCGGGGTGGCAGAGCGCGGGAGGGCTGGGGCCAGGGGGAGTCGCCCGTCCCCAGGCTGGAAGGTGACAGTGTTTGTTTATTCGGGAAGCTGGGAATTTGTCTGCAGAGACATTTATCCCCAGCGTTTCCCTCCGCGTCCTTCCAGGGGGAAAATACCATGGCTCAGATGTAGCAGGGGAGGTGACCGCTGGGGCGGGTTTCCCGGCTCTTTTTGGGGAGGAAAGTAAGAGAAATCCATGGGGCGGCTTTGCTCCGCTCTCTCTTCCAGGGACAGGTTAAAATGGGAAGAACAAAATGTAGGAAAGAAACCGGGAGGAAAATCCCCGAGATGGTAATTCCTCAGCCGGTCCCGCAGCGGACAGACCCCCCGCAGCCCCCCGAGCCGGCCCGNTCCCTCTCTAACTCTCGTTCTCGTAATTTACCGTCTTCCCCCAATTTCTCTTAGCACCTCTCAGTCTTCCTCCATCATTCTATTTAGGAACGCCTTTGCATACCTTTTTTATTTGTCTCACCCTCGCCCCCCCTCCAGACCCCTTCTTTCTCCCTCCAGCGGGAGCAGAGAAGGCGAACAGCCCGTTCGCTCTCTGGATCCCGACAAGTTGTTTTTTTTTTAACAATCCTATCGGCTGATGCAAAACCATACAATCATTTTACAAAAATGTCGAAAAACGGTCAAAGCCAAACCCGGTTGGTTTCTCTTGCTGCAAACAACGAGTGGTTCTGGATCGGACTGGCTCCGCCGGGAGAAGCTGGCGGGTTTTATTTTGTTTTGAGGTTTTGTTGTTTTGTTTTGTTTTAACTTCCCTGCAGAAATCTATTTGCAGACCATCCGCGCACCCTTCTCCCGAGATCAACAGATCAACCATATTGATCTCAAACAGGTTTGCAGTCCTGCACCCATCACTGTCTGCCCCGGGGCAATGGCGCCAGGGGCTGGAAGGGACCCCGGGTGGTAGGGGATGTCCCGGTACCCTCCTGCCCCGGGACCATCACCGGCAGAGCCCGCGGGCTGCTCGCCCCGCAGTGCCCCGGGCTGGGGGCTGCTCCGCTGGCAGGACCCGAATGGTTTCCAAATGACATTTCTCTCCGTGAGCCGAACCAGGCTCCGAAACCAAATCAGCGTGTTTATGTCCCCTGGGGAGGGCTGTCCTTGATAGATGGCTGCCCGGGGCTTCTGCCTCCTTTTTCGTCCTGTCCGGTTCCCGATAATTTGCGAGTTTAGTTCGGATTCACACACCATTATACCTGTATATATGTATGTATGCCATATGCGTAATTCATTACACGATACGGTGGCGAAATACGCCTCGTGTATGAGGAACATCGCTCGTCATTCAGAATTGTTGCAGATAGAGTTCTACGTGCTATAGGAAACATTTCTAAATTTTTGTAGATAGTTAATTTAAGTATACCCTTCAATTCATTTTAGTACGTACATTTAGATAAATTGTATTCTCAAGTGAGAACTAAAGTTTCAAATTGTGGAAGTGGCATCTTTTTATGATACAATATTCTTATGATACAATTACAGATGTGCTAAGCAGACTTACAACACGGGTGAATATTTTTATACAAGGTATTTACCGAAGGCTTTATCAAATATACGGCCGTATGTTTCTACATATGGACATGTGTATGTCCAGATATAGAAATAACCCCTCCTCCTCAAATATATGTGTAATTATTAGCTTTAAACGACTTCTGAGTATAATTACCTAAATGACCATTTAGATACAGACCCGCACACATCCTTTAATGGTCCCTACGCAGGGATGTGCGCACCTCGCCCCCCCGCCCCGGCTTTCCCCCATGGTGGGCAGCCGAGGGCAGTGCGGGGGGAGAGGACGAGACCCAGACCCCCTCCCGCCGTGCTCCAGGAACCCTGCGATGGCTGCAGACCTCCCCGCACCGGAACGCTCCTCATCCTCCTATGACTTCCTCCCCCCTGCCCATCGCTCAGTCCCCGGGCCGGCGGGCAGGGTGGGCTCCCCGGTGCTCTGGGCTGCCGTGCCCCCGCCACACGCTGCCCCATCCCCGGTTCCTCCCCGGCAAAGCACAAACCACCCCCTTCCTCTCCTTCCAACGGGGAGGTGCCGATGTCAGCCTGGTCCGTCCCCCGTCAGTGCCACCCGGACCCCGGATTGTGCGAACATCCCCGGTACCTGCCCCCTCCGGGGGTGGCCAGGACGGAGGTAGAAGAGGGGAGAAGTGGGAGAAGCAAAAGTTCAAGGCTAAATACAGCTGGTGGTGAGCCTTAAGCAAACGTTATTTTAGGGGGAGGGGGTCGGCTCCAAACCCAATGTCACCGGTTCGCCTTGTGCTTGACAACAGAAACACCAGAGCACTGCTGTCCCTCACTGTTGCTGCTGCTTGTTTGGTCCCCAAAGTCCCTCGTGAAAACGACAAAAATCATCGGAAATCCCCTCCTTTCCTGCTTCCCCTAGAACTGAAACGTGGAGTCAGTGATTGATGCTAAACTCAGGCGCTTCAGTGTCAATCAGCAAGACAGAAAAGTTCCCACTCAGCTGCCACCCGGGCTGGCTGTTGGCAGCTTACCTCGGCCAACAAATGGGTTTGACAGAGAGGAGGCAAAACAGTTTAACTTCTGCTGCTGAAAGTGTTTCATTCCGAGGTCGGAGCAGGCAGGCTGCCTGCTGATGGTCTTCAGCACCCACGTTTGCTTTGCCTGCCCACCTTGTGTCTCTTCACTCTAGAAGTTCAGACACTGGGGCAGAGAAGAGGTGAAAACTACTTGTAGGTTTTGTTTTAACACACTGATGGGTGACATTCAAAAAATTTGACGTGTGACCTGTGTGCAGCCAAGTGACCTAGCTGGGAACCTACATCAGCTCTCCACATTTGGCTTCTGCAGGCAGGGAAAATAGTCCTGACTCGCTGTTTAGCAGGATTCTGCCCCACCACCCTCTGCACACCCTAGTGCCAACAGTATCTGCCAGCACTGCTGGACTTCTGGATTTCTGCTTTTAAGGGAGATTGTGTCATTAATTGTCAGCATAGGTTTGTTTCTGGTTCCTGCACCTGTACAGATTTACAATTCATACAACATCAAGTAAAATAGGTATCACACAACATACTAAATATATAAGAAACACTACACAGCATAAACAACAGACCAAGTTCCTTGAAATATTGAATCTGCAATAACAAGAGGCATATAGTAGTATGTAGGATATTGGAAGAAGCTACCTCTTGTACGTGTCTTGTATGCAAAGCTATTACAAACTATGTTAGGTTGTTTGGTGATCTTAACATCATTCATAGTCAATTAACCCTTGGGACCAAATTATCCTACACTACTGCTGCCTCAGGTCGATATCTACATAATCTTTCAGCCCTGATACATCAGCTGTCCCTGGGGCTGAGGCACAATGCTATATCTTGTTCCTAATTTATATATATGTATGTGTGTGTGTGTAGTCACAATGTATACTCACAATTTCTTTGTGAAACTGTGTTGAGTGTGTGTAGTCACTTTAGATGTGTGTGGATGCTCTTTTTTTGTAAAACTGTAAAATTTCAATGTTGGCAAGGTCTTTTTCTCAGGAATGGGCATGAATTTGACATATCCCCAAAGCTGTCTGAGCTAAAAAGCCCAGGGAGGAATGATTGTGGATGTGAGCTGCTGCTGAGCTTGAGGGAGGCTGGCTTGCTGGTTGTACTTCTGGGCAGATGTTTATGCTAGGACTGGGCAAAAATCTGGAGGCTTCCTTTTTTTTGCTTCTTTGGTGACATTGCCACATGGAGTAGGGAGCTATGGGAGCTAAGGCAGTGTAGAGAAGGGCTGTGCTGTAGCTGTAGAGCTGTGCTGTTAAAGTGACTGTGATGCAAAGCCAGGGGTGCTCATGACATTTGTCCTTAGGAGCCCGGTTTGCTCTCTTGTAGCCATTCAGGTCTGTGGGAAGAAAAAGTATTTAACTAACATCATGGGGTGCTGCTTTTAAAAACCTTTTTTCTTCTTGTCTTTGCTAGCATGTCTTGTGTCAGTTTTCAGGAAATCTGTTATTGTAAGGTTTCCAGCACACATAATACACACACTAAATGCATCTGAGCCTGCATGTGCGTGTTTGTAAGTCACTGACAAACACCCAGATGGATCCCACAGCTGTCAATAGGAAACACATGTATGTCCACAGAAAACTATTTGGGGAGAGTATCTGTGTGAGAGAAATGCAGAAAAATAGAGTAGGCGTAGACACAGACACACCAACTGAGCACAGATTCAAAAAAATTATTTGGGAAGATAGCAAGGGTGATATTTTTCAAAGGTTAAGCTATGCAAATTGACAGAAACACCTATTAATGTTACTGGAGCATCAAGCTGTAAAAACCCATGTGGAGTGGAGTTTATTCTCTGCATTAGTTACACAGCGTAATTTTTTGGTTTCAAACTGTGCAATTCTTTGGTCACTAAGGATCTTGATTTATTGCTTGGTCATGATTTAAAAGTTACACTACAATTTCTGATGTTAGATGCTTGACCTTCTCTTCTGATTGGTTGTAATATTGCATGACTAAAAAAACCCCAGGAATTATTTTATAATCTTCACTTTTCAGCCTTCTCCTCTAAATTTAAGACCAGATTTCCATTTTTTATGGTTAGTTTGTACTGAAAGTGACTCATGCACAGACTGGATCTATTAATTTACTTGAATTGTTGTTTTTGAAAGGAAAGAAAACAAGTTTCCTTAAAGTACCATCAAGTATGTTTCTTTTGCCCTCCCTACTGAAATAAGACATGGGTTTTTTTTGCCTAGTGATCTGTGTGCAAAATAATCAGAAATGAACTGATTAGGGGAGAGAGGTGGGAACCAGAGTTGTTCCAGCCTTTGACTTTAACTTGTCCATCCTACAAAGAGAGCTTGTAAGAGCACTTTGCTTGCAGGTTCCCAAACTTCTTGGGTTGTTTTCTCTCATGCCTGATCCCCCAAGAGGCTATGGTTCAGCTACACTCAGTGAAGTATTCAGTGATTATCTGTCTGATGGGCTCAGGAACAAGTCACTTAAGAGAAAAGGCTTCTTGGATTACCACCTTCCAGCCGTTTAGGATTTAAAGAGTAGGATCAGGGAGCCTGATATATTCTCCAAAGGGTTGTCATCTAAGCGTTTGGAGATTTCCTCTTTGCCAAGCGCAGACTTTGCTCTGCAGTGATTTTCTATCCACTTCTGGTTTCTAGCACCATGTAGTGGAGAAACTGCTTCTTTGACCTTGAACTTGCTTGAGGTAAATATGCACACTAATTATTAGTTGCTTTTTATTTCCTCCTTCCCACTGCCTCTTTCCAAGGGGAAAGCACCCAGGGCCATAGAGCAGCCCAAATTAAAGCACATTTCTTGCATTCAGCCTGGGGCACTGATGTTCAGCTGCTGTCTACTCAAGGTTTTGCACCCAGGGAGTGGGGAGTCTCTGCGGAGGCAAGATGACTGGGTGGTCACATTATAATCTTATCATTAATATTCCTGTGTGATATAGCCTCATCTGGGGCTTAAATACTGCTGTAACCATTCAGCCATAAGATACAGAAGATGTGGGTCTTAGGGACATGGTTTAGTTGTGGACTTGGTGGCGTGATGTTAATGGTTGGACTTGATCTTAAGGGTCTTTTTGAACCTAAACGATTCTATGATACTACATTGCAGGTTGGTGACCTCTCTGGAGAGCAGAAACCTGATAAGATTTTGTTACCTTTCATCATCATCCAGTGGCCATCAGATCAGATAGGGCACATCAGATAGGGCTGGAGCCTATTTTGACACCAGAAGAATGTCCCCTGTGACTCTGCCCAGTGACATTCATCACTGCTAGGAGCCAGCAAATAACACCAAAGTGTCCCCAGCCGATGGACCTTTTTCTAGGGTGGTGGCACTTTCTCTGGTTGGAGTTTGGCTCCAGCCTTACTCCAGCATTGCTGTTGACCCTTACATGGCACTGAGGTGCCAGCAGCCAATCTCTCTGTCAGCTGCTAATCCCAGGGAAGTGCCCTGTACCTCAGCCCCATTTGTTTAATCCCAGTCTCTGCAGGTTTATTTCCTAACTCTCAGTTAAGCAGTGTGGCTGGACAAAGCAGCAGCTAGTCATGCAGCTCTCAGCTGAGCAGAGCCATGGGGAAGCCTGTAATGTGTTAGTGAGATCTGGACTTCTGGCCTTTGCAGCTCAGTGGGTTTTATTTCTACATCTGGAGAATGGTTTCCCTCAACCTTTTCTTCCTTTGATGGTATTGCCACTGGCACAAGCATCATCAGCAAATGCACCCTTCTGGCCCCAACAATCCCTGTTCTGTTTTGAAGTATCTCCTTGTACTGCAAAGGGAGCGTGAACACTCCAAAATGGGACATCCAGGATTTAAAACCTTCCCAGACTTCCAGCAGCGGCACAGCAAAGCATCCTGCTGACTTCAGTGACACTATAGGACTGGTTCCCAAGAAATCTAGGGATCTTGCATTGCCCTGTGGGTTCTGGGAGGGATTTGAACCACTGACTGAATTTAGAAAGCTGCCTGAAGCAGGATGGTTTCACTCCCACCCCGTCCCAATTTAGTTTTTCATGTTAAATCTCATTTTCATTGTGATTCTGTATTGGATATAACCATGGTATTTGACAAGCCAGGGTTCTGACTTCAAGCTCTGCTGCCAAAGAGTGGTGGATGGAAATAACAAAATAACCTTCTGTACCTCCAGCACAACATAGCGTGCAAACAGCACAAACACCCCAAATCTGTTGTTCTGTCTTTGATTTTGATTGACTTCGAAGAAACATTAAAAATAATAATGAGAAGCTGATGACATCGTGGCCTGTGGAATGCACCACTGCTAGAGAACAGATGGTGCAAAGACATTTTGTGGAAACTTTTTAAAAAAATGAACTTGGCACCTGGGCCTTCCTTAGGATAAATGCTCTAACTTGGAGCAACCACAGCATTTGGCGGTTGAGATCCATTGAAAACCATCGATTTTGTGCAGAGGAATGCAGCTCTAGCAAGATACAGATTTATTTCTCAGTGAGCAGTAGTATTTTTTTCACATTTGAGAGAGCTCATCTCTTTTCCTCTATTATAACTGGAAGCAAATTAACAGAATTCAATTTTGCAACTTAGAAAATGATGTGATTTCAGGGCTAACTGACCAGGCTTTCAAGTAAATATATATTTATGAAGACAAGGGATCATTAGTTTGTCCTTCAGTTCTGTGTTTTATGAAGTTTGGTGGTTTGCTGCTCTAATTTTTTACTTAGCAGTCCCAGAAGCATTTTCAAGTGGAGGTTAAATCAGTCTGTCATAAATTTAATCCTATTGGTAGTACAGTGGCTTTTGTTAATTTTAGTTCCCTGCCTTTTTATAAATAGTCACATCCCCCTAGATTACTTCAGATTCAAAGGCTCATGTTGTTACTGTTATATGGAACCCAACAAGTCATGCAAGACAAAAGAATCTTGTGAAGAAAAGCACCTGACCTTTGTCTGGAAACTTGCAATGATGGAGTCCACGTCATCCTTTGGTCAGTGATTCTGTGTTAAAAAGAAATCTATGCTTTATTGCTTATTCAAATTTGTCTGGCATTTACTTCCAAGCAGTGAATCTCAGTTGGCATTTCTCAGCTAGATTAAAGAACCATTCCGTACCTGGTATTTTCTTTTTCCAGCTGTACTTGGACATCCTAAGAAGTCACCTCTTAATCTTCTTTGTGATAGACTAATCAGATTGAATTACATAAGTCTCTCACTAGAAAGCCTAGTGGGGGCTTTTTTTTTTTTTTTTTTACAGCCCTCAAATCATATGGATTTCCATATGGCTTGACATCAGTGGAGATTTATGCTGGCTTGGAATTTGGCTGTATATTTCAATTACTGCAAACATTTTGTGGCCTGGGGTGGAACGCGCGTAAGAGCATGACAAATTATTTGCAACATGCATGTCTGCTGAACTTGGTCTAGCAATCAAATGGAGTAAAATTCAGCTGCATGCAAATGATCAGCAGAAAGCCCATGTCCCATTAAGCTGTTTTCATGGGTTTACGTTCATCTTAAGTGCAATTGAGGCCATGGGAGCAAAGATAAACATCAGGCATTGAGACATATGCTTAACTTATGCACCTCATTTTTCATGGCCTCGGTGGAGTTACGCTGATTTACACCAGCTGAAGACCTTGGCCCACAATAAGTAGTGCAAACTGATAAAAGAGTCCAATCCTCAGCTGGCTGCTTATATGAGAGCCTGAATGCAACCTCAGTGCTTGGTAATATCTCATTAAAGCCTGAGTCAATATGGCAAAGGGACATAGTTATAATAGAGCAAAGCTGCAGCAACTTTACAGAATCCTAATTGCTGTAGGGCTTCTGAGGGGGAAATCTGGGCCATCAGGTTGGTTAGCAGCTCCAGGCAACAGCTTTCCCCTTAAAACTGATACAGAGACTGAGGTAAGCTGTTTGGATCCCACTGAAATGCTTTCCCTTGCTTATGGGAGCCACCCATCAAGGTTCTGAGCTGTAGGACTCGCTGGCATGTGCTTGTGCCCTTCACAGCCCTGGTTTTCCTGATGTGTACATTTTCACACCATCATTTGGACACATGCACGTAGGCTCAGAGAAAGGGATGTGCCCACAAACCGTAGCCATTGACGGGCACATGTGCTGTAAGTAGGCACATCTAAATTCAGGCATGAGTACATTGGTATTTTATGCAGAGGGCTCTGGATGAGACCGATGCTGTGGGCAGGAATGTGGAAGTGTTTGTGTTAAGCTGATGTCTGGTTGTGTACACCAGTTTGATGAAGAGAAGGTGAATAGCAGCGTGTGTGTTTATGTATGCGAGCGTGGGGCTGGTGTGGGGAAGGGCCACTGGGAAATAAATGATACGAAACGTCTGTACATTCCAGGGAAATGTTCGGATCCCTGAGGTTAAGGGATATGCTCTAGTCATAAAAATAAACACACTGGTGTAGCATGCCATTGATATGTGGATAAACTCACTAAGGACGGGTAGAGTTTCAGCTTTCAGCTCCTTCTGATGGTGAGTTAGCTGCTTCCCTCGCTGCCTCTTTTGACAGTTCAAAGTAAAATGACATTTTAAATAAGAGGTTAAAGAGCAGAGGAAAACAGAGGCTTTTCTGCTTGAACCAGGGGAAATTTGATAAACCAGCCTTCCAGAGATGCCAGTGATTTCAAAAGCTTCCATTTCCTTTTGATAAGGTTTTGAGAGAGTAATTCAGAGTAGGATCTGTTAGCCAGAGCTCTTAGCTGCTAAAATGTCAGATCAGAGGCTGAGCTATTTCCCCAAGAATAACGATTAGTTATTGCCATGTATAGCCTATTGTGCTAAGCCCTTTAAGAAATCTTTGCACCACTTCTGTCCTGCCTTTAAAATTGCACTTAGATCTGCAAGAAGAATGGTCAGAGGGTTTTGATTAGGTACTGCCTGAAGAGAGGCTTGGCTTATTTTTTCCAACCTGGTACATCCAAATAAGATATTACCTCCCCTGCAAACACTGCCTTGTTCATGCATCCAGAGCATGATGGATGCACCAAGAGTCCCTCAAGAAGAACACATAGAGGCTGGAAGTTCTGACCTGTCACCACTGGCTGTGTTGGAAGTTCCATTGCTAATCATTTATCAAGCTTCCATTGATAAAAGTGTGCAATCAGTGGTACAGAGATGCTGTAATGCTGTTCAGATATGAGTGGTGTGTTCAGATTATAACCATCAGTGGTTATAATCACATTAAGGGAATTTTAGATTGCTAAATGTGTAGAAAGGATATTAGGCTCACCCTACTGCTGTGTATGGAACAAGACCATTCTCTACTAGTTCACATTAATGTGTATCAGTTCAAATTCTGCCTCTAGGTCCATCACCAGGAAATTTAGCAGAATGGGACAGGCTGACATGTGAGTTCAGCTCAAATGATGATGTAGATACAAACGGTTCAAGCCATTTTCATCTGTGCACTGACACCTACAGCTCCAGCCCTGGGTTGGCAGATTGAGCAGAACTTCTGTTTCCAAACCAGCAGCAGGCAAATGCTGACCACCATGGCTTTAGAACTACCATGCCAGACAACTTAAAAACCTGGTAGCACCTGGGTACTGAATAGCCCTTGCTAAGTCACAAAGCCAAGTTTTACACATGAATCCAAAATCACCTGGACTCTTTTCCTTGGCTTGGAGAAGTTTCACTCAGGGCTTTATGGCCATTTATCTGCTTTGCTTTGAAACTTGGGGAGAGATACCCTCTTTTAGTGACAGCTCTGCAGCTCCATGAAAGTGGAGGCAGAAGCAAGACCTTTGTCCTGTATTTCTCTTAGGAATTACTGTGTGTGTATGAATTTCCCTGTGATATTCCATAGGCCAATATGTGGGTGTTGTTACCACCAAATGTGTGAAGCAGACATTTCTGGACATAACTGGGCACTATGGAGCAGTGGGACTGCAGACCTCATCGTATAGACAGACTCGTGGATGATCACAGTCAAAGAATAAATGTGTTGGAAGTCCCTTTAACTGATCTCCTTTTGGTCTCTGGAAAACAGGACAGCAGTGGGAATTTGAACAGAATATGGTTTGCTGTTTCAGGCAGGCTGCAGGTTTGGGGAAGGAGGAAAACTGAGTTTTGCCATGCTGTGACAATGACTATATTGAGGTCACTGTTTAATCAGTGTAAAAAGGAGTGGCAAGTTATGTTACCCTGTGCTTTTATGCACTTTCCCCAGGATCAGAGGGTGATATGGGAGTTGTTACACCACCAGTGGGCTGCTCTGAGTGACAGAGCAGTTACAGCACAGCTGTGAGAGCCAAACTCCTGTCCAGAATGGTCTAGATCACTCTATCTGAAGACAATTTAAGACCAGATACACCAATTCTTCCTCAGACAGGTGCCTGGAAATGGGAGCAAACTTCAGGCGAGCAGACTTCAGGCACCCCTGTTGTCTGATGGGGCTAGAAGCATCCAGCAGATAATTTTGCACTAGCTGAGGTGCATGTCATTCCTCAGCTCCTGCCCAGGTTCATGTGTGACCCACGAGGAGACACTGTCCTGTTTTGGCCACGTCAGGTTTTGGCTGTCAGTTTAAGAGCTGGCTTTGGCAGATGGAAACTGCATGTCCCATTGGCTGCTCTCTCCCAGGTTTCCTGCATTTCAGAAGCCAGTGGCTTCACAGCTTTGGACCCAGTGTCTCCTGGTACACAAGCATGGGTGTTCTTGTGGTGGCTGAAAAACTTGAATGGGTATGGAAGTAGGGGGAGTACAACCAAGGCATCCAAAATGCTGTCAAGAAATAGTGAATGAAACACAGAAGTATAAACCCACCACCAAATCTAACCTTGGCTAGTGTGACTCTCCAAAAAACATTAATAGGACTGTGCTGATTCACACCAGCTGAATATTTGGCCTACCACTCAGTCATATGGGCTGTGAGGGGTAAGAGATATGCAGCCTATATAAATATGCATCCTGTAGATGTGCATGTGTGCCAATAGTGTACATGGAAAAAAGACAAAAACAGGTATCTGGCTAGGAGAAAATATGTAGCATTTTGCTGCAGCAGACTGGAGTGTGACACACTCAAGATGCTTGTTATGGTTGTGATGTACAGCAAACCCCTGATTTTCATTCAGGTTTTCACAATCACTGCTATCTTAACTCCAAGCCTCATTAAATCAACCTCAGCTGAACTGTGGTACAATGTTACAGAGCAGATCCTCCCCTTCCCCAGTGGGAAACCAACTTGGACTCAGGAGCCATCATTTAACCTTGGAGTCTCTGAATCAACAAGGCAGTTTCTGCAGAGACACCTGGCAGCACACGCATTTTATGCTTTAACATGGCTGGTAAATCCTGGGTGGTTAAGTAAACTTAACCTTCATTTATGAAACTTGCAAACCAAAGGGTAAAATGTGCCTTGTGCAAGTAATTACGTAAAGGTCTTAGAGAGTGGAGTTATCACTTAAAGACGCCGGGCATTGCTAATGAGTTGACTGAGAATTGATCTCTCTGTAATTTAGTTATTTATATGCAGTTCCTGTTTTCCATGCTCAGCTATAGGTCAAGCCCACTTTGAACTGCTCAGAGACCCCCAAGTTTGTCAAGCAAAGTCCCAAAGCCATGGCACAATGATATTTTAGAAAAGTAAATATTGTCCTGAGGGGCTTTAAAAAGGAGGTAAAGCTGTTTGCTTTCTAGCTGGTTCTTTAAACCAGACAACTGCTTCCTGTTACTAAGGGGTCTCTCAGCAACGTGACTTTGCTTCTGTTAAACAGAAAAGAGTTTCAGGAAAAATGTCAGTACCACCTTTCAGGTACTTTCATATCCCAGTGAGGTGGGTAGGAACAGTCTAGGGTTTCTGCACAGAAATACATTTGCACTGTTCTGCAAAAGATGGAGTATAAGGGCTGGAGGAAGGAGTGAAAAACTCAGGCTGATGAACATTATCCTCAGGGCTAATATTTTCTGCCAAATGGCTGTGAGCAGTGATCAGAACACACATACACTGCTCCTTCCTGCAGGTTCCAGCCACAGGTTTATATGGGCTGGGAAGACAGAGAACATGTAAATTCAAGCAAACCTGGCCCCAGTTAGCCAGCATCACCCAGAAGACCAGCTGAGCTGAGGATTTTTAGGCCAATATAGCCAAGAACTGTGCCTAAATGGGGCTGTTTGGGAACCAAGCTACAGACAGGCCACGGCCAAAGCAAAGCCAGCAATGCAGATGGGGAGCCTGGAAATGGCAGCACTGAGCTTGTTTCAGCCAGTTCTTGACCTGACAACACAGACATCTGGAGAGGGCTTTCTTCCTCTTTGAACTGCTGTTACTGAAAATTCTGGCACTCGAGGGCAAGGAGCTATTGGCAAATAGCTGAAGCTGTGTAAGGAACTTAGGCTACAATGGTGCAAAACTTCCAAGAACAGGACAGTCCTGGGAACCAGCTGCTGCTGAAAATGGGGATGAAATTACCCTCCTCTAACTCACTTCTGGAGCTGCTCTGTTGGTTTATGACTCACTCGTGCAGATGAACAGTTTCAAAGCAGTCTTGGCTCACAGCTTCCTCTCACTCACGTTTTTAAAATTTATAGATTTTGGTTTTTTTTGTTTTGGGTGGGTTTTAGAGTGACATCTTTGGCTTCTAGCCAAGTACCCCAGATAGAGCATTGCACTTTCTCATGCTACCATAGCCGTGGTGGGCAGACTGAAGGTACCTGGAGGAGCCATCTCTCCCAAACTGGCAAATCATGATGTTCATTTAGCTCTAACAAAAAGCCTCCTGTCCCTGAATCTGCTGGATACCCTTGGGACAGCAGAAGAAGGGTGCTGTGAAGAGCTTTCTACATGGGCAGGGCTCAAACCATGGCAGAAGCAGGAGCCTTGTGCTGACACTACTCTTGGCTGATGGACTTTGTCAGAGAGCATCTCTGTTAGATAGCTTACACCTCTAAAAGGTTATTTTTGCCTCAACAGCACTTCAGGGACTCAGGATGGACTAATGCTGTATCATCCTGTGTTCTCCATAGATTTGAGAGAGAAAAGTGAGTAATGCCAGCTTGATCCTGCTGGTGAAAAGAAAGGAAGACTCCTGAAGGCTGGAGGAAACCTGCAGAAGATGCCCACTGAGATGCCTCTTTCTCCATCAGTTTTTGGGAGCTGGGGTCTTGCCTAATGGTCTGTTTTGTTTCAGATCAGGTGAAGAGGGGGACCTGATCTTTTCAAGGAGAACCTTGAAGACCTTAATAACCCCCCCTCCCTACCTCTGTGCTTTTAGTAGTCTCCAAACATCTCCCCTAGATCTCTCCTCAGTGATCAAGCCCTTTTCTCCATCCCCAGCAGCATCCTCGGTTGCTTCTGCAGGAGCTTTGCAGGAAGGAAGGCAGAAAGAAGGCAGGAGGAAGACAGGAGGGAGAAGGCAGGAACAGGGCAGGAGGAAAGCATGAAGAAGGCAGGAGGAAAGCATGAAGAAGGCAGGAGGAAGGCAGGAGGAAGGCAGGAGCAAGGCAGGAGCAAGGCAGCCTTCGCCATCTAGTGAGCAACGCACAGATCACCACCAACTGCACCTAAAGGAAAGGCTCCTCCATAGCTCTGATGAAAACGCCTTTTTAACCACCTCTAGAGACTGTATTAACAATACCAAGCTGCAACCTTGTGCAATCCCACCCACCATCATTAACACTTTGCTGACAAGCTCTTGTAGCCAGCAGACTAGTCTTACCTAGAATTTCTGCATTTCACCCCCTGGGAGGACAGGTGCTGCTCAGCATGTGTTTCATCTCCTGCTCTGCTTGGGATGGCAGTCAGAGCAGGGGAAGCACCACGGGAACAGGAGATGGATCAGATGGATCAGTGTGACATGGTTATTTAGATGTACATATAGCACAAAGTCCACAGGTGGTCTGTGGCTGTATTAAGAACAGAAACAAAAATCTTTGTAAAAAACAATGCATGCACCCAGAAGAGATTTTTTTTTTTTTTTCCCCCCCCTGGGATGTCCATAAATATACAGGGGCCAAATTCCCCCTGTCTCAATTTAAGAAATGTGTGATAAATGAATGCTTCTTTGCAGGGTTTCCAGAGGTTACCTGACATCCTCTGAGAAAAAGCTAATGAGCAGGAAACAGAGCAGGAGCTATTGATAGATCCATTCCTGACTTCCTCTCTGGTTTTCTACTGCCTGTCCCCTATTTTTAGCTTGGTTTCCAAAGGAAACAGGGGCTTGTGTGATTGCTGTGCCCACAACAGTCTATCAGTTGCTGCCTAATCACTCAAACAGGGAGGTTTAACCCAGGTTTTTATATGGAGTAAAGTCCTATTAGACCCTTTTGTATTTTGTGGAAATAAATAGCCAAGGGAGAGGAAAGACCCCAGATCCTTGCTCTGGCTGAAGGGCACATTGTTGAATGAGCCCAACACTTCATCTAGTCCCAGTAAAGCCACACACACATGAGATTCAGATAATAGGGTTTCAGAAATTCAACTGTAAAGTTACTTGTTATTACCATGACTATTATGTTAAATATTGAACTATAATTTTGTGTTATATTATTAATTGTGTTCCAACAACATCTTAAAACCCCTGGTTAGGAAGGAGATTCAGTGTGTCAGGCGCTGTGCAAGTGTGTAACCCACAGACAGTCCTGGCCAGAGCCACAGCCTCTACACTGGTTTATGAAGCTGTCAAATTCAGGACCTGGGTGGTGTTTTGGAAGGCTTGTTTTAGAAAATCAGGGAAGAATTTTCTTCAGCT
The DNA here is from genome assembly GCA_038090715.1 of Florisuga fusca. Classification (NCBI taxonomy): domain Eukaryota; kingdom Metazoa; phylum Chordata; class Aves; order Apodiformes; family Trochilidae; genus Florisuga; species Florisuga fusca. The sequence continues at coordinate 22,165,600 of JAAWXA010000008.1, forward strand.
TTTGTTAAATCTGAGGGACATAATGAATTGAAGCTTTGGCACGGCTAGAGAAAAGCCCATTTCAGCAGAGGATGATGATATGATACTGACCCAAATGTCTGTCACTCAGTGTCATGTGTTGGGCTTAACCCCCCAGCTGCTGTGGAACAGCTTCCAAGTGAGTCGCTGTGACCCTTTCCTGCATTTATCCTCTGTGTTTCAGGGATCAGGGGAGAGGTCAAGGGCTATCTTGAAGGTTAGGAGATGTGCTCACAGCCAAGGGCCATTCCTGAACTGTGTCAATATTTGGTCTTACACAGAAGATGTGAGCAGAAGATAAGAGGGTGCTGAGACATACCCGCTGGGAAGGTGGGGCCAGGCATCTGATGAGGAGGAGGAAGGTGGGGTCAGTGGGGCAGAAGGTTGTTGATAGCCCATGTCTCAATGGTACCAGTGCTCTGCAGCTCATTGGTGTTTCTGTTTGCTCAGCCACATTCAGGTGGAGGAACTTGTGGCTCCTTAGAGGAAGAAATCAGCAGCTTGGCCAAGGTCAAAGAACAAACCTTCATTAAAACTTAGGAGTCCCTGAACTTCAAACCCAAGTGCAACTTATTTCCTTTCAGTGTTATAAACGGGGAGTCCATGCATCCAGCTGACAAAGCGTAGTGGTCTTTGGGCTGTTGCATGGCAGATGGTTGCCCGTGTACCCTGTGAACCAGAGATTTGTGATGGCTTGGTACCTAACAGGTCCTGTGTTCGATGGAAACTGGGAGGAGGGCTCAGTTCCTGTAGTTTGTGCAGTCTCAGAACTGTTGCTCTGGGAGCCACAGGGGAGCTCAGAGGGCAGGGAGGATGGGCTGTAATCCTGAGTGTTAATATGGGGTTAAAATCCTGGTAATTTTTAACTCTTCCTTCACCCCCAGCAGACTCAGCTTGATGCCTATTAAATACCTGTTATCCAATTACAGTATAGATTGCCTACTTAAATGCCTTCTGCCATCTGATTTACATGACTGAGCTATTCATTCTTCCCTTTTCCACCTGTTTCTTTACACTCCAAAGCACCAGTAAAAAGCCTGTGAGCACCATCAGAGGCAGGACTGCATCCCACAGCAAAACAGCCCCACATCTCTGAGTCTCTGCTGGTTTTAAACTGCTCAGTGGCTTCCAGGGAAACTTGGGCTTGGAGAGCTCAGCTCCTCCTGAAGACAAAGTTCAAGATACTGGGAAACTTTGCTAAGGTGTGTTGACAAAGGAATCCTGTCCCTGTACCTTGGCAGAGACTCAGGAGGTACTGAAGTCTGATGGGCAATGGCTTGGTGTCTTGCACAGAGAAGCAAGGGGTCTGAGAAACTCCTTTTACAGTTCAAAGAGATGTTTCCCCGGGCTCATAAAATACACAGTTTAAGTAGTAGCTATATTTCCAAGGCTGGTCCCACACCTGCAACAACCTTGTAAATAGTGCTGGGATATATGGTTTTAAGAGTCCTTGTAAAAAGTAAGATCAACACAAGATTTACACAGTTTTATGGAATTGCTTTACAAGCGATTTTGACAATGAAACCTGCTATCAAAATCACCTCTGGTGTTAATCACGGAGGAAGCATTTAGCAGAAGCCAACAAAGACAAATTTAACTCTGTTCTTAGCTACAGACTAAGCTGTGAATCTCTTGAAACCCAGGGCATCACTCGTGCAACAGTGCAGGGAGATTCTGGGGTGGCAGGCCAGGTCTTCAAACCCTGGGGGTGGATGTGTTTTGGGATGTTTCACTGTGCTCAGAAGAGGAGGGAAACTGGACAAGGGACATAAGAGGTGAAGTCAGAGCTCAGCCTCCCATCCTGCTCAGGGATGGGACTTCAGGGTGGGGACCCAGGGAGGCAAGGAAGCAGGAGGGGATAATTCATAGAATTTTAAGACTGAACAGCATGTTATTGGAGTAGGTGGGGATCAGTGTTGGTGCATCAACTTAAATCAGGAGTGTTTTCCTGACAGGTGTACACTGGCATGCTGACTCCTGTGTATTTGTATCCTGTAGCTTTCTACCCTTGCTGGGAGGCTGCTAGGGGCTGTGCTGGTGAAGGTCAGCAAGGGGTTACCAGCTGAGAGGAAAGCAGTGGGACTGGTAGCAGGGAGAAGAGGAGGTGATGCACAGCAGCATCTCAGACCTATGTTGGCAATGTCCCCAGGAACCCCAATCACAGGATAAAGCCCTCTTGTGTGGAGCAATGTGCAATGAGGTTTTCATTGCACAACTGTCACAAGCCACAGACTAACCAGAGCCTCACTGCTCACTGCCAGTGAGTTAGAGCATCCTTCTCACTGAAGCAGGCAGACCCTCAACATTCTTTTTTGGAGAGACTTCTCCCAGTTCACTGGAAAACCCTGGTGCTGAGCCTGACTTTACTCACCCTAAACCAAGAGCTGTGGTTGCCCACTGCCAACATACTTCCACTGCTCACCTTCCACGACAGCTCTCAAAGAGAAAAAGTCAAGAGCAAACTGGCATTTGCTCCATGCTCCTGGATGTTCTCAGACTTCTCTGTAGCTTTGCATGTGAGCATAAAAGCAGCTGTGCTGGGCTAAACCCAGGGCTACTGAGTGCTGCGGGGTTCCTGCAGTAGCCGTGGGCTGATGCCTGAGAAAAACCAAATAAAAAAAGGCAAAGACGTTGGATTTCCCCCAAGAGCTTTCCCAGAATGAATGTCTGTGGCACAGGGGATTTCCAGGCACTGCTGTGGGTTGTCTGCTAAGCTGCCCTAAGTGGAGCTCTCTTTTCCTGATATTTTTTCCAATCTTTCCTTTGATCCTGATGGACTTTCTACATTCCCAGCATCCTTTGACAAGGACTTCTCCGATCTTCTGCTGATCAGGAGGAACCAGCTCCTGCTTGAACATGGCTCCCAGGAATTTCACATGGTTCAGAGTCCTGTGCTGGGCAGTAGTGAGAAGCTGCTTTCTTTCCAGTTTCTCCTAGTGACTTGGAATTTTGTAGCTCTCTGCAGTCCCCTGCCAAGCTATTTCTTTCTTGCATACTTAACAAGTCCCTGATCAATACAGAGGGACATAGTATGTCTGTATTTCCAATTTCTTCATGCTCTGAAGGTATCTAGAAAGGATGGTGGGAGGCTGAAATAGGTGCAAGGTATTTTAGTGTCCCCTGCTGTTTGTCCCAATGTGAACAGTCATTATACTCGGGCAGTTCTTGGTCCTCCCTCGGCACACAAGAGGTATTTAATGCACCAAGTAACTCCTTTGCAGTATGGGATGTGGCCACGAGATGTCTCTTTGAGCCGTACGGGACTCCAGCCTGGTAAACTGTGCAGAAACTTTTGGGGTCAGGAGCTGCCACCATCCCTGGCAAACAAAACACCCCTCAGCTGCAGTCAACAGGATTGGAGAGCAAAGCCGTGTGGGTAGGCAGAGGTGATATCTTTTATCAGACCTGCCGAGGTAGGTGGGAGAAAATGTTCTGCACCCCCCTCCCTCTACCCCCCACTCCCACCAAGTTCCGACCAGCAAAGCTTTCAAACACACAAGGTCATTTTCACTCCAAAAATAAGAACCACCATCTTCAAGCTTAATCTTTGCCGAAAACATTCACCCTGAGGCTAATTGGATTTTGTTAATTAGTCAGATTTGTGGAAAGAAAAGGCTGCTTGATACCTGTGGAGAAAAAGTATTAGCAAGGAGGGAAGTGGTAAGATTGTTGGCCAAAGGGAGAGAAAAAAGAGAAAAGCGAGATGGATGGCTGCTGGCTGGGATATAGTGAAGGTTCACTGCTGCTGGTTTTAGGGAAATACACGTGCCATAAGAACTAGTGAGTCCATAAATTCTAATATGCAGCAGATCAGAGAGTTAAAGCTTATCTTTTAATGGTATCTCCTAAATTTCCCATGTTGCTCTGGACAAGAAAGCCAGAGCTGGTGTGATTGGTGAAAAATGTCTCCAACTGGCAAGAGTGCATCAGATGGTAATGTCACATAATGTTCAAATAATAATTTCCACCAGTTTATCTCTAGCATCATGAATTAGCAACAACTTCCCAGCACAAAACTGACCCTGATAGAAAAAAAAACTTGCCTACTGCTCTGGGCACTGTCAAATATCTGTTTTCTAGCTGAGAAAATGCTGATGGCCAGGCCAGGAAAAAATATTCATCAGCCAGTCTTGAGCCGGTTCCCATCCCAGCTTGGGACCAGAACCATTTCTGCAAATAAGTGGCAAAATGTTTGTTTGATCTGATAACTGGAGCCCTTTGTCAGGAGCTCACAATGTGTGAAGAAAAGAGAAGAAAAGCTCTGGCAGTAATGCAGGGGGATGAATGCTTCCCTTGCCTGCCCGTCAGAGCAGATTATAGTTCACCTGCTGTGAACTAATCTCTCGGGGAGAGGGTCACTTGTTTGGATAGTGTTGCTAATGGAAGGCAAAACCTTTCTCCACATTCCCTCCTTCAGTGCTCGGTCTGTTTAGGAGATGAGTCGGTCCTGGGTTATTCATCAGCCGAGGAGCTCCCATCCAAGTTCACAAGGACCTCTAAAGCGCTTTACAATTACAGGAAATTATACTTCGGGGCTAATGTTAAAACACAGCTATCTTCTCACTTCTCTGACAAGAGAAGCAGAGTGTCAGATTCGTGTTCCTCATTATTTCATTGTGTTGGAGAAAATACGTGGGAGGAATTTATTCCTGAGTGCACCACTCCTCCCTGTGAGGAGCTGAGCCCGGCTGGAGCTGGGGGGGACATTTTCCTGGGGGAGGATGGGGGAGAGGTGAAGCAGTGCCATGGGGAACCTTTCTGATGATTGTCCCGGGTCCTTGGCTTGCTGCAGAAGGCCAAGTCAGAGCAGTGCCGGCTCACCAGGGTGCAGTGAGACAAATCTCTCAGCCCCATACCAGCATGAGAGGATGGTGACAGTCTGATGCACTTTTACTCCCTTCCTCTAGGTCCCTCATCCTCATCTTTGGGCTCTTCACCCCAGAACATTTCATGGGCAAGTACAGTTTTTTTGTCTCAACCATGGCCCTGATGAATATGCAGGTTTCAAACCAAATAGTCCCCGAGTCAGGGCAGGTGGCTCTCTCCAAGACCCATCAGTCCCTCTGGTCCATCTCCAGGCCATGCTCTGGACTTTCCTTGAGGGCCAGATCCCAAGCTCAGCCTCTCCTATTTGGAGTAGATTCAGCAGCAGAATGCTCTCCATAGTTGTTGCTGTCAAGGAATTATTTGTTCTCCATGGATCACCCACCTGAATGTGGAGAACTGTCATTTGGTTGTTTTCTTATTTTTGTATCATTTGCAATGGTGATTCTGGAACAAAGTCAATAAGTGGACACATGAATGCCAATGACTTGCATTTTTGTCACTGAGACTGACCCTCTGTTTAGACAGTGATTTGTAACCACACTTCAAGCCACACAGTCCTAAGCAAATGGTAATTAAAAGTCTTCTGCATGGTTTTTGTAACTGCTTTTAAGAACTGGTTTGTACCAGCGAATTTTAATGAGAGATGTTTGGAACAAGAGTATTTGTTCAATCATAACTTGCAAGATGTAGTTAAAATGACAAAATGCTGCAAAGCATAATATTTAATATTGTACCTTTTAGCCCGTAATTGTTTTACTGTTGGACTCTACAACACCAGCATTACTTGCCAAGGGCTCTCAAGGGGGTGATCTGCCAGAATCACATCCTCTGACCTCCAGCTGCTGGGCTTCCAATGTACAAGATGCCTCAGAGCATAGGTCCATCCATGTAGACCTCACAGACAAATGTACTCTCAAAAATCACATTTCCAGATGCTTCTAACATATACTCCTCTGAACTTCAGAAGTATAATAATGTCAGCAAGTGCAGCTACTTACAAGAGACTTAGCTGAAAGCAAAATTACAAGACAGAAAATTACCTTTATCCTGGCCCAAACCAGGACAGGTATATAATTGTGGGCCTGTTTTTGTTAGACAAGGTACTGGTTTTAATACAATTCACCTATCCCACCACTGGGATTTTGATCATGATGTTATTGTCTGTCCTTTCCAAGGGACCAAAAAGATATTTTCCATTCAGATTTCTTTTATAGCAAAATTTATAACTGTGGGTAATGATACATCTTTTAGGGATGTGTGGAAGATGCATATTTTGCTCTTGTGCAGGCATTGAGATGGATCTCAATGTATTTTACTGCCTTCTGTTTAATCCAGCTTTCTCCTTGGGACTCACAGCTGCAGTGGAACACAGATATTTTGCCACCTAGGGCCATTGCCCTTGTGATGAAGAGGAGGTGTTTCAGTGCTTGCAAGATGATCATCAATTTTATCTCCTGCAGTTTCTCTGCCCTTAACTTACAACGTTTCCATAATCTGCCTTTGACTTCGCAGCTTAAATTTGTAGTAAATCTGTTCTCCTGGGAGTGTAAGAAAAACATCTTCTTTAAATCATTCTTATGTGAAAAGACACTTGCAGTGTTTTTTATTAATATTATTCATTACTTTTACGACAGTGCAAGTCATGGCACTGGGGTACTGAGCTACTACACAGAGCTCTGAAGGAGAAAAAAAATAGTGAGAGAGAGAAAGAAAGAGCAGAGAAGTCACTGTCAGCTTTCTGTATAAGAAATAGGGAAACTAAGGCACAAATGCCCCGGGTCCTGCAGTATCTATGATACAGCTGGAAATACGGAATTAAACCTGCATCTTCTTTACCAGGCCAGCACTTCAGATATCAGCATCCTATTTTTCTCTGCAATGTGGCTTCATGGTTAATTTTGACTATTGTGAAATCCCTTTTTTCGGTCTTCAAACTACTTGCTTTTCTTCAGGTTGTCCCAGGGACACAGTGATGCTGAAAGATCAGAACAAGCATTAAGTGTTTGCTCTCTCCTCTGTCTCTTAGAAAAAGTTAGCAGCAATTCCAAGGGTGCAGTGATATTTTTGTGGTTCAGGTAACACTGAGGTGACTGCTCTGATAGCAGTTTATAGCAATAAGGAGCCAACCATGAGATCCCCACCCTGTGGATGCAGGACAAGCCTAATCCTGACTGCACTGAGCCCAACAGATGGCTTTGCTTTGCCCTCAGTGAGGTTTGGTATTAATTTTTGGAGCACAAGATTAAAATTAAGGGCTGCTGGACTAGTAAGTAATAATCATTGCTGGGATCTGACCACATAAACCCTCAAACACCACTAAAAGCGAACCTTAGCAACAACAAAACCCCTTTAATTTCTTTAACCGTCTCTAGATGGCACTATGGCAGTAGGAGTCTTACAAAGAGAAATTGCCAGGAGCCAGGAGGCTGCCAGCTCCTGCCCTCCCCTATGATGTTCCTGGGCTGGAGGGGAAAGAGATACGATAATTTTTTGAGTGCTACACAAGACATCAATCACAACAAGTAAACTCGTTTGGTTTTTTTTTTTTTTCCCCTCAGAGGTTAAAACTGGTTTTATAATCTGGAGGAGATTAATTTCTTTCAGTATCTCTATGTGCTTCAGAGGTGGGAGTCGGGCAGAGGTGGATCCCTTTCAACTTCATCATCCCTTACAAGTCTTCTATAAACTCTTCCCCAAAGGGAAGGATTCATTCCCACCTTACATCAGGATTTCAGGTGTTATTTGTCTGCTGGTACCAGGTGCTTCTCTGTGATTTTCCCACTTAAACTGTCAGGAGCGTGGAGATATCACTGAAGCCTGAATTCCCCAAATTAAAAAATTGGCTTCATTAGAGTCCTAGTGGGAGAAAATATTCTCTTCAAGACAAAAAGATTGGTGGCAATTCCCAGTAATGAATTATATAAAAACCTAAGAAAGACAATACTTGACGGGCTAACAATAAGAGGATGACAGTGGAGCAGGGAGTGGACAAATAGCAGGGTGGTATTGCATTTTCAGTTTACATATTGTTTTATGTAATTGCAGCATTGTTATTGCATCTATCAGAAAATCATTTGTGCTCCTGCCAGAGCAATTCTAATGCTCTGTGAGTTCAAGCTAGACTTATTGTCCTGCTTTTCAAATGGTGTTTGATTTTTCAGTAGTTAGGCTCAAGGGATATTTTCATCCCAGAACAATGAATTGGTTTACTTCCTTCCTAATAATTAATTAAAAAAAAAATTAGAAAAAGAAGCAATCTTGCTTCGTGGCTGCTGACTTCAGTGCTGGATGAGAAAGAAACAGAAGAGCAGCTCTGTCTTTGGGCAGATGAGCAGATCTGTTGGATCATGTGTGTTGCCTTGGACCCTTGTGCTACAGAGGAGGAAATGGCATCAGGGTTTTAGGTCACTGCATCATTAGCAGAGAGGGGTTTGGTTTCAGTGTCCTGTGATGGGCTTTAGGATGCTGAACTTTCTCAGGGTGTTCTCATAGCCCAGTTTTAGGAAAGTACTTGAAGTATGGCCATTGATGTCTGTGGTTGTGGTTAGGTGCATCAAGATAATGGGTTAAAGCATCCTGATTCTCTGTTTTAAGTGTATTACTGGCTTGTCATCTTCCCTAAGTTTACATTCTCTTGAATTTATTTCAATGCTTCCTCTCCCTTGCACTTCAGTGGGAGCTGCAAACCTGGATCTATCTGGGAAAATGAGTCTTGTTCAAGGTAGGGTGGTGCCCATAAATTTAATTTCATCTGGGCCATCAGGAAAATTTATTTATAGGAAGATAGGAAGTTAGTTAACTTTCAGGACTTAACTTTCCACAATTTTCTTGATTTTAGAATTTAAAAGGCATTTTTCTTTCTTTGGTGAACAACATACAACAGACAACTTCCCTTTTTAGATGTGTTACTTGAATTTCCCAAAGAAAATGCAGTTCTTCATCCCCCACTTCCAACATTCTATTGCCCCTTCAGAGCAATGATGCTTCTGCTACAATGGGGACAGCTGAGGAAGATTAAGGAGACAGCCCCAAAGAATTGCAGAGCATGTGCATGCCATGTGTGGAAGTGGTTGATGTTGTCAGATGTGTCCTTGGAAGCCCCCAAGTCTGTTCCCACCACAGCCCCTCTCTGGGTCCTGCTGTATGTCAGTCCCTGGGAGCTGTGTTGATGCACTACAGGTTGTTCCTGTTGCATCTCGTTGTACACATGTACACATGTTTGAGGTGTCTGTTCTCATGGAGATGTCCCAGAGCACCAAAACCCCCTGTTTCCCCCACACTTTACATGTGTACCCTTCTGCTGACCTTTGGAGGTCATCATCCCAGGAAAGAGCTTGGGCCAGTCAGGGTCTTTGTGGCTCTTCACTCTTGCTACAGCCTCAGTGAACCAATGTTCTCCATGCTTGAAGCTACCTGTGTTTTTCTTGGAAGAATCAGCCTTCTAGGAGCCATCGTCCAAGTCTTGGGCATCACAAGTGCCTAACACAGAATAAAATGGCAATTGCTTACAAGGTCCTGGCGTGGCTTCCTTCTCAGCTAATCTGCAGGGATGACACTGAACAGTGCAACAAGAATCTCTGGTCTCTAGCTGAACTCCAGGCTAACACTGTGCCTTCCCTCCAGCAAAATGTGAGGAGAGGTGAACCACACATTGTGCAAAAATTCATTGCACCTTCTAACACCTGATCCTGGGAAACTGCCCACAAGCTGTGGGCATGCAGCAGCTTCAGGCTGCAGTGGAGCCATTTTTATTACTATTATTATTATTATTATTATTAGATAACTGTAGTGCTCTAAGACAATTTCTTCAGTTCCACTGAGAGGCCACTGTTTGGGATGTAAGTAGAATATTATGGCAATCAATACATGAAGGAGACTTTCCATTAATGATGAGCGAAACCAAAGGAGGAAATTATGCTTTGCACTAAAAATCTATTTACCCATTAGATCACAGTACTGGAAGCATAAAGGAAGGGTTATTTTAGCTTTCAGCTGGCCAGAAAATGCCAGTTGGAAGACAACAGGAGGCTCCCTTTCACAATGTAAGAGCCATTCTTCCCTGGATGAAGGGAACACTGCTGGCTGTGGCCTCCTGCTGCTTGTGTGCTTTTCATTCTTCTTACTCTGGGCTGAAACTCTCCTGTCAAAAGGTTGAAAACAAATTTAATTGCACAGGGCATAAGTGAAGCCTTGCTGTATATCAGTGCAGTTTTTATGTGGAATAATTTTGGAGTGCTTATTGTGTTGATTTGTGGTAACCTAAATCAGTTTTGTTGCCATAGCCAAGTACCATCCTTGCAAAAAGCACTCAGTTTATACAGAAAATTAATACCCTACCAATGACTGATAGCCAGAAGGACAAATAATGTGTCACAGGCTGTGAAACAGGTCATGTTTGGGTCTGACTTGGTCCAGCCCTGGTGCTGGAACCAAGCATGTGGGAATGCAGCTGCTGCTACCTGCTGCCCGAGTGCTGCTGTACTGTGCACTGCTATAGTACAAGTGAAAAATGAGATGCAGGGGCTAAAGGCCACCTGCAGGGCAGCACACTGGGTATCCAGCCTTACTATCTAGGCCATGTGCTTTGCTGTCCCCATCAGACCTCACTGCTCACTGTGTGCCTCAAGGGCCCAAATTACCTGGCAGCTCCTGGAACAAGACCTCTCCTCCTCCTTTTCCCCAGCCTTGACCTGCCTTTGAGCAAGATGTGCTTGAAGAACAGCACTTGGGCTGCCCTCAGGAATTAGGCTTGAGGAACGCTGTGGTTTTGGGGTGGAGAATCATCAGTTTTCTATTATTTTTGCAAAGGGCAATACATGTTTGGGATAGCTCTTCACACAAGCTCCCTTGCATGAATTCCTCTCCAAGCCACCCACCTACACAAATCCCTGATGCCAGAATGCATTTCTGTGAGGATATTTAGTCTGTGGGACAGAGCTGCACAGTGTGACCCTTAATCTAGAAACAAGGTGATTTAACTGAGGACCAACTCAATTTCTTTTGGAGTTGCAAATCCTGACAGCAATAATGGACCCAATGTAAAACTTCCAAGCCAGTGCTTTCAGAGATGAGGAAATATTTCCCAGGAAATATTTTGAATTTGCACTGTTCCAGATGGCTGTGTCACTTGAATGAAGATTTCTTCACTTGTTCATCTTGTAGTGGAGCATGGGATGCCTAGCTCATGAGTCTGCCCTTAAAAATCCAAGAGGAGATTGGTGCTGGCATGAGGCTTTCAACAGGGTCTGAGCTGACTCATGTCAGAGGTTTCTCTCAAGCTTTCTTAGTCACTAATGTATTTCCTAACATAAAGATATCAGGCTTTAAGTATGCAATACAAACTGGCACCACTGGTTCTTGATGTAAGCTGTAACTGCTTACAGCCAGGAGGTCACACTGTTTGCTTTGGGTGAAAGACAGGATCACCTGCAGCTCCCTGGGGAAGTTGTCTGCAGGGTAAGAGAGAAACAGCAGATCCCCAGACACCCAATCTCATGTGCCTGAGATACCTCCAGCCCCTGGAGCTCAGCAGGAAGGACACAACAGAACTGGTGGTCCCCACCTCCATCACACTCTTCCAAGTTTCTGTCCATCATGTCAGGATCTCATCCCCTTTCACACACACATGAGAGTGATGCTTCTCCACAGCAGTGCCACGAGGACTAACTGGATATGTATGTTGCTTGAGTGTGTTTCCTTTCCCCAAAGCCAGCTGAACAATTATTGCTTTTCATTGCCACGGTCTGGAACCACCACTGCATCTCTCCACTGACTGTGGTTTTGGCAGTCAAGAGATTTTTGTTTTTAAACACAGCACCTTCTTTCTTTTCCTCCTGCTTCTCTTCCATTGCTGTGTTCTAGGTGCCAGCACCAGTGAGTTAATTCAAGGGCAGCCATTTGGTTCAGAGAACTGTTTTCAAGATGAAGATTTCAGTCATCATTCATGGAAAGGGAAGGATTCCCATGACAGGGAAGCAGAAAAACTCGGAGTTTGGCAGGCTGATGATGTAGCTTCAAACAGGAATCTGTTTGCTTGGTATTGATAAAATCCCTTCCCTCCTCTCTGCATATATCAGTACAAAAAAAATCAGCTTTTGCAGCAAAAAAATTTCCCATTAAAATTTGCCAGAAATTCAGGTGCATCTCTAGTGTCACAGAACATTTGTGTGACCTAATGTGCCAAAATTGCATGAAGAAGACAGACACCTTTTGCATTTTTAAGACTTCCAGGTCTTTGGAGGTCCTACCAGCCTCAGTCTCAATGATTTTTCCACTCTCAGTCTGTCCCAAGTAGCATCAGAAAATTGTTACCAGGGCAGCAGGTAGCATAAACAGATCTGAGCTGTGTCTCCAACTCCACCTACTTGGTGGTGGAGAGTGCTCCACCTACTTCATCTCCACCAGCATTGGATTTGTACAGGACCCAGCTATTTAAATAAATCTTTAACTAATGAGTTCATTCACCTCAAGAGAAACTACTCCACAGAGCAGGGCACCAGCTTTTTTCTGAGCCCACCAGCAAAGCACACGATCACTCCCAAAGCAAACACATTCCAGCGTGGCTACCAGCAGATGAAATAGCAGGCTCTGTTGGCATGGATGAGGTTATTGCTTGAGAAAAAAAAATCACAGGATTGGACCCCTAAGGAGTGAAAGCTGAGCAGAAGACAGGGTTGACAGCACGTTATGTGTACTCTGCAATTCCACTGTGTCCACTGCCCTCTACACAGCCAGCTAACATCTCGCCCTTGCTTTTTGATGAAACAAACCGTGTGTTTTCAACTCTGAAATAGAGTTCTTTTGAAGTTTAGAAGCAGTTATGCCATAGCTGAAACAGCTGTTCAACAACCACCCAAGCAAGGGGCACTTCAGGGTGCTGCTTTCTCAGTGCTGAGCTGGTTTGGTGCAGTTGTGTGACCCCTCATGTTGGAGAAACCGGGGGACGCATGACCGGGTGAAACACTGATGCAGAACGTGCCCGTGGGTGGGTTTCAGCTCCACGATGTCTCAGTGTCTGCAGACTGGTGCAGAGTGGATATTTCCTGCCTGTGCTGGCCTGTGGTCAGCAGAGACAAACCAGGCCTGGACTCACCCACTGCTGCTTAGAGGTCTCTTTCAAGGTGGGAAGAATGGGCCCATTTGGACATTCCATGGATGGAATGGCCAAATATGGACCCTTCAAACCTCTGCACCTGTGTGTTCAGGGAATTCAGGATGAGATTTCTGCTCTTTCCCCACTGCTGCCAGCCCAGGGCTCTTACCTTGCTGGTCTTAGCCATGGCATGCAGAGACCTCAGAGTAAGACAAGGCACTTTGAGAGATCTTCTGCAGCTTGTAGATCCCTGTGACAGCTCAGCGCCCACTGATGCCCCACCAAGCTTTGTTTCCTCAGGAGGGGCTGGTATCTGGGATGCTTTTGCGTCACTCAGGCATTTTTTTTTGGTACCTGTCGTGCATGTTAGCCACAATTTGTTATTTCATCCAAAGTGATGCTCTAAGCGTGACTTCAGACTACTGTTGTGTAAGAAATCCTGGGTAAAGAAAGCACAATTTATTTAAATTAAACTGTGGTGGTGCCTTATTTCTCCTAAGAGAAAAGAGAACAGAGGGCTGCAGACTTCAAACACTGGGTCCTACTCATGAAGCCTGTTTTTCAAAACAAACCACATGCTGATGACCTCTGGCGTGTGGTTGTGTGTGCCACAAGATGTGAATAACAGCATAAATACATTCCTGTCAGCCTGCTTATGGCCATTTCACATAACAGCCTGGAGCAGCACAGGAGACCACACTGAATATGAAGTTTCCATGATTAACCCATGGTTTCCAGTGCTGTGATTATGGTTTAACCAAAGATTATTACTTTGTGCAGCCCAGTCCTTTGGCAGCATCATCATCAAATTATCACGTTGCAATGACATTTTGCTCCACACAGGGGTTGCATTCAAGGCAACGTTTGCTAAGTTGAATGGAGTTGAGGCCTTCAGCAGTCTCAAGTGTGGGAGGATTACAAGAAGTTTCATTTGGATAGAGCCCATCCATTAGCAATTATTCCTAATAACAGGCTTTCTAATCTCAGAGCGAAGGAGTACTTAAGAGGCCCCTAGTTATAGAGGCCCATAGAAAAGCTATGCATGGTCCAATTTCTGGCCTCAAAGCCTGAATGAACAGGAAGATGATGATGCTAGGAGACAGGGGAGAGGCAACTCAACAATAAAACAACAATACCAAGAGGTAAGCAAAATTTTTATTTGGAGCAGAAATATTGCTTTCTTTCCATTCATCGACATTTAAACATTTTTGCTCTTTATCAGTGAATGATGTATTATTATTTTCGTTTGTTGTTTGGTTTTTTTTTAAACTGAAAATCAAGTTGTTTCAAATAAAGCTATTTTATTTACAGAAAGCCAACCACTTTGTTGTGGTTGACACACTCACTGTTGTGAGTTCATTCTGAACTCACTGTATGGAAGATTATTGTTTCAAAAAGCCTAGGACAAAGTTAAAAACCACATTTCTCTCTCATGATGGACCATATTTAGTTAAACTTAAATACATCTATATATAATAATAAAAATGGCAGCCAAGGTTAGGGGCATTCGCTGAATATCTCAGAATAACTCAATCCTGCAATTCTACCAAAATATGCTATGTGGATATTGATGGTAGGCTCTAATCCTAGGAGACTGTAAATTTTGATATGGTCCAGCTCTGGGCAGATCCTGCAGTGGAAGTGTTTTAGGTGAAGATTTCAGCTTGTTTTGTACTTTTTGTCCAATTCCTACCTTGCCTGGCAAGTTCTGCTCTAACACATCCTCACCACATCAGAGATATTTTGCATGGTCACAGCAAACAGTGGATCTGCACAAACACTGAATACAAGTCAGCTATTGTTGAGGTTTGATTTATTTTTTTTTTTAATATAGATTATTTTGAAGTTGGTCACCCTTCATAGGAGACAATATGAAATTCCTTTACAAACATTACACATAGAACTGCATTCTCAGGGCAGAAACTGGCTGAGACCAAGCACAGCAGCGTCTGTCAGAATAGCTGACAAGTCACATAAGCTGGAAGTTTTTTTCCAAGGGAAAAAAGTCAGTCTGGGCAGCAGCACTGAAGGAAGTGGCCTTGGGTGACAGCTTTCAGGCAGGGCATTGTACATGAACTGAATCCCATCTTGCATGTTTTTGAAGGGAGTACATGAGGAGACAGAGGACTACATGCTTTAGCTTTATGTTTTTTAAAGAATTTCATCTCATGTGGTTGGAGAAACCCATAATGCTGCAGTGCTTGAGTGAACATGACAGGAACCAGTCCCTGGTTGAACCACTTGAGTGGTTTTACACAGAAACACCAATTCAGAGCTGAGCTGTCAGGTCAGCCTTGTCTGAGAAAAGATTTTAAGGACATTTCTTTTTTGTTCTAGTGCTCTAGGTTGTTCCAAAGTTTACCCTTTTGGGCAAATTCCACATATTCTGCTTTTATGGAAAAGGCTTCTTTAAACACTAAGTGAAAATGGTGCCTTTAATTCACTGTCTTTGCAGTAGTTCATACCAAAGGAAAAAAAAAAAAAAAGAAAAAAGAAAAAAAGAAGGGAGTCAGGGGAGCCTTTATAAAGCTGTATTAATTGAAATAAATGAGCCATGCTTCTCAGAACACTGTACCATAGAGGAAGGGCTGTCTCTTGAATCTTGCTCCCACAGCTCTCCCCTGTGATTTCAGGCATGTCATAAAATCCACTTGTCCACCTCATTTTCCCACCTTATTAAGATGGGGCTGAGGTTGTTTCCTTACCTGACACCCCTGGGTGTTGTGAAGTCTAACTCAGTGCTTCAGAAGTACTTGGAGGAATTGGAGTTTTATTTTGAAAACCATAGCAAACACAGGCCTCTCCCAAAGAGGGGTGTTTATGAGCATACTTTCATTAGTCCCTTGGTTCTTCCTTTTTCATTTTGAGTCTGGAAAAACGTGTTGAAAATAATTTCACTGAGGCCCCTGGGAGAAATCAAGCTTCTTGCAGAGTGGGAGCCCTTGGAGATCCAGAGTGGAGAGGTCAGCCTCCACAAAACACACCAGGCAGCAATGGGAAGGTCCCTGCCAGCTTTAGGATGGGCCCAAAGATCCCCACAGACTTTAGGCTGGACTCATACATGTGACTTTTCCCCAGTTTTTTCATTTGTACATTCAGGCTCAGAGAAAGGGGAAGGTGAGAAAGTCACACTGAGAATTATGAGTCTGCTCCCTTCCTCCTCTCTTTTTCCCCAGAGGTCATTTCCATGCATCCAACTTTTTTCCCAGATATGGTATCATTTGCTTCTGTGACTAATCTCTGGGCAGGAGAGAAAAAGTATTTTGAAAGTTCAAGAGAAACATAAGCCAGCACATTTATGAGTGTTTTTCTCCTCTTCCCTGCCTCTGAATGACTAGAGTTTTATTATTCCTCTTGACTCCATGCTGAGATAGGTACTTCTCTTTCAAGCAGATCCTATTGCTGCCAGCAGGCTACAGAGGCTCCAAACCTGATATACACTTTCTTCTTCAGTTCTGAGTCTTCCATTAACACCAGTACTTTAGCCTTCTTTCCCCCATCCCTCTTAGTATTAATGCTTAGTGGTATTTTTCCCTTCATGTTAATGGTTTTGGATAAAGATGGCCCAGGAAGGTTGAGGTTTCAAGAAAAGATAAGTACTGTGAAGAGAAACCAGCCAGATCTCAGAATTTTACTCTCTCCACATGCAACATCATTTCATGTGTCTTTTTTTTTTTACAGGCCTGCTCATCCACAGGGAAAGACCCAGGTGTTGGTATGTCATCATTAACCCCAGGGTGATGGGGAACCAAGCCTTATCTCTTGCTCCAGGCTCTGCATCCAGAGATGTCCCCATCTGCCCTCCCTCATGGACTCAGTAGTGGCAGATGCACTCAGTGCACATTGCCACGGACAGGGTCAAGAAAAAATGTTTGGCTCTTCATGAACTGCTGAGCATTTCCCTTGGAGGAAAAGGCAGCAGCAACATAAAGTAGTTTTTTTGGGATGGATCCTGCCCTCAGGGCCACTCTTGGCCCATGCACAGCCAGAGAAGACAGCCAGCATTGTCCACAGTACAACCACACAACCACCACCATTGTGACTGCAGTGCACACATCATCTGAGTAAACATGAATTCACCAGGATCCTTCTGGCTGGGAGATGATATCACAGGCTTTGTGTCCCCTTTTCATCTGGATCCTCTCTAAGAGAAAAACAGTTCTTGGCCATTTCCTTGGAGTCCTGGCTTCCTACAGTTTGGATGAAGACAGTTTGTTCAAGAAAGATGGGTAGGTGTGAGTTTCTGTCTCTTCCTCTTTTGAGAATTATTTTTGCCAGTGCAAAATAGAAGATGATAATGCTCCCATTAAAAATGAGGTGAATGATCAGGCTGACTTGAGTGGGTGGAAAGGACTTCACACAGGATGAAGCTGGGGACAAATCTACCCTTGCCAAGACAAACAGCTGCAGAGATCTCTGGAAAGAAAAAGGGCCCTCTTGAACTGCTGTTCAAATAATTCAGCCACAGAGAGCTAGTTGGGGCTGTGTATCCATCACATTATAATTAAAACCAATGGCTTTCATATGAAGAAAGGAAAGGAGCATCATAAGTCATGCAGGAGGACTGGAGAGCTGATATCATTAGGACAACAAACTGATACTCCTTAGGACAATAAAGATACGGGACCTGCACAAATCAAAGCA
The DNA here is from genome assembly GCA_038090715.1 of Florisuga fusca. Lineage (NCBI taxonomy): Eukaryota > Metazoa > Chordata > Aves > Apodiformes > Trochilidae > Florisuga > Florisuga fusca. The sequence continues at coordinate 22,183,181 of JAAWXA010000008.1, forward strand.
GAAAGCTCCCGCTTTCCTTCCTCCATCTGTCTTTCATTTGCTTCACCTCTATCTGCCTGTTGTTGATGTTTTCTCACATTATCTTGGTCCCTTTGTTCAAACTGCCTTTCATTCTCACTGTTGCAGTTATTATTGTTATCATTCCTCTGAAGATCGGTGGAGGTTTGGCTCTGGGTAATTTTCTCTGCTGTTTTAACTGTATCCTTGTTAAATGTGGAAAATGGGATGAAGTGCAGAGCTTCGGATGATGGCTTGCACCCAAAAGTGCAGCCTAACCTAATGAAGTGTTGGCACGCTGTGGAGCAAGGGGTTTGAGACTGTGGGATTGGGAGCTGATGCTCAGGACTGAATGGAAAGGCTCGGGCAGTCAGGGGAAGGCTTTTGACTGGACCTTTACTCAAACTCTCACCACAACTGCACATGTGATGTGGTGTACCAAGTGGTAAATTGTGGAGAGGGAAGAGTGGTTTCTTAGGTAAACAGGCTGTTATGTAGGCACAGACTGGCTTAACTGGTTAAGATGTACCTGCTGGGATTTTGAGTCCTAACTTTATTTTTTTTTTTTTTTTTTCTTTTCTCACCATTGGAAAAGTAAAGTATTATGCCAGTGCCAGGGCCCTGGCCTTGAGGTCTGTCCTATCATCCTGAAGTCCTGGCACTTAAACCTTACACCATGGTGCTCTTGAGGCATTTTTGAGCTGACACAATCCCTAGGTGCACGAGATGGCATGGGCTGCTGTAGGTGTAGTACATCTGGATGCTGGACACTGTTTTATCCCAGCCTGCTTGTGTTTGCACTGCTAGTGCTTCCTGCCCCTCCAAATTACAATACCTGAGACTCACTAAATGTACAGGGAGATATTAAAAAGCTCTTCTTTGTAGTGGGAGAAACCGTATGTTAAAAAAACCACCACTAATAGAGAATTTGTAATGCTCAGTAATGTTTCAGTTTTTTGTATTTTAAGACCCCAGTGAAATTAAGTAATAATATTCCCACCATCCAGCTATTTAGCAATCAAAACCCATACTATTTTTTTTCTATTACTATTGTTTCCGTTACTGGCAGTAGACTTCTGGGTGTCTGGATTATTTTTGCCTTTGGACATATCCTGTGATTTTTGGAGTTCCTCTAGCTCCACCTGTACATCCAGCCAGGCCCTCATCTTTTAATTTACTTCTCTGTGCTTCTCTGTGCTCCATTTGAGGCCCTGGAGATCCAGTGGAGGGAGGTTGGAGTAGATGATGTCTCTAAGGTCCCTTCCAACCTGAACCATTCTGTGATTCTTAGCGTGGCTGTGTCAGATGGGCACATCCATCTTTGGGATGAGTTTGGAGCACTGACAGCTGTGACTTTACTTTGAACTCCATCTTTCCCCCAGCTTGGCATGACATGTTCAGTCCCTCTGCAAATCAGGTGCAGCAGGAAGAGTTCTGTCCTGATTCAGTGGTGATTAAGGGCACAAGCAGTGCTGTGTTTTCCTTCAGGTGTTCTGCCTCATGTACGTTTGCCTGTAAGTCATACTGTAGCCTCATTTCTAAATGGATGATGGTTAAGTGATCAGCAATTTTTGAAACTGCTCGCAGGGGGTTGAGGGTCTCTAATATAATAATTTCTAGGAATTTCATGAGAAGAGGCATCAGGCAAGAGATAACAGGGAAGCTCTGTTAGTACCTCTGCTCAGGGAGAGGTACTAAGTGCAGTTGTCAATAAATACTGGCAAATCTGCAGTGGGGCACAGGGGAAAGATGTCCTAAAACAAACCAAAAGCCATCATTAGGATTGTTGCTCACAGCAACCATGCTTATAAAAAAAGATAAATTAAGAAATGAGAAGACTTGCCAAAGAGGAATACACACAGGCATTTCATGCTTGAATTCTCTGCTAGAGATTATACAGCCCTCCAAAACCCCCAAACTGCAAAAGGACTCCTGAGTATTTTCCCCTCACATAAATGCCAGTCAGGAAGAGAGAACCACCACCACTCTGCATTGTAATTTAAGCTCAAACTGGTTAAAATAAACATAAATTAATAAACAAACAAGCAAATGTGGCAGCAGACTGCAGTTGGGTTCTCCTGCACTGAGCTGCTCTGCAGAAGCCATCCATCCTCAGCCTGGACCAAAGATGGGTGCAGGACAAGGGTGCAAATCTCCATTCCAGGACATCTGCCTGTGGTCCACAGGCCCTTGAAGATGCCTGGCCTAATTCTACAGTTTGTAATCGACTGGGAAAAGGTGTTTTACACATGCCAAGTACAGTCAGGGGGTTGCGCTCTCAGTGGAAAATACTAGGGGATAACAAACTCAAACAATTGGAAACCACTGAGCAGACTGAAACATGAAGAGTGCTCAGAGGCTTCATTTAGCTGAATCCTCCTTCCAGCCCTCCCAGCGTGGGGAGCATTTGTGGGTGGCAGCCGGGTGGTTTGGGAACTGGGAGGCACTGATCCAAAAAGGAGATGGCTTGCTCCAAAAGGAGAGGCTGCTGGACAGCAATTCAGACTCTAAGCTAGTCCATAAGAAATTCAGTCTTCTGCCCTGAACTTTTCTTGTCACAGCTTCCTCTCTCTCTGATGCAAATCTATAAACAGGAAAATCTCAAGTTAAGAGTGCAAAGTCATTACCAAGCTCCTTGACGCTCAAGAAGCACAGAGAGAGGTCAAGGGATGGAGAAGTTTAAGCAAAGAGCACCACTGAGCCAGTATCTGGCTCTGCTGGCTGATGGTTTAAATTGTTTTCAGACCCATGGCAGGGAAAGGGAGTGTGAGGGTAGGGTTAAGACCACGGCTGGAACACATGGACTCTCCACTCCAATGGCAGAGATGGCAGCAGTTTTGAATGTCTGGTTGGTATGTCATTAGAGGGAGAGAGGTTCCTCTATTCCAACAGTAATTTTTATTTCCTGTGCCATGGAAGCTCAAGTGTTTATACCTCCCACTGCATTTCCTGCAGTGGATATTTCTAAAACAGCTTCACTGGTGGACTCTTCTTGGAACAGTGTGTTAAAGAGCAAAGGATTTAGCACATAATTAAGAAGCCAACAACGATGCTGCAATCAGCAAGAAGTCTGCAATGTCAGCTACAAGGCAGGATTTGAATGTGAGAAAGAGGGACACGCCAAAAAAAAAACCCTAAATCTCTGCATCTGTGTCTTGGTGCACAGAGGTACCTTCTGCTCCATCCCCAGTGCAGAAACAGTTCCAGGGTTATTTTATTTGCCAGCAGCAACAATCACAGTTCAAAGGACACCAACTCTTTGTACTGGAGAAAGCACTTCCCACCACCAGCAGGAGTGAATGCAGATGCTTCCTTTAGGGGCTTTTCCACCCAGCCTGAGCGTGAGGGTTTCTGGCTCTGCTGCCCCTTGCCCTGAGAGCTGCCCCTCTGTTTCCCAGGGGCAGTGCCTGAGGACTAACAGCACTGACAGGAATGGATGGTGCTGGTGTAGCTCCATGGCTTCCCAAGTAATTTTACAATGATGAGTACCCAGGCAAATGGATTTAGTAGTGAGGGAAGGGAGTAGTTCAAAGGGCAGAGCTCAGTTCTGCTTTCATCCCAGCTGACGAAGGTCTATTGACCACAGAAAATACCATCCTGCAGAGTTTGTCAGGGTGTTTTCTTACCTGAGATGGGAAGCTTGTGGTACAGAGTGGGGTACTGGTGTTGTCTTGCCAGATAATGCCACTTTCAGCCCCACAGAGCACTTTCTGGCTGTCCATATGATCTTCTTGCTCCATCCCCAGCTGTGGTCCTACATTCTACAGTATATGTCCCAAAGGCTGTGGCACTCACCATCCACCACCCTGGGTACCATACAAATGAGCAGATGTAAGAATGAGACACCCCAAACCTCTATCTCAGATGCATCCACATATCAGGTTTCCCCCAAGATTCAGGCCAATGACCTTTGAGATCCCTGCACCTGCATTCCCCCACCCCTCCACATCCCCAAAAAGCCTCTGTGGGATTTTATTGTGCTTTCTCACTAAGCATGAGGTAAGATATTATTATTAGATGTTATTAAATATGGTAGCAACAAGCTCAACTGGCAGCTCCTGTATCTGGCATTTGGAGCTTTTCCTTTTCCCCAAGCCCCACTCAACATGTGCCATGAGATTGATCCAGTGGGTTCTCTCCAGTGACATGGATCAGAGGCTGAGGATGCTCCAGACTGACTTTTTAGAACCCAAGGACTGTTACTTCCACCAAAAGAAAAGTTCATAGAAGAATTTTCAAAGTCTTTGCAGGAATGGCCTTGAGAAAACCACATCACTTTATGAGGAATCTCCCCCCAAATATGATTTTCTCCAGCGCATGGGAAAGCCATGCATGTAAACCCTACAAACTGAATGTTCCCCATTTTCAGTGATTCCCCAGCTTTTAAAGCAAAAGAAAGAACCTAAAATATATGAGATTCTTGTGCTATGGATTTATAATAAGATTTTATTAATATATTATGCTACAAAAATATTTTGACAAAATAATATTAGAAAGCATCTTTTAATTACACTCTTCAAACCGGTTCACAAAAGCAGGAGGCGGAACAGGAAAAAATATTTGAAATACATTTGAATTGAAAACTGACAAACATGCAAGTTAAAATTCAGTGTGAGCACGAGTCTGCAGGATGGTTAATCCTTCCTGTAGAAGAAAAATATTGACTATTTATTGGCAAGATGTCTCTGCCTTTAGCTAGATTAAGGTGCCTCCTGAAAAGCAAGTCAAAGGGAAGGCAGCATTTGGGTTGGGATAAAACACACACAGACAACGTGCACGTGTGTGCACACACACCCCCTATGAGCTCAAATTAGGCAATTATCTTTCTGCTTCAGTGAAGCTGGAAGAAGCTTAAATTGAAGTTGAACTCTAGCACACTCCATGAACCATCGATCACTTCAGAGATATGACCAGCCCATATGCTTTTTGGATACAATATAGAAGTATCTTATGGTACCAAGCAAAGTTTGGAATGATAACATTTATGCTGAGATAATAACTTTGGCGCTTTGATTTCTCTAAAATAAATATATATGATGGGAAATTCCTCCCTAACAGTGGTATACAGTAATGACTGGGTCATATCATTCTACTAATCAATGCACTAAACATAGATTAAGTTCTCCCTCTTCCCATCTCTCTCCCTCTCCACAACTGTATATTGAAGAACTTAGATAAATATACAACTCTGTACCTTGGGTGTTCCTAAATTACAGTGGAGCTTGGAGGAATGGGAAGGGAAGTTCAACAAAGCAGATTTTGACACCTGTATAAAGCATAGTTATCATAAAACGTGTTCATCACTTATTGCCAGAAGAGGTATTGTATTATTCAACAGCCCAAGGGATTGCAGAGCAAGTACATTGGTCATAAAATATAAAACACCTTCTGTCCCAGCCTACTCGCTGGGTCTCCAAATGGCAATGCATATTAATATAGCATCTGTAGTTAAACATTGGCAAGAAAAGCATTAAAACAACCAATGAGTGGAAGTTAGACCTGTTGCTGGTGGTATGGGATATTTATTCCACCAGGGCAAGAGCTTGGCGGATATAATGAGCATTTGTTTATAATGTCACAATTACATTTAATGTTAGTTGTATGGGTGTCAGCTGTAGCTGCAACAAGAAGATGAAGCACTTGACCATTCAGCTTCAGACTCATCAAAACTCATGTTTTTGATTACTACACATTGTGTGAGTCTTGATTGTGCTTCTCTGGGGTAAAGAGTTGAATGGTTTTTTCATGAAAACATGTATGTTTTTGTTAAGTTGCCTGCTCCTGGAACCCTGTGATTACCTGGGAGTCTGAGCTCCAGAAAAAAAGAAAGCGGTTGGTACCTCATCTTCTGAGAAACCCATAGGGAAAACTGAAGTCCCAGGAAGCTGGTAGTCAGTGTCACCTCAAAAGCATGTGTCACATTGGATGCACACTTAAAGTGATGATGAATATTATCATTATCCATTGCAATGGATGTGCATAGATCCGTGCTAACCAGTATTACTATATGTTAATGAATACTGGGCTGCTGTAGCTGATTAATAAATAATCCATTTTATCACAGTGAGGGTCTCATTTTTAGTATTGCTATGCTTACATGCCACGGACTGAAGAATATTACTGTAAGTCATACCTTAGGGTAAGACACCAGAATAAAAGAAATGTTTGGTTTGAGAACTGTGCTGAAGCCATTCCTGTGGGGTTCCTAAGCTAGGATCTAAGGGAAGCTGCTTGATCTTATATTTACTGTGAATTGTGTCTTCTCCCTTGACCAGAAGAAGCTTGGATAACTGAGTGAGCTAGATGATTTTAGCTGGCAGAAGCCAAGTGTGAGGACCCCAAAGCCAGGAGACACCTTGCTTTGACACCTGCAAGGCAATTGCCAGGCACCAGCACACAGGAAATGGGGGTGGACAATAACATTCCTTCAATTCATGGGAATTACAGCCAAAATGCCAGGAAATGCAAATACATCAAAATATACTTTGATAGACAAGCTATTTATATACTGTGACAGCCAACCATACAGTGATAGGTGAGCTAATGAATATTGAGCATTACAGTCCAGTGGAGGAATGACTCAGAAAAAAAACAAAGCAAAAAACTTCATCAGTGACAAGCAGAGGAACTATTCCGTGTGGCTGTGAGTGGGGATATCTGTGTGCTTCTAATATAAAAAAAAAAAAAAAAAAAAAAAAAAGAAAAGCCCCAGATGCTTATGAAGAAAGCCACAGGTTTGGAAACTGTAGAACTGTAATTTCTAGTCTTGATCTTACTGGAGGTTTTCCTTATGGTCTTGACCAAGTCGTTGTTTTCTTTCCTCTCTCCCTTATCTTTATGTGGTCTTGTCTATTTATACTGTAAGTTTTCCAACACCTGGAATTATTTCTGGGATGGTACCACAAAATAATTTCTGGAATCCATCTAACTACAGCACATAAAATTGAATAGGTTTTGGTTTGTTGGATGTTCACTTTTCACCAGCCTTAAGATTTGCCTTCCTTATTTCCAGTTCCATTTTTGTGAATAATACATTTTAATTTAGTTCTGCTCTTAAAGCAGAACTTTTTAGTTCCCTCTTACAGCAGGGGAACCAATAATCTTTTGAAATGCATGGAGGTTGAGTTTGAAGGTCTGTTCAGTCATTATATTCAAATGAAGGCATTTCTAGGGTAATAGCTCAAATAAAACTAAAATGAAAGGTCTCAAAATACGTCTCCAATATCCAGCTCCATGCAATAAATATTATGCAAGGTGAATGGCTTCTGTCCAAAACTAACATCTTTAATCTTCTGCTAGCCAAAACACACAATATGAAAGTATGCACAGGGTGTGCTCAAAGCTTGAATTTGGGGCAAAGCTCAAAGTTTTCCATTCAGCCTTATCAACTGTTGTGCTTGGAAAAAAGAAAAAAATAGGGACAGCTCATAGTACTATCTGCTGTACCCACTTAAACTGACCACAGATCTTCACAACTTTCAAAAAACAGTGCAAAGGCTGGAGGTCAGGAAGAAGTTACAGGTATCTCCCTGGCCCTTGCAAGGCAATGGGTTGGCATTCATGATGGAACAACTCAGTATTTCATCATGGTTACAAATACAGCTCTGTGTCTTTTGTAGTGTGGCTATTTTCTAACTGATTTTTCTGCATAAACTGGTAAAATGACAAACTGTGAATCCTAAATTGGCTCTCACTGCAACGTTAACATTGCCTGGGAACATACTGTAGGGCTGGTGGGAACATGATACGACTGTTTTCAGTCAAACTTTTATTAGTAGTATTATTATCATCACCATCATGACTGTCACCTGATATTTTTTTTTCAAGGTGAAAAAGCACTGCTTTTCCATAAAGAAAAGTTTTCATTGTATTTTTCTGGGGTTTGAGTCTTCTAAGATTTTTTTCATCACATATTTTGGACTTTTGGTTTGTAGATGACTTAGAAAGAAAAACACACTCAACAGGAATTAATTTTCTGGTTGGAACCATTGAATCCACAGGGATTTTGCATCATCCACATGCCATAATAAACATAATAGGTTTTAAGATGGACATGTTTGTGTTTTGTTTTGTTTTTTTTTTCTCCATAGATGTTGTCTGTCACTTTAATGAAAAGTAGCTGCTCAGAGAGGGATCAAATTTTTCAGTGAGTGAAAGGTGTCATAATGTTTCCATCTAAGTCAACAAAGGTACCATAGTCTATGAATAGAAGAATGATCTTTACATCTCCATGACATGGGGGTTAATTTGGTTCCTGTGACCTTGAACAGACTTTGGCCAAGTCATAATTCAGCATGGAAGTACCAGCTCTAAGTATTGTAACAGTGAGATGGAGAGGAGTCTGTAGATGTTTGTTTTTGTTTTTTTTTTTGTCATCCAGGTGGTCCATCTGCATTAATACAACTGGTACAAAGACATTCTGCAGATTAGAAGGATACTACACCTTCAGACCCTACAGACAGATCAAGATCTGATCTCATTTATGCTCAGAAATGTTGTAGGCTCATGTTTCTGTAAGAAACACGAGGTAGAGAAGAAAAGAATTCCAGGGGGATTAATCCAGACTTTAAAAGCAATTTTTTATTATGAAAAAAACATCTTAATTTGCCTTAGCTAATGATTTAATCCCAGGGCAAAGAGGGAAATTGGTAATTTCCAAAAAAGTTAAATAGTTGAATTAAAGACGACAGGGGTACTTAGAGGGTTATCTTGACTAATGACTTATTAAGTCATATAAAAATAACTGGGTTTTGAGGTTGTAGCAGCTAACTTGAGTTAAGTATGCACCTATTTTTCTAATAGGTATAGGCCACAGACAGTAGGACCTGCTTCATTCAGTGTAAGCTATGCTAATGAGAATTTTAAAAAGTAAAATAAAGAAGTTTACCAGATATGTACTTACTGAACTGCTTATGTAAAAAGTAAGGTTTAAAGAAGTGAATCCATTAATTTGGTGTCAACAGTTCAGACATTTGCAGAGTTGTCAGTTAGAAAACAAATATAGAAAATATTAATTTATCTGTTTCACCATCGCTACTGGTTAATAGGGATGTTATTAACATATACAACAAGAAAAAATAAGTTTACCAGTCGAATAAATACATTTTTCCTTTTCTTTTTTTTTTCTTTATATGAACATGTATATTTTACAAAACCCCATAGCACTATGGGAAATAAAGATCCTTCTACAAAAAGAAGATGTAAGTCAGTGTTACAATAAAGCTTTAGAGTTTCAAAATGTATCAGGGCAAAGAGACAAAATCAGCTAGAAGGCACTACTGATTCACTGAGAAGGTCCAGTTTGTAATTATTGTTTTCATAACCTCCAACTTGTCCATAAATTATCTCTCTTCTCTATTCCAAGGGATTGCACGTAATACTAGTGTGGTCATGAAGGCTGCAATAGATTCAGAAGAAAAGAAGCTATGGCCACGCAGAGAGGAGAAGTTATTGATGGCCATAAAATGCTGTCAGAAGCTGAGCTTGCAGGCTGAGGCTGGGCTGGGTGGTCTGAACGTGGCCCCTGATCCAGCCGGTTTGAAATCCAAATGGGAGGTTTGACTGTGATGTAGCCATTGGTTATCCTGATATAGGAAGGCAACGTGGTGGTGCTAAAAGAGAACACAAGAGAAGGAGATTAAACAGGAGAACCTGGGATAATAACAGCAGCAGTGACGATCATTATTATTATTGGTGTTATTATTATTGTTATTATTATTATTTGCATGCATTAAACATGCACGGAGATCAGTGCAATAGTCTGGAAACAGCTCAGATTCAGGATGGCCCTCAGGTCCCAGCTGCTCTCAGACTATAACCAAAGGAATGATCACTCTTCATATATCTAGTTTATTCCACTCATTTATTTTAAGCATTGCTGCTGGCCAGTACAAGAGACTGTGACAGATGTTTCTTAGTGCTGACCCAGGATGACACCATTCTTAGGCACCTTCTTGCTACCAAAGGTCTAAAGATTTTTTTATATCTCAGAGACACGTCTTAATCAGCATGGACAGGATAGGAAGTCCAGGAGGGCCCACAAAACATCTCCTTCCCCTGTTTCACATGCCATAAAGAATTTCCCTTGATCCCCTCGCACAGCTGATGACCTTCAGCACACGGGATCAACCAGCTTAAATTCTTTTCCTGGCTTTAAGATGTCTTGGATCAAATCCCAATGCCAAAACCAGACTCAGAGTGAAGGTTCCCTGTCTGTGGGTTTGCTTCCATAGCAATGTGCTTGATTATTGATTGTAGCTTGAGCTAGTACTTTGATTGGAATGGGCAGGTTGGAATTCATCATGATTCCCATGACACTGAAGGTCAAAAAAGGTCCATTTACAATTGATTTGGAAGTTTCCAGTTGTAATCTCCATTTCATAAAATGCTTCCATTGCATCCATTATTGGATAGTCCATAATCCACCAGTTGTCACAGAGCAGCACAACTGAGCATGCAAACTGTGCAAGGTGGATTCAGGGTTTAAAAACAAAGCATTCTGCTGGGGAGCAAGGTGGACAAAGACAAGTTCCCCAGAGAATCCTTCAGTTTCTCTGTGCTACTTTTTAAATCTTCCCTGAAGAGGATTTGAAGCCACTGAAAATTACTGACAAATAGGGTTTTTTTGGGGGTAAGAAGGTATGCAGTCCTACAAATATTAGCTACAATGGCTAAGATCTTGACCTTGGAAGAAAAAGACTGTTTCTTGCACAATAGCACATAAAAAATATAATACCTTGCTAAAGATTCATGCACAGAAACTGAAGGTTTCTGCCTTTTTCTGTCTTAGCCATAACAAGAGTGCTTTTAGCTCAGGTGTTTCAAATAGGTTGAGTCAATCAGAAACTGTGAGAAGATCAGAGTCCACCAATAAACACACACGTGGGTTAACATCAAATCCAATAGACAATGCCTGCACGTTACACTTCAATCCAGGGTTTGAGACAATTAATTTCATTTCTTCCCTCACCTATCATAGTGTCAGAACATCTTCTGGGTGGGATAGTTGTTCTGTAGCTAGAAGTGATCTTAACTAACGTGCAATGAATTAGAGTAACAAGCAAAGGCAGTCTAGGATTAATGACATGGGAATTGCTGCATGGGAACAGATAATCCAGCTAACCAGCATTAGGTCTTTGACAGTGAGAAGCAGTGCCTCCTTCCAGAGGAGCAAACTGCTGTAAACAGAGGATTCTGAAATCAAGCCTTGCCAGAGGAAGCTCTTATCTGAATTCCCATGGTGAGTTTAGGTTTTTGTCTTGAACTGATGACACGAGACATGCAGCTTTAAAGTTTCTGCTATATTGCACGAAAACTGATGTAGTCACTTATCACAAAGAGCTGGTCTGGGATCAGCTAATGCCACTGTTTCAATTTTCTCCAGCTTTTTTTGAGCAGTTAATTCAGTGATGGCAAGAATGATACCAGATTAGACACTATCTGTCCAAGCTCCTGTTCTGTATGGAACATCAAGCAGGAATAGCCTTCCCACAGTGAATATCAAGCCTCATTAAAACCTGCTTCTGACTAAACTAAGTACTACACCCTCTGAGTAATTCAATAATTCAGTAACTCAGGCTCCAGATCTCATCCATCCTGCTGAGTGGTGCTTTGGGGCACACATCTGGCAAAACTGGCAGAAGGATCACAATTCTGGATTTTTTTTCCCCCCCTGTACTAGTTTCTTTAAGGAAAGTCTGGGTAGGTGCTTGTAGTCATCTTTCTGTTACTGTTTGTCGCTTCACAGAACTATTTAGCCCTAAATTAAATTTTAAACTGGAAGGAGGGACTGGTTTTCAGTTGCAATTAAGGAAACATTGCCAAAATGCTTGCAGTTTGGGTGTATCCTGCTCCTGACACGTTCTATGGGCTTGATCCTCCAGTGAGATTAAAACGTCCCTTGTGCAAACTGGTTTTCTGCACCTCAGGGAAGTTTTGTGGGAGATGCCCAAGGGGGGACCCAGGCTGGCCAGGGAACCTGTGAAGGAATCACGAGCTCATTCATTACGGCTAGTATATCCCTAAATCAGCCTTAAATTAACATTTTACATTTCTGTATGGTATTTCTATTTTCTAGTCAACTGCTAGAAGTGTTTTGACCACTATTCTCAGTCATTGTCTGTTTACAAGACACTAGATTTCTCTAAAGGCTTCCTTGTTAAGAGAAGTACTGATAGGTGGGGTTGGATGTTTTTTGTTTTTTGTTTTTGCTTTTGTAAGTCTTAAATGCTTAAGAGAAGAACATCACAGTTCCAATATTAAGTGCAAAGCATGCTAATAGCAAACAAGTAACAGTTTATCCATATAAGACATTTTCTTAAATACAACTTCACTTCCAGCATGCTAGCCAACTGCCAAAGTGGCTTAGAGATACTTGAAGAGAATAATAGTTTTTACCAGATGCTACAAAACTCTTTGTAAAATCTCCAGGTTTGTTACTAAGCTGTTTCTGTGAAGAATGGGGAGAGTAATGTCTCCAGAAGGTGATCCACCTCATTCCAGTGCAGGTCTACAGGGGCACTTACTCTTGCCTGGGGTCTTTCTTTCTGGGGGTTGAAGAGGGGCCCTGGACAGCCAGGTTAGATTACAACCTAACCTTAGAGGTGGTTCTGGTGTCAGGAGAGGTGTCAGGTCTCCATACTCCCTCTGAGCATGTTCACATGTGCATGTAGGACTCCACTGACCCTCAGACCTTCCCTAAGGATGAAAGCAGCAGCAAAGTCCCCTGAACTCAACTGGAATGTTTCCATTGTCCTCAGGGAGTTTTTGGTAAGTGCTGAAGTGTATGTAGAGAATAATAAAAATGAATCACAGATCTCGGGGATAATCATCTTAATTATTATCACGCCTTCTCTTGCCAGCCCAGGATATTCTGTAGTTTCAGTCTTTTGTCTCAGATAAAAATGTCTTCATTAAGATTTTCCACATGATCTGTGGTGAGCAGGCAACCACTGGCTCCACTGTTCATACCTCTGTTTTTTGCTTCTGTGTATGGGATTGTTTTAAAAATTTGGAAGACTTCAGGTATCTTTTAGCCAAATGGCCTGCAGTATCATATTCATGAGCTTGTACTTTTGATCAGATAATAGGGCAGTTTTTCAAATCAGTGCATTAGTCATACATTGTCTTACCATCATTAGAACGTGTAGAACTTTCCCCAGAAATGGGGCCCCAGGCACAGGCTTTGTGAACAGACTCTACTGAATCCAATTACAGACAGGATTCAGGTCCTCTGTGCTGGAGGCATCCTGAAGCACCTCGATGGTTTGGGAGCATTTTAAACCCAAAATATAAAACAAACACCCATGCAGACCTTTGGGGGAATTTCTGCTCTGGTTTAGCTTGTGAGGACTTTCCAAGGAGCTCACAAACTGATTTTTAGTGTGCCTTGATTTATCCATGTAAGCAGGGCTCATCTGACCACATGTGACACCACAGCAGAATGTCAGAAGACAGGACCAGGAGGGACTTTCTGGCCCATCTGTCCCAGAGACAGGAACTTAAACCTCGCTGGACATTTAGTCTCAAAAACCCCCTGCAATGATAGCAATTCCAGAGTCTCTGCAGACATCTATTCCAGCATTTCACCACTACTGACATCAAAAATTACTGCCTAATGTTTCACCAAATCTCCTTTGCTGCAGTGCAAGTTCGTGACTTCTCCTGTCCCTGTGGAGAGGTTTATTCCTTTCCTCTTCTCAGCAGCCCTTCACGTGTTTTGAAGACTTAACCATGTTTCACCTCAGTCTTCTGGCTTTTAAACAAACAATTCCCTCTGCCTTTGTCTGCAAGTCCACAGGTGGTCTCCCTCCATCCTTCCTTCTGCTCTCCCCTGGCTCTGCCCACCTGATCTATTTTCTCCAGAGTGAGATGCCCAAAACTTGAAGCAGCAGGTCCAGATGAGATACCCTGTGCTATGGGCAGCAGGCACTGCTGCTGCTTTATTTGCAAAAAGAAAAACAAAAAAGTCCATGAAAAATATATAGTCTCTAGGATGAGGGTCTTCTCTCTACTCTGACTTAACTTCCAAAAGTCCAGACTGCTTTAATGATCCCAGGAACTGTTCCATAGCCTATGGAAAATTGATGGTGCTCTGAGGGGCTGAGGGGGCAATTAGGGGGGATATTTCTGTGCATTTTTAATCTGCTGCCATCCCTTGGTCCCAGCACGATTTCTGTTCAGGGTGGGGGAAGTGACTCTTTTAGGCCTAACTCACAAAGCATTTGGGGATTTTTCTGGATCAAAGGAGCTACATAAACACATGACAACTATTTTTAATAAATGTAAACAAATGTGGACTCAGACAGCCTTTCTTACAATAGCATATGATGAAAGAAGCTTATCAAGACAACGTGCCAGCATAGATTGAATGCTGAAAAAATGCATGTTTCAATTGAAAACCTACAGAGCCAGTAAACTGGAAAAATTTTTTTGAGTAAATACAATAAGGGTTGTTTTGCATTTGTGATTTGATGTTAACCTTATGATGGCTAGGGTTTTTTAAGTGATATTAAGCATATGCTTCCTGTTTCTTTTCAAACAAATTTTACCCAATTTTTTTCATTTTCATTTAATGAACAGATGTGAAAGAAGTTGATCACATTATTTTTCTGGTCATCAGAAATAATGTTCTGCTAGTGAAGACAATTACGCTTGGAACTAACCAGACCTATTTATGTCACCAAAATTTATTAATTAAGATTTGAAAAATACATCTGCTCTAAGCACTGGAACCAACCCGTTGCAGTATGTAAACAAGCTGGCTGGCAAGAAATCTGACCACACATTTTAAAGAAAAAAAATAGGTGCTCCACCAGGAAGAAAAAAGAGCACACTGGGGAGGAAGGGGGAGAATCACACCAGAAATACATTCAAGGATTGATCTGTGAATACCACTTGAATAACCTGGTAAAGAGAATGTGAAGTCTTAATCTCCAGAAATCTCTGGATTAATATTTGATGTGTTTATGGAAGGGATTCTTTAGATCAGCACAGCCTACATTTCTCCCAAGCTTCATCTGCCTCTTCACCACTGTCTTCCTTACAGACACAGTTCTTGCAGCCTGAGGGATAAATCATGCAAGATGCTGAGTCTCCTGCTCCAAAACTATCAGGATGCTGAGCACTGCAAGCACACAAGCACTCCCTGCAAGGCTAGTATTCACATACCTACCACTCAGCACGTCCTAAAGTCCTTTGTGGGATCAAGGCCAAGAGCCTCATGCTTTTGCATGGTTCAATTCATTAAAAAAAAAAAAAAAAAATCCAGCCTGGATCTGATTAAAGAATCCAGTCTTGGTCCGGAGGAGGCCACTACTTATTTGCAGTAGTGGAGTAAACTGCCTTTGGATGTCTGAATGTGCAAGTAATATCACATGCTGGTTTGTGGCCAACAGGGAAGACATGGGATGAGCCAAAGAAGAGCCTTATCTCTGCTATTTTCCCTTGAGCCCTGGGTCATTTGGATCTTTGGCCATTTTCCACACTGCAAGCATCCCCCCTCTCTGCGAGCAGCACAAGCGCAGAGTTGGGGGTCACTACAGCCCTGCTCTTGACAGAGGGGTCAGGCAGCAACATCAGGAGCACTTCAACAACCCATCGCTGCTGATCCATGCTTTCCTGCTGATAAGACTCAAATGGGAACCATCTTTCCACCTGAGAGGAACATCAAGTTCTCCTCTAGCCTTATTTCAACACTTCGGCTCCTCCAGAGAACAACAGTGAGCAATTCCCCCTCTGGATGGGGGAAGCTGAGAGCTTCCAACCTCTGGGCAGAGGTACAAGGCAGCACATGTCTGCTGACAGAGGTCTATTCCCCCAGCCCTGCTCTTTGATAGGATCACATCTGCCATAGGAGAAAGAAGAGGGTATCAAGGGAAAAGAGGGAAGGGGGATGCACAGGTTTCACCAGGCAACAGCTCTGAAAGGATGGAAAGCCATGAACAAGCATTCCAGGGCCCTGAAGTGCAGGAATGGTGAGGGGAAAGAGCAGGACACTGCATGTGCAGGGCAGGATGGGATGCTTAAGGCAGTGGAGGGAAGCAATGTGAGACACCTTCACCTCCTGAACATGCAGTCTGTCAGCAGCTCCTGCAGAACATGCCATCAAGGAGAATCATGGGCTCTCCTTCAGAAGCCCAGGCCTTTAATAGCATTTAAAGTGTGGAATTAATTGTAGGTGTGTCAGATGCAGACTTGTAGTTGGAACTATTCAGCTGTGTTCCTGCTACAGTTTGTGGGGAACAAAAGATTTATCCAGATGACAATCCTTTCCCCCCAAAAAAACATGTCTCTAAGGTAGGTAAGACGAGCTGCTTCTGAAGATCTCCATCTTTGGAATTCAGATCTTCTGAACCCCAGCACTCACCCCGGTGAGGGCTTTGACTGGTAAGGATGGGTTCAAAAACTGGGATGGGGCCACAGGGTGGAGAAGAGGAAAACTGCTAATGCTGAAGCATGAAAATGCAGCAGCTGGTGGGGATGCAGCTCTGTGGCAGTCACCACCAATGGGCATGGTAGAACTGCATCCTGCTTGTCCCCTCTGTAGGGTCTTGGCTCTGAGGTTTGACAGGAGGGACTCCAGGGAGGACATGATGGTGTAAACAGGAGTAGCTCAACACTGAAATGCAGCTCAAAAGGTTTTGGTGCATTTTTGCTCCCCCATCCCTGGATGGGCCATAGGCTGGAAGCCAGGAGATTTGGTTTTTATCCCTGTGTCCACCCACTAAGGAACCATCAAAACCTCATTAAACAACTTCATTTCTATTACTCCCACGGCTCTAAGCTGAGTCAAGACCTTGAAGCATTAGTGTGACACCAGCACTAACCCAATGTGAAGCATTTTGAAGGCTCTCACTGTGATTTGCAGGTCTCGACTGCCCAGGCCACCTGCAAAATACCTCTGCAATGACAAACTTCAACCCTGGAGTGACACCAGCCTGCAGAGGATGAGCACTACAGGGGCACCTGTAAAGCCACAGCTGGGTCATGTTGTTAAGGCAAAGTGTGGCATCTGTTGTGGGACCAAAGAAGAGGAGGGGGATGGGACAGGAAAGGACAGGAGCAATGGGGACTGCTGCAGCAGAGACAAGGGAAAGAGGATGAAAGGAATTTGCTGTCACAGCCATGCAGCCTGAGGGGTGTGGGGACAGTGACACAAAGGTGGACATGAAAGGAGCAGGTTAGAAACCAGCCCAGAGCAGCCCGAGGGTCCTTTTCTAAAGTGAACCTCCAGCATGTAGGAAAGCTTTCTGCACCTCATGGTCAAGTTTTGCTTTCGTCCATTCCCAGAGTAGACTGTGCAAGGCTCTTTTCAACCTCCCACTCTGAAGTCCTTCAGGAAAACCCTGCAAATGCAAATCCTGCACCCACACATATGGCAATGGCAGGATCAGGCCAACCACTCCTTTCCAGACAACTGCAGAATGGTGTAAAAACACTGAATGCTGTAAAAACCAATAACCTTTGAAGCACACCCTCTGAGTAATTACCCCATTCCCATCTAATGACTTAAAGATGTTATATTCCTTTCTGATTTGGCAACAACAAAGTTTTCGACCTTATTAAAACCAGCCTGTCAGGAAACTACATGTCATCTTTTAAAAAAGAAAAAAAAGGTGGAAAAAAAAAGGAAAAAAAAAAAAGAGAGAGAGAGAGAAAAATTAAATTCTTTAAAATCCCTGTGAACAATAATTCAAGATACTGTAGCTGAAGACCCATGATTTGTTGTAGAGTGTCTGGGTGGTCCTGAGGCAGGAGATGACAACATTAGCTCTTTCCTTTGCCCTTCTAAGAAATGCTTTGATGATTCTCTAATATCCTAAGAATATCCTCCTGTGATCCCGCACTGGGACAAGGCAATCACAGAGCTGGGATAATGCATCCCAGTTTTACCCAGGGCCTGGCCTTTACTAAGAAGGCTAGCTCAGAGTCCTTTGTTTCACCAGTTCTGCACAGATATCTGAGCCAGGATGTGTTCATGACAGTCTAAATAGTGATGTGGGCTTAAAACCATCCACAGATTCACCCCCACCCGCTGCACACATCTGGCTGTGTACCCGATTTGTATGTACAATTAAGGCACTCATCATCGTGGCTCAAATAACCAAATTCTTGTTTCACTGCTCCTTGGACAGATAATGATTGCAGTTTTTACAGCCAAAGAAAGCAAGAACATCAAGGTGGAATATACAAATGGGCTTAATATTGAAAAACCTTGCCAGTGATACTATCTGTGAAGATTTCTGGGCAACCTGATTATACACAACACACAGAGTTCATTTGACAGTGCTGCAATCAGGTGGTTTTGAAACAAATCCCAAGCACGAGCAGAATATCTCTATTTTGTCTGTACTGTGCAAACTGCAAGCTCTCCCCAGTATACTCACACGTTAAAAGCAGTTTGCATTTTTGGGGTGGTCAAAATGATAATCCATATTTTCTATCTTAGGCTCAGCCTTTCAATTAATTGGAACCAGAGTGACTTGGTCTGCCCTCTCCTATGTGTTTGTTTGGCATTGTGTGGGCCCTATGGCTCAAATATTTTTTGCAGATGCACAGAATTAACCATGCATGTTTAGATGTGCTTGGGGAACACATACATTCATAGAGAGATATATATTTGACCCTGTCACTTTCTTGTTAAACATTGTAAAAGATATTGACTTTCCCACTCCAGATTTTAAAATGATTTAGGATAGGTGGGGAAATACCTAAAACATCCTGTCAAATTAAGTATTTTCTCCAAGACTGTTCTTTAAGACATACAATGGTTTCAGCTAAGAGATGCCTGTGCAACATATTAAGAAACAGAACAAAAAAGGAAAATTTAAACAGGGTGTCCAATATACTAAATTTTTCAATTTGATTTTAATTTTCTTTTCCTTCTCCCTGTTCTTTTTCCATCTCCATGTAAAAGTTTTTCTCTCCACTTAGTCTGCATAACATTTTTCTCTCTAATTTACTGGGCTCACTTTCCTGCTTGCTGCTCATGCTTTTACAGAGTCTCTCTTAGTAAGAATAATTAGGGATGGGTCAGATCGTTGAACCTAGTTGGAGTAGTATCGAATTCAAGCTTTTTCCCCATGAACAGAAGCATGGGATTCTTTTTCATTCCAACAGACTCAGTCTAAAAATAAGAAAAAAAAAAAAAAGAGTTCACAGGGCATATCTACAAGGCAGAAACAAGGACATTGAACTGCTGCATAGCCCACAGGGCTTGAGTTCCTCCTGCTGCTTGCAATGCAACTACAGTGACAGCAGCCACAACATAAGCTCCTTCTCAACCATGTCCAAACCCTCTGAAGGTCCAGAGATGCCACCAGTGGCTCATAAAAAGGTGCTTGCTGGCCTGCAGGGCTGGAAAGGCTGCAAAAGCTTTCCCTACCAGGTATCATAACCTGGGTTCTCCAGTGTTTCTGCAGAACTGAGCTCCTGTGTCTGCACCACGTCTCTCCATTGCACTGCTCTGTGAAGCATCCCTGACACCCAGCAGCTCCCAGGCTTGGTCCCTCACCTCCCAGTCCCCAGGTATAATGCTTACTTTGTTCAGTTAAGTTATTCAGGAATTGTAGAGGGGAGTGAAACCGAAATTTGGCCTGGCATTTTCGTAATTGCAGGAACCCAGCTTTTACAGCATTAAAACCATATGAATTTCAATAAATCCTACTTCTTCTACATCCCAGTGAGCAACTGGGCTGGGACCAAAGCTGCCCTTCAGGGTGCTGCTGGGTTTTCAGCTCACAGCTCAGCCTGTGCTGCTGGCAGCTCAGGGAATCAAATTTCCTCCCCTTTCCCTCCACAATGAATCTGTTTTCTTGGATAAACCTGCTACCACAGTATGACTGTGGTTATACCCCTCATAGAAACTAGCTACCCACCACAACAGGAATGTCACCTTCCTCTGTCTCACACGTTTCTTCACTTAATTTCACAGGGCTTAAAACAAACTGGTCAGAGGGGGAACAGCAGAACCATAAATAAATCCCACATCCCTTAACCTTTTCCTTTGGGTTAGCACTGACAGCATTGTGTGGTGATATTTGCACTGAATTTTAAAGACATTTTTTTTTCTTTTCAGTAACTCATGTGCCTTCACTTAAGTGAAGTGTTTTACATTTTATGGATTTTATGTAGCACTGCTAAGCCTGGAGCTTTACCTTGTGGAACAGCAGGTCTGCAATCTTTTGAGGCTTTGACACTGCTATATATGAAGGTCATTCAAATTTATATCATAATACATACTATATATAAATTAAATATATATACTAAGTCCAACTTAGACTTGCAGTGTTTGAGATGAAGTTTTAGAATGGCTTTTAGGTGGTAAGTGATCTCTTTGCCACATCTGCATGCCACATCCAGCAAGTGGTATCCTTTCAGAGCTTCCATCAACCCAAACCCAGCTTTTCACACAACTCTATTAAAGTTTTCTCCCTGTTGGGTGCAGTGTCAGGAGCAGCCACGGTCTCTGATACTTCCATAGCCTAAGCAGTGGGAAAAGGTCTTGCTCCTGACCCCAGCAGCTCCAAAACTCACTTGCATGGGACTCCAAACTCCCTATAGGTCATCACTGGCTGTACCATCAGTGGAATTGAAGGAATAATTGAGCTCTCTCTGAGGAAAAAGTCACATTTTTTTCAGCCGAGTCAGTCAGGAGTCTGAATGTGGAGCTGGCCAGCACCCCCTTTTACAGGGGAAACACAACAGTTGCTAAAAGAAAAACCTCTCTGTCAAGAATTGCAATGTAGGGAGAGCAGGTGCTTTGCTACTCAATTCTGCATTGAAGGAATCCAACTCACCCTGGGCATGAGCCCACTCAGCACTTCTTGCAGTCTCTGCAGCTCCAGGCAGTTTAACACAAACCACGCTCCTCACCCACCCCGAGCAGCAGGGTACAAGAGCTACTGTGGATTGAATCTTCTCTGCCTGTTAAACCAGAGCACTTATTTTTCAGCAGGGTGAACATTAAGGGTTTTGCAGAGCTGGGTTACAGTGCATTCCAGGTTTTGAGGCTTCTGCTTTACCTGAGGATACGCAGTGCATTTTCTCTTCTTATCTGTTTGATAGGAGCCAGAAACATGGTATAATTTTGGTTTGTGTGTGCTAGACAATACGCTACGAGGAGTCAAAGTTAGAAGCTCCAAGGAGCCAATCCTCAGAACATCTGGGTAGTCAAAGCCCTGGATATGGAAAATATAAATGTCAAGGCTCATATTTATAAATTGGAAGGGTCATGACGACATCTGCTAACAAGCTTTCTTCCAGAGCCCATTTGCTGTACATGGTTATTCACAGGCAACAATAAACATGTGCATGGATCACATGCACTGTCTGCCCTTCCCTCCAGCTGCCCAAGGAACACACACTCCACTAACACACCAACTCTCTGTTCTCACAACCCAGAAACACAAGTGTTTGCAAACCTCACAGCAAAGCTCTTGCATACCAGACCACAGTGGGATATGCTGCTGGAACACACTAAAAATAGCTGAAGGAAAAGTCTTGCATTAACTCAGAAGACAGTCAAACTCACTTAGTGTTAACTCTTTGGGCAGAATAAGCACTCTCCTTTTTTGCCTCACTCCACAGAAGACACTTTGTACTACAGGTCCAGTCCTGAGACTTTGTTTTTATGACTTAGTAGCTGTTGATGGCAATCTCAAGACTTAAAGAGAGTCAGCCATTCAGCCATGGTAGCTGAATATTAACATTAAAGCAAGAAAATAAACTTGCTTCTCCACTTATACCCACAGGAAACTTTTCTCCAGCTTAATGCCTACAGTGAGTGCACTTCTGATGCGTGAGAAGACAAAAACCCTGAGCCTATGTATAATCATAAGGGTTTTGCTAATGACTTTGTTATTGTAGGTTCTTGACCACAGTTCACAGCTGCAAAGGTTAAACCCACACTGCACATGAAAGGCAGCCCTGACTATATCATCAAATGGGTTGGGTTGGAAGGGACCATAAGGAGCATCTAGTTCCAAACCCACTCAGAGACCATATTGGCCATGGGAACTTAAATTCAGCTGAGGCAAAAGCAGGTGCCCAATGCTCTTGGCATTGGCCACTGTCACAGAGGCTGCCCACAAGGCTGCAAAGTTGTCAAGAAAAGAGAAAGCATCAGCAGAAAGAGCCCAGACTACTTTATGATGCCCACAAACTCAGCAAAGAATAAACGGAGCCAATGCTGACCGCCTTCTCCGGTCAGCAGGCAGGTGGCAGCCTGCCTGGCCCCACGTGCTCTGTCTGAAAATACTGGGAAAACCAAAGATGATGAAATAACATGGATGAGATCTACATCCTGGTTAAAAAATGATGGATGCCTAATTAGGCTTCCTGCAGTCTGCAGTTATGCCAGATGACAAAGACACACTAGCTACACGTGAGACATGCCCCTGTCAAAAAGAGGTTCTGCTGAAGGCTGTAAGATCCCAAAGTCCATACTTTCATTGGCATGGACTGACTGCAAAGTGAAGTGCCTCCTGCAGAATGAGCTGATAGATGGGGAGGTGGGTTTAGAGGTCTGGGGATGAAGATGGAGATCCTGGATGGGTCCCTTCCTACTCCTTGGTCCAGGGTCCATGCCAAATGCAAGGTGAAAAGGGCAGGTAGAGGGAGAGTTTTGGAGAAAGAGAAAATTTCAGCAGAAAATGCAGAACTTGAAGCTGAAAAGTTAACAGGTTCTCCAAGATCAAGAGGAGTCCTGGCACCGGGTGAGGAAATCTGACTGTGCTGGCTGAGAAACAGCGGAACAAGTGGGGATGTGTATCACAGAGGAAGAGATTATCATAACTCAGCAGCTGCTTCTTGAAATTGAATCCTAAGCAAACATTTTGTTTGTGCTCCATCAGACAGCTCTAAGGTGGCTTAACAAAGCTAGCAATGGTAGGGCTATGTTCAGCCCAAGGAAGAAATACACCAAAGAGGGGCAGATGCAGAGATTGTCTTTACTTGAGACATTCCAAATGAAAACTAGAAAACAAGAAAGGAAGAGAAAGTTCTTAATAGGTTCCATAAAACCTCTTGCACTGTATTTTAAATTTTAATCAGCACTGAAAGTGCTCTTGGATAACCAGTACTGAAAAATATCTCACTGTTCAAAAATCCTAGCTTTGTGTGCTCCAATTTTGTTACTTGCTCGCCTTCAAAAATATGGATTTAATATTTGTGGAGGATTTAAATTTCATGAAAATAAAATACCTAATGCATTACCAATAAAGAATTTAGTTTCATGAAAGAAAACTGAGATCTATATACACATTATATTTCTGTTTCCAAGACAATTCCATGTGCTTTATATCTAATGATTTTATTTTCAGGTATTTATAGCTTTCATAAAATAGGGTATGCATATTGCTTCATATTAATTGCTCATATGGGCCGTGAGACACTTAAGCAATAATGAAAGAAATATAGTAGGATTTTGGTGGTGTTTTTTGTTTTTTTTTAATTTATTTGTGTTTGTTTCATCACCCAGTGGCAGCACTGTTATAGAGAAAAACAGAATATAGTAAAACATATGAATCTTTTCATGTGTCTAGCAGGTGAGAGTGTGGCTGCA
This sequence comes from Florisuga fusca, assembly GCA_038090715.1. Classification (NCBI taxonomy): domain Eukaryota; kingdom Metazoa; phylum Chordata; class Aves; order Apodiformes; family Trochilidae; genus Florisuga; species Florisuga fusca. The sequence goes on from JAAWXA010000008.1 coordinate 22,206,741, forward strand.
AGTCTTTTCCGCTCCACCGGGAAGACAAAAAATTAAGTCTTTGACTTTACAAGGAGAAAGAAGTTATCACTCACAGCCAGCTGACAGGGAAAGTCTCTTAGCATGGAGATGGCAGAATTTTGGACAGTAATGTCAGGACTTCCCACCCGTTTCTGCGATGCCTGAGCGGTGTGCTGAACACAGGTTTCACAGCTTTAATTAATATGTTCTGTGCACTCTGACCAACCTGATAATTCACAAAGCCTCAATAAAAACCATGCAGGGAGGGAAGATATGTCATCACCATATCATATGTTATAGTCAGGAGATTTACCTCTTGTTTATACTGCCCTGAGCTACGCTGTGCTGTTATTTCACTTCCACTGGAGGTCTTGGATAGCTGGGGCTGTGCAAGGGGTAGGATGAGAGAATTGCCAATGTTGGTGCTTGTTTAAAGGATGCATCAAGACATCTACCCATCCCAAAAGAGAATCAAATGGAAACATTAAGAAACTAGGAAGGGGAAAACACTCTTCCCCAGGATTTGGTCTCTGCTCAGGAGGAAGAGAGATTGCATGTTTGGGAGAGGTAAGTAGTGTGGGGACACAGAAGGACCAGTTGACACACTGCTTCACTGCCTGAAAAACATCTTCTGAATACTGTAGATCCACCAGAGTTCAGCAATACAAAGCAACCTAAGCAGACTTTAGGCCATCTGAAGATAAAAAGGTTCAGATTCCATCAAGAACACGGGAGCATTTTTCCAGGAGGTGTTTGGAAACCACTCAGCATGACAGAAGGGTCATACTGTATGTACCCAGGCTGTAGCCAAGCTGTCAAACCATGAGATTTTTCTGATACTTTTATGCCATGCTCTGGAGACTGGGTGCAGTCACTGATAGGGACTGTGGTCATGCAAGTTTCCTGAGAAGGAAATCCTGCCTGGAGAACAGCACAGCAAATGGTAGACAGAAGTGCTGGAGGAAAGCCAAGAGGCCACACAACACAGCTAAGCCCCAAACAGCAATGAGATGTGACACAGGAGGGAAGGTGGGACTTCAAGACACCTACACTCCCACTGTTCCTGGCTGCTGGAGCTGTTCCTTTGGGAGAGAGGTTCACTATAACAAGTTAGAAAGGTCCTGCAGCTGCATCCTCATCCTTGGTTGAACACAGGGCAACTAAATGCAATGGTGGCAACTGCTTATCCAGTGGCAGGGTGGTGGAGGGCATGATTCCTCTCCCAGTGAGCATCAGTAGGCATGCACTCTCCAAGCTGTATCGTTACTGTGGAGTAATTTAAACAAACAAGGCCCCAGTGATGGAAATTTCAAACTCAAAGCTACCATATGGAAGGAAATAATCTAACCACAATTTACCTGTTAGACTTCAAAAGTGTCTAGGTTCCCTCTAAAGAAAAGCAGCCTTTTCTTTAATGAAGTTAAGTACTGCATTTCAGCACCGTGTGTTGTGAAAAGGAAGCAATTTGGATTCATTTACTGAAATTTACCTTTCAGATACAGTTAAGCGAAATTAAAAGTTTGTCTGAGTTGACAGAGTTCTGTTTTCCATCACTGCATTGTCTTGAAAGAAAGGATAACAGGCTAAGTGCTTAAATTCCATCTAAACTGATAAGGTTCACTCTATAGAGGCACACTTAGTGCAGTTTATTACACATTGTCTCCATCCATCACTAGTATAATTTTTTTTGGCCTGAAATAACTGTTGCTTCCATATTTGTGATATTTGTGATGTTACTGAATTCACCTGGGGTTGAACAGTCAGCACTGGGCTATCAGAGAAATGCCATTTCCAATTACAGAGGAAATTAATTTCATTCTTCACTAATGGCAGATTTTACAGGGCTAGGCTTGCATATGGGACAAGAATTTCTTCTATAACAATTCTTTGCCTTTAATTTCTTTCCTGAGCAAGCGAAGCATCTGCATGCCCCCAGTCTATCCAAATGCCACCTTCAACCAGCTCTCTTCCTCAGCAGTGGGAAAGGATTTTGCTTCTGAGATCCTTTCTAACTTTTGCTTCCCACAATTTCACATCTCCCAGCTGCCACCACTCCTTCCAAACCCCACACCTCCTGAAACACCCTCCTTCCAGGAGCTAAGTCCCTTTGCTCCCTTGTCCCATAGTCTTTCCTCCTGCCCTGCCTTCAGGCTCCAGGAGCTTTAATGATCCCTCGGAGTGGGGAGAGGTTCTTGTTTCTCTTGGGCTGGTTTTTTTTGTAGCCTTAAACCATCTGCCTGCTACTACAAAGGTGCCACCCCAATCTAGCCTTCACTTGACTACTCTGAAATGCCACATACATTTCTCCACTCTTCCAATTAACAGAGCAGCTCATCATGAAAAGCCAGTGAATGATCTGTAATTAATTATTTATGTTGCAAGGGGAAGCCTAGCTAACACAGTGTCAACAGGAACAATAACACACTCTGTATGCCAAACTGCAGCCTCCCAGCCCAAGGGTTTTGCCTCCCCTCCCTGCTGCCTCGGCTGGCTTTTGGCTACAGGAGTGGGCTGGGGGTTTAAGTTTTGTCTAAGTTCAAATTCCTCTCAAAGGCAGGCTTCAGATCTGCACATTTCTGCAAAATAAAGTAGTTAAAGAAAAAAAAAAATCCCACTACTTGAAATCTCAATTTAATTTTGACTCTTGACAAACAATTCCAAACACAAACTGCAGCCAGGCAGGACTTTTTCATTTTGTTTAGATTTTGAGGGAAGGAGGCAGAAGGGAGAGAAAACCACACATTTCATCAGCATTTTTTATTTTTTAATAGCCTTCAGTGGAGCCGATTACCCAGGAGATCAGCAAATCTTAGTTCTGTCAAAGACAGGGAGAAGACACAGCAGAAGCTTTCTCATCCTCCACAGTAGGGCTAACCCTCCAACACACAAACCTAAACACCATCCACTCAGGGGTGCCAACTCAAATGCCTCAGCTGTTAAGACAGAACAAAAAGGAAAAGATGATCTCCAAGGTATAACTGAAAGTAAATACTAATAATGATGTGTGACATGAAATGATGACTCATTTTTCACGGGGCCATTTCAGATTGTAGCTATAACCTCAGATCAGAACCAAACAATTGTGTGAGCTGAAATCTTTGTGGAACCATTAATTATGGATTTCCTGGCTTTTATAGGTTGGAGTCAGACCTTTGATGTTCCTTTAAGATTGTTCTCCTGTGTTCATTTCCTTTGTTTCCATGTTGGTAGCTTAAAAAAACACCCCAAGATTTCCATGGAAGCATATGAGATAGCCCAGAAATGCATGGTCCATAAAAGCCCTGCAGCTCATGGCTCATAAAAGTCCTCTAATCCATGGTCAATAAAACTTTGGAAAAGAGCTGTATGAACCACAGTCATTTCACAGTTCAATGGAATTCATACAAGAATCAATAATCTGCTTTAAATTCGCTTGGGTTTGTCCTCCACCTGTATATTTCTCTTTGACTTTTCAGGTTAAAAGGCATCTCAAAAGGCTGAATTCTGAAGACCTCGCAATGAGTCTTCTCCAGCATTCACACAAAAGTCATAACAGTGACCTAAATCCCTCTACATTTTGTCTCAAAGGTGAAAAAGTGAAGTTTTAGGTGACAACAAGTGATTTATTAAAGTCAAACTGGAAGAAGAACCACTGGGAGATACAGGGTTATAGCTCAGGGTAATAGCTCAGTCCATACAGTACGTGGAAGACTCAAATTTAAGTATATGCCAATGCATACACTTAAATGCATAGATCCCACAATGGATCTACGGGACAGGCCAGAGTGTGAGTTTCTAATACACCAGTTATCCTCCAAAAACAGTCTCACTGTCAGGGGGAGGTGAAAATTACTGAGGCAACACAAGATAAATTCACATGCTTCTCTCCCACACCCCACTGTCCACACCATACACCACCTTAGATGGTTCCTCCTAAGGCTGATCGTGGTACGAAGTCTGGTGACAGGCACACATTTCTGCTCTTTTCTTCCCAATCAGAAAGGAACCAGTTATAAAGAACTCACTGTTTATTGCCTTGTGCAAGGTCCAGCTTGCAACTAATGCTGATGAAACCCAACTGCCAAAAGCACAATATGCAGCAGCTGGTTTATGAAAGTTGAGACCCCATCCAATTTCTGGGGAAACCAGAGCTGGTGGAGAGTCTCGGATTTAGCTGAACAGTTTATTTTTTTGTTTTGTTTTGTTTCCAGGAAAACACCAGAAGTTACTCCAAAACTGTAGAAGCACAAAAGCCATGTGAAACCGCTATGGCAGACTTCCCTTCTCCCAGCCTTTCCTCATTTCTAGGGCTGTGATCTCCCACTAATATCTCCCTGGGATCTTTCAGCAAGGCAGGCGACACACAGCGTCTGGGTCATCACCAGCATGGTGGGAGCGGAAACTTACATTTCCTTATCCCAATCTCCATCCTTATGAAATGGAAGTAGAGGGATAAAAGGTTTCGATTCAGATGAAATCTCAGAGGAGCAGAGAGTGAATAACTTAACTCTAACCTGGGGAACTACCCTTTTAAATACTTTTCCTAGGAACATTTCTTTCTGAAATGAAAACAGCAAAAGGCACAAAAGTTCACCAAAGCTATTCAAGCACCACTGCTTTAAGCCTCCAGCTGCACATTTCTACAGCCATATCAGGCCCAATACCCAATAACCTTTCTGGACAGATGGGATGGGGGGCAGGAGGACTGTGCCTAATGACCAGGGTCCCACCAGATATATTTAAGAACTCACTTATTGTGAGACACCTGGTGAGCTGGACCAGATACCCTTGTGCAATGCTGGGACATCACAACTCAGCAGCCCCCAGGCAGAATAAAGATAGGAAAGTCCCCTGTCCTCAAGGGAATCAACTATGTTGAAGTACAAGCCTCTTAGTGGATGTTTAAACATCCTCTGTGGTGAGGATCCAACCACTGAAAACTTTGAGAACAAAACACATGAATCCTTCTTACCAAAGCTGGCATTGACCTCAGAATTAGCTTAAGGTTAATACACATCACCTTAATAACAAATCTTACATCACTCAACCTGGGAGTACAATAAACCACAATAAAATGAGGCAAATGCTCCACTAAAACAAACAAAAAAAATCCTAAAGCACAAATATGTGGAGTTTTTTTCTCAGCAAAGGGAGAAGCCTCTGAGAGACTGATTTGTTTACTTGCTTTAATTTGGTGCTATGAAAATGGGGATAGGAGCAATCCTCAAAGACAATCATTACATGTAAATGTAAGCAGCCAGTTCCCAAAAGATGATTTAATTCCTTTTACTTGCTAGGAAATCTATCAACGTTGTGGCTGTTTATCTGCCCATGACTTGGCCTGGATAAAGGCACTAAGAGCTTTCCCTGCTTAGAGGCTGAAGAAAAAATTGCCCAGGAATCCTAAAAGCACACATCAAGAAACCCTGGGTCAAACAGGAAGGCTTTTATTCAAACACTGAATGGGAGTTTTTAACCTTGTACCAAGACTGGAATGGCCATGGAAACATTCCTGCCTCCATCCTCTCCAGATAGAGGCCTTAGTTAAGTACTTCATTTTGCTTCAGTTTGCTGCATGGAGTCTGAGGTGTTACAACATTTCAGCCCCAGAACACAGTTAAGGAGATGGAAAGTCAGGTATGTCAGAATCTTAATATCTCCCAGGAATATTCTGCATGGTTGGAAAAATGAGCAAGTCTTTGGAAAGAAAACAGGCAATAAAGATTGGAAAATAATTATTGGAAGGAAGACAGCAAACACAGACTATTTCTCACTGCAATTTTTTTTCTTGTTTTTACTCAGACAAGTCTTTCTTTTCTGTATATTTTAAATATTGCAAGCATTAGCTGTTTTTCTCTTTTACTTCTAGATGCCTATGAGCCTTCCTCCTAGTTCTTCATCAGGCTCCAGAAGCATCACCTTACTCCCTGTCTCTCCCCTTTACCCTTTCTTCAACCCTCCTTTTTGTCTAATCAACAAGAGCTGGGATCTGTAAGGAGCAACTCGTTAGGAAACAGCAGGAAGAGGACAGGGACCAGAAACATTATAACTTACCTGTCTTCTATCCGAACCCAGAGGTCATTGAACTGCCTCTGGCGATGGTGTTTGTGCTGCTTTTTGTGCCATTTCTTCTGCCTGCCAAACTCCTCCAGCTGGCTGATGCTGTCTGGCAAGAGGAGGTGAGGAGATAGGCTGTCTTCATCCATCTGCAGGGGCTTCAGGGAAGGAGATGTCAGTGGGACCTGCTCAGAAAGCTGGACAGCAGGCAGGGCTGTTGCTGAGAATCTGTCCAAGGCTTGGCTTGATTTGGTCATCCTTGAACTGCAAAAAACCACAACATTTAAACATTTTGCGCTAAGAAAAAGTGAAAGCAGAGGACTACATCATTTGGTGGGTTCTCATAACTGCTAAGAGAGTGTAGAAGGAGAAAAGCTTTTGCTTCTTCTTTTGCTTTTTCTCTGGAGCAGCAGCTAAAGACAGCAGTGACATTTCCTAGGAAGCTTTCAAATAAACACCCAGTGAAAAAGGGGGAAAAGGCAGTTGATATGCTATTGCTGTTTTCTGGCATTTTAATTACTTCTCATAGGCTTTAAGAGTCTGTGGTAGGGGTCTTCTCTGCTGGGCTGAAGGTTAAATGGCAAAACTGTGCCTTTCCCAAAGGAAAACAGATATTATAGCAGAAACTGATCCTAAATTAATGAGATAACATTGGTTCTTTTTTTTCCCCCCAGCTCTGGATATAATCTGTGGAAAGGAAGTCATTGTTCTGACTGCACACTTGTCCATCCCAGTCAGGATTGGTGACAGGGAAACCCAGACTGATGACAGAAGTGTGGTCTAACAGGCTGCTGGGATGGGGTATATGAGACCTGAATTCTAGCAGTTTGTATAATGAAGAAATGAAGCACAAAAAGTGGGTAGCAACTAGTCCAAAGGCAACCTGAAACAACACTGCCAGAGCTTTTCTCTCATGTTTGAAACACTACCACCTCTTGCAGCTGACTGGAACTATGCAGAAAGAGGCCTTTTATTGTTTTAATCTTCTAGAGTTTCACTCATTTTATAAAAAAGTCTAAACAAACTCTCTTCTTTGATATGCAGCCATGTGAACTTATATTTGTGAGCGAAGATATCTGAACCAAAAATCTTTAATAAACCAGTACCGAGACAGTGATTTGTTTTGGTCTAACTTCAGTAGAAGTTCCTTTCTTAATTGCAAAAGAGGTCCTAATTGCAAGAGAGGAACTTTTTCTGTCTCCGGGATGACCCAGTGAATTGTAGGTAACGAAAATGGAAGAAAACTAATAGGCAATGTGAAGCTGTGGTCTGCAAAACTATTTCTATTACATGGATGCTATGAGTTTTATGACAGAAACAATTAAAGCCACGTGAAAAGTTTTGCCTCCTGAGTAAAACCAGTAAGACCTTTTAATGAAAAAGTAATAAAAAAACCTAAACTTCATTGGTGACAATGTACAAAATGTGCTACAAGTGAAACCACATGTTTCATTTATGGAAAATTTTGTTCTCTTCCAAAAAAAGTCACATCTACAACCAATGGCAGCTTTTTGCTTTTTGATTTTTCTGGAGTGCATTACAATAAACAGTCAAGGTGGCCATCTCTATTTCCACCTCATTGTTTTCACCCCAAAGTCCTTCCAATAGCTACTGGTAATTAATCATTGCTACTATGAGGCTCATAGCAACTGTCACTCGTAGCCAACATTATTGAAATTCTTCAGAGATCATATGACAGGTACAGAAAAGACAGACACTTGTTTAAACTAATTCTAAAATTCCCCAAGGTTGCTTTCATTAATAAAAGACATATGAAAATTCCATAATTTTCCTCTTTTTCCAAACCTTCAGACTCTCGAGTGGGTCCTTTTCAAACTCATTCATACTCACTCCATCTATTTTACATTACAAGAGCTCTGCTGGTTCTGGATGCTTTTCCCCATTAAGATTTTCTTCCCTGATTCACGTTGAGGATGAGTTTTCCTCAGTGCATCAACTCTGGTGCTCTCCAAAGCCCTTAAGGTTTCTGAGGCTGTCACATAGGCTCATGGCTCCAGACTCAGGCAAACAAGAAGGTTCTCACAGGTTTGCACTTGGTGGCTCCTCAGGCCACAGCAGAGAGTTCTTAATTTTTACCCAACCATGATGGTGGATTACTGAAGCAGCAAGAAGCAAATGTAACCATATAGCAGCTTAGAAGATAACTCAGTGTGAACTTGAATAGGACGGATTAGGAAAGTAGAAAGAACCTTGAGCAAGCATCTCTAAACACCATGTGGGTAACTGCAATGGGTGCAGGCAGCAATGGGTGGCAAGAAGGTCCCTGCATTGCCTGCTGCAATGGAATACAAAATGGGAATACAAAATGACTTGATACTGCCCAAAGACAGCTCATTCTGGTACTGCTCTGGATACATTTGCTCTTCACTGGGTGGTGTGAATTCACCCAGGTCTTCCTGCAGCCCAGCTCTCCATCTTGCATATGGGGTGGAGAGCACCACCCTGTTCACAAGGCTGTGGTGGGCAGAAATATGGTAAGAAGGCAACAACATGGAGCAGAAGTGAGAGCCCAAAGTAGACAATGTGATCGTCACAGGTGGAACTGAGCTGTTGCCAAGATTTCTGTTTCCAATGACTTTCTTTTCCTTGCCACCAAAACTGCCTCATGCTCTGGTCAGTCAGTAATTCCCTGGGACACTGATGGTAGGACCAGCCCCCGTGTCAGCCCACATCTGCCAGCTCAAGGCTGGGGCCACCCTTTGGTTCCTTGAATGGTCTTAGAGACATCTGAACACACACTTTCCACCTTTTTAACACCTACTATTTTGCTACATGTGTTTACCTTGCTCTGAGCTCCTGGTAAACTGGAATCAGTAGAGAGGTGTTTTTATGGGTTGAGATTTTAGAAACCACTTAAGACGACTGGCAGATCACTTCTTATTAAAATTAATGAGTTTGGGCATCAAAATCCCAGTGGTGGCTTTGAAAGCTTCTAACTTAATTGTTTCCACTGCCATCCCATGAGCCACAGGTTGTAAACTTGATATTTCAGAACATTCTTTGGGAAGAGAATAAATAAACACTGAAGAAATGTTAAAATGTTGTAACCTAAAGAGGGTTATAAACTAAGCACTTGTACTGCAGAGTTGACATAAGGGGAATAGCTCCACTGTGGCAACTGCATATTACATACAGTTGATGCTTGCTCCATTATTGCTGCATTACCAATAATTACCCCAAGACCTAGGAGGGATTGATGAAGGCTGTATGTTGATTCATGCTTGCTTCTTTCAAAAAAGAAATTAAAAAAAACAACCTGATTTATTACATCTAAAGGCCTGGTTGTTTTCAAATCTGATCATCATCCTACAGATGGTCCAGAAATAAAAGCAAAACTTTTAATTCTCCAGAATATGGGTATTTAATACAAATACATTGTAAGAATATTTAAAGATTTTTAATTCAAAGTAAGCTAGACTTCTTATCAGATGGTGACTTTCCCATTAATTTCAGCAAAACTTGTATTAAGACAAAGGGCCTAAATTTATAAATATTCTGGATTTTTTCCCCCCTTAAAAAAAAGAAAAAAAAAAAAAAAGAGAGGAAAACCTACTCCCATCTGCAATAGGATATTTGGACAATAGATCTCCCCATTGCATGAGCCTTTACTGTTAGATTCAACTGATCATTTCATGGACTATTTCATGCCTTTCCTTTAGTCACAGCCTAAATGCACTCTGTTAGGACAGCTGCACTGTAGAAGCCATGGGAATATAATGTGGTTTTTTCCCCACTCCTTCACTACTGCTGAGACAGCTTTTCAAGATACATAACTATTTTTAAAGCCAGAGAAAAAGCAAAGTTAGTTTTCAGTTTGTGAGGCCACAGTGCTTCTTCTGAATAAAGAGTGAGAAAGAACCACCCAAATGCCTTGGTCCATACAAAGATCTCAGAGATTATTCATGAATAACTTTATACAACTCCAGGCTTAGAGCTTCCACCCATTTTAAAACCATTCCCACGCAGGGTGGTCTTTGAGAAACTAAAAGTATTTCAGGCCCTTAGGTGGGTTTTTCTCATCTTTGACCTTAATTTGCCTCTCTGGGATGCGCTGTTCTCCAAAATAAGTTCTCTAAAATAACATGATTCCAAATAAGAAAACTTGGGAGTGTCAGCAATTATCCTACATGGCTTGGTCCTAAGGTACAGAAAACAGAGTGAAAACAGGAAAACATTTATTCTTGCAAGTTCTTGAAAACACTTAATCCACAGACAAAGACTCTTGTGGTTTTGTTTCACTTCTGGTGAATTTTGCCATCTTTTTCTAATTCTTTTCAAGTATCAAAAGAACAAAACAAAACATGCAAGTAGTTTAGCCATTGGGCTGTTTCAGCATTTCTCTCTCTGCCCTGTGGTATCCAGTGTTGCTCTGGTCTGGCACTGACAATAGAAAATAAACCCATCATAAGGATTTGGTATCATCAGGGTATCAAGTGGATTTGGTCAGGAGAATGACATTAACATCTAAAGCCCTGCAACAGCTTCTTTTCATAATTCCTAGGCTTAAAATTGCCCAGGTCCCACTCTCTTCAATCTGGCCATGACTTTCTCCCTGCCCAGGCAAGCATCTTCCTATTCCTCATACCAGGTGTACAATTTTTGCAGCTCAGAGAGCTGTGAGCATCTCCAGGCTTGATAACCACCTCTGTAGGGAGGATCAGATCATCCACATTTCATTCCTGCTCTGAATGGCCCTTGTGAATAGTTCACTGGTGGAGGCTGTGTGGTGCTAACACTACACCTTGCACCACACCTCATCCCCACCAGCAGGGATTTTTCCAACATTGACTATTGTCTGAAGAGAGCATCAGGCAGGGTAGATCCAATCAATGTCCCAGCCCAGTGACCCTCCTGGAATAACACTAATAAAGTCTGGGATAAATCCTGGGCTTCAGTAAGGCCAGGGATTTGCTCAGGAGAGAGGACAGGACTTTGCTGACCATACGCATCTTCCACACAACAAAATCATCAATCTATTTTTTTTTTCAGCAACCTCGCAGTAACATTTCTGTTCCCTCAGATATGTTCAGAATCTTCTGGAAGGCAACTCTGCCAGTTTGTTATTTGCATCTTGTCTTTGTAGTGTGAAGATGGAAAAGTTTTGCTCAGAAGACTGCCATGCTTTGCATGTGCTTCCAAATACAGCAATGTCACTGAGGTTTTCTTGCTCTAACTTTCTGAACTGTCAGACAAGGAAAGATTTGGTTTCATCAAGAGAGAAGCTGTGGTGATAGCAAGGAATGTGTGACGTGGCAGCTTCAGCCGTATGCCACCATTCTTGGGATGTACCCAGATGACAGTCAGACATTAAATTAAGAGATTTTATTATAGATGGATTCTCACAAATTCCAGTTTAGGACACTTTGTCAAGGCGGGAATTTGTCAGTCTGTCAAAAGCATCCTTTCTCCCCTTACCACAGGCCACAGGGACATCTGCTCCTTGCTTTTTATTCCTTACACATCTTTCAAAGAGAGCAGTCATGCACAGCCACAAGATGGGCTCCAGAATGTCCTGTCCCACAAGAAGATTCTCATTTTTTTCTCTTCCATGCTAGGACAAAACTCATATTTTCAAAGCTCTTGGGAGAGCAGCAAACAAAAGGAGAACAGAAAACCAGGCATAAATCCTAACCCACCCCAGCATAGCTCACAGGGCCTCTTACTGGTGATGTGAAGTATGGATTTAGAGCATGGTTCTTTCACATACCCAAGTGAAACCAGTGCAGACCAGCATGGAGTTCATCTCCTTCAAAAGGGAAGCATTTATATATATATGATTTTTTTTTCCAAATAAAAGATCAGAGAATTAGATTCTCCTCAAATTTAACTTAGCTGTGCTGCTTCGTGTAAGTGCTGTAAATTACTGAGGATGAATTTGGGCTCAAGAGACAGCAAAAGAGAAAAACTATGAAATCACTGATTATTCACTCACCTGACTGGCTTAATTATGATGAGGTTATTTTATTTAGAATGCAGCTGCCTCTGGCTTGTACACTAAAGTTACAGCATTTCTATTTCTTAACAGAATTAGGAAACAAAGTTGTTTTTCCATTTTTGCACCAGAGTCAACTACATCTCATGAGCATTTAAATTAGGTTAAGTAGTTAAATTAGATTACAGTTCACCCCAAACTTGGATGGTATCGCTGGACTGATAATCCATGTCAGACTATTTCTCTGGGAACAAACACTATTGTGCAAGAACTGTGGCCTTAGTTTAAAAGGAAATTTGGTCCTCAGTACACACGTACATATATGCAAACCTCAACTCTGTGCATAAATGAAGTGAAAAGCTTGTGAGGTCAAGATATACCCACAGAGGGTGATGTTTTGCTTCCCAGTCTGGAAAAATGTAAAATAAGAGAAATCAGTAAAATTTTTGCTACCCATTTCAGGTCAATATAATTGGAGCGGGTCTAGGGTACAGAACAAGAAACATGGGCAACTTGAGCAGCTGAATTTTCTGAAGAAAAGGGAGAACAGTTCAAACATTTATAATGTGCCATTTTCAAATTTTAGTATGAATTCTTTTCTTTCAGGAAACTCAGAATGTTTCATTTCAGCACTTTCTGAACAAAGCATTTTATTTTTTTTTTTTAGTGTTCTGTTTTCAAAGACTTAAATGCGACAAAATGGCTTTTTTTGTTTAAAAATTGATCTCAATTAAAATGAAAAACACAACAAATAACTAAAAGGACAAGGAAAGCCACCAAAAAAACCCAACCCTCGCCTTCAAAAATGTCCTCAAAATGGTCCACTTCAGATTGCTCTGAACTTATTTCCCCTTCTTAACTTTTTGGTCCAATTCTTGAACTGAAGAATCCTTTGTTCATGCACCTTTGGTGTAAATTGTGTAAGCTGCATACCTCAACCTCAGAAGATGGGTTGTGTCTGCAGAAGAAGGATGGGTCAACCCTCCAAGTGTTGCTCTCATTCCCCATATTAATAGCAAGTAAAAAACTCTCTGCTTGTGGCACAGAAAGCCTCACCTCAGACTCCATGCCCTAAATCTTCTCTGACTTACTATCAGTGTAACAATTCAGTGCTAAGCTATTTCCACTTGGGTAGTGATGGTATTATACCACAAAAGAAGACTTTACAGTTGCATTTCTATCAAATTAGAATGTATTCAAGCTTTATTTCACTTATTTTTTTCTGTTATTTCTTGAAAACCATTAGTAACAAGAGTAAATATCTAGTTCTTTTATTTTAATAACTTTTAAATAAATACATATACATTGCTTTTATAAAACACGGTGGTGGACTTGTTACTAGGCAGTGTAATCTCTGCTTCCTCTTTATAAACTCTCTGATCTTTCTATATTTCTTTGAGTTCACATCATATTAATTATACACAGCAAATTTTTCAGATGCTGGAAATTAACTTCCATCATCAACAGGTTTTGCAAAGTGCAGTATTCTTATCCACCTCAGCCCAAACTGCAAGACCAAGTTTCTTCAGGTCTAATTGTACCATTTCCACAGTTTTGGGTTGAGTCAGTTCTGATTCCACAGCTTATTTACAGTGGTTTGGGCAGTGTCTGCAAAACTGGACAATGCCATCATCTAACTCGGTTAGATGCAACTAACTCGGTTGCAAAACTCTTCTCATCTCATGCACTTTTATTCCAAAATCAGTTCTGACCTTATTTTAAGCAGAGAAATGAAATTAAGGATGCTTTTGCTTCATCCCAGTAGCTGTCATCTAGACAGGATTCAAGATTAAGAAGGTGGATGGCAAAAAAAAAACCCAACCCAAACTGGTTACTTGATTTTGATTTTGCAGTAGAATTACAGCTAAACCAAAACTTCCGTCTGCATCTTACTCGTTTGCAATCCGGATTTAATTCTGCTCCTGGATTGTCTCCTTTGAGAATTGAATTTCATTCTCTGATGAATTCTCTGGAAAGAAGAAACATCTGCAGGAGTCCAGATACCCATCACCTCTTAAAAAATAAACCCCCTACAGAGACATTAACGGAGCGAGGGACCAAACGCCTAACTTGAGGGACTGAAACATTTTCACTGACTTCAGACTCAAACTAAGGGCAGATTACCCAGTGAGTGCCTGATGCTATTTCCTGCACTTCTCTCTGATGCTCTTGAAGCTAGGCCCTGGCAGAGCTGAGATACCAGGTGGATCACAAATCCATACAAGCATGGCAACTTGTCTTAAGTACCTTGTTCAGTCCAGGCTCTTACAATTGCAAAACAACAGATAACGTAGGCATATAAGCAGCTGCTATCACTAGAAGGAGAGAGACATGGACCACTTCAACTGAGCAGCAGGAAGAAGTGTGGAACCAAAGAGCCATAAGAAGATCATGCCTGCAAGAGATTCCGCATCTCTTACACTGAATCCGCTTTTCCTCTCTGTAGCTGACACTGTAAAACATCTGATCTGCTTAGCCATTGATGGCTGCTGCGCTAAAAAAAGGAACATGGAGCCAGTCAGCCTTTCTCCAAAATACTGCTGCAGACCATTGGCATTGTTTTTATCACAAGGACTGAGTGTTTCCAAGAAAAGAACAAAACAGTTGTCAGAAACCCTATTCAGATAACACTTCAGGCTGTCTGAGCATTTGTACTCTGTGGTAATGGACAGAGCCACGATGAAGGCAGGAGAGTTCCTCCTCCAAACTCCACTTGCTTTAATGGCTAATGCTGCTCTAGGAATTCTGATTTCAACAGACTTCACATAAGGTCTCTCTACATTATAGCCTGGTTTCACCTGGGTTCCTTCTCTGTGTTAACTGATGCTGACAAAACTGCTTGAATTAAACACTAAATGTCTGACAAATCCATCCTTCATTACAATTCTTTATTAACTAAGCATGTGCATGGTTGCTGAAACCTTAAATAAAATAAGGTTTGATATGTTCTTTTTTTGTTGCCAGTCACCTTCCAGTGGAGAAAAGGAAGGGAATGCCAATGTATAACTACCAGGAGCTTTCTGCTGGTCCAGTGGAAGAATTAGGCCAGTTGGTTTCCTTGACTAGAGATACTCAGATCCTCAGGTGCCTTTCGAGTAATCTCTGCAGATTTATTTTGTCAAGGAAAGCAATAAATTAGACTGGGGACTGGCAACGTTTGAAACCTTCACTGGGGGTGCTTTGTGAACATGAATGACAAATGGCTCTTGTTACAAGCTTAAGCAGACCCAGTTTCTTCATAAACTGTTCATACACACACAAACATACACAAAACCAGTGATTTAGCCCAGGTCTCCTCCCATGAAGAGAACCCCACACAGCAGTAAGTGAAACACCAGCCAAATGAAAACCACTTGTTCTGCTGCTCCCCAGAGGCACAGTAAGACAGCCTTCCTCCATTGTATGTACATGTACATTTTCTTTGCCTGTATTTATTTGTTTGTTTGCTTGGAAGTGTTTTCTCTAAGTGCCAGTTGTTTCAGGGGGTATCACAGCCCAGTATTTGTAGCACCAGCTACCTCCTGAAAAGCATGCAATATCACAAGTCTAACAGATGCCAGAGACTCATTTTAGCTATGCCTGGCATCTGGCACAGGTTCTAGCAGCCACATTATCACTATGCAAAGCTGGAACAGTTTGAGAGTGACCAAACTAGGACTTCTCCTGAGGTGGAGATGTATTCCAGCTTGAACTAGAAAAAATGTTTCTTTGCTATCGAGGACTTCTTATCTCAAAATTATCCTCCTAGTCTCAGAATAATTTGGTAACTTAAAGTTTTGGGGTTTTTACTATGCATTATTAAAGTGAACTGCCTTTGCTATCCATGGAGAGTGTGTGTTACTTTCAATTTCATGGGATCAGTTGTCTTTGCAACTTGGCCCTGTCCTGGAATACACATTTCATTTTCAAAGGGTCTAGAGGAGCCAGGGTTCAACTTCTGTGCTTGCAGCCTTCATTCAGCTTTTGCCACTGCTTCTTAGCCCACACTGAGTATCATTCCTTGCTAGTTCTCCTGTAAGGACTCAACTTTTTAATAAGCAAGGACTACTCTGACTCAAACCACCTCCCACTCTAAGTGTTGGATTTGTAGCACACATCAGGGTTGCTGCCTGAGCCAAAAGGGCCTCTAGAGAACCCCATTTTCTGCTACACTGTCTGCACAGCAGAGCTGAATTTATGTTGGTGCCAGACACAGAAAGCCCTTGACATCTTTTTCTGATATTGCAGTCTACTCTGGCATCTGAGATCAATCCTGGGCGGGCGGTGTCTCCATACCACAAGTGTATGCAGACACATATTCACAGCCATGTACCAGGCAACATTAAACCCAGGCACAGAAAGCCTCCACACATCTTCTGCTTTCACTGGAAGCAGCTCCACACTGGAAACATCTGTACAAGAAAGTGCTGAGAGGAGTGAGTGAGTCTCAGGCACTGGGAAAGGGACTCAGATGACCTCCACATCATGCTCCATGGTGGCTGGCATGTGTCCTGTATTTATTCAGAGCAGCACAACCCTCCCAGTGCTTTCACAGCTCTCCTGGCCTGAGAGCTGCCTGACAAATCCCACCAGGGCAGGGATGACCTAGTGGTTGTGAGGTTAGTAGTTTAACTGACACTAAAACTAGCTGTGCTGTCATCGTTTCCCCCAGGGAGTTAAAAAGCAATTTTTGTGCTCCAGTTTTCCAGCCACTCATGGTGATAGCTCTGCACCTCCCATGAAGATAGTGAGAAGAAATACAGCAAAGATCCAGAGGCACCGAGCTGATGGAGCCACAGGAGAATTGTGGACAGACAAGCGTGGGCTAGATGGCAAAACTGCCACCTCATGCTGCTGAAATGCTGCCCACATAAGATGTTTTAATTAAAACCAGAGAATGATTCTTCTGACTCATCTCTCTGAAACGAGCCCCAGTGCTCGGGGCAGCCCCTCCAGGCCTGATGAGATGGAGATGTTCATTCTGAACAGAAGCAGAGGCTCCTCAAGCAATGCCCTTCTCCTAGCTAATGAGGACACCCTGCACACATGTCCTTCTGTCTCCTCCCTGCTCTAATAAGACTCAGTCTGACATGAATTATCCCCGAGCAGCACAGAGACCAAAAAAAGCATGGATGTCCTTCTTTACACAAAAAAATAAGCAGGAAGGAGTCAAGCTTTATGAAGAAAGGATCAGCTCTTCCCTAAATACAGGAGTCCAATGATTAAAAAACCCATAGGACCCTAGAATTCAACAGGTTTGTCATTCTCAGACTGACCAGGGGTTTTCTGGAATGGCAGGGGAGAAAAAGAGGGATGGATATGGAACAGTGCACCCCCCAACAGCAAAAGGAGAGGAAAAGAAAAAAAAATTGGTCTCCTGCTCCATCCTCTCATCTAAAACACTTCTAGTTGCCTATGCATTTAATTTGCTGCCTTGCACTGATTTGAGTAGGAATTGCTGACCATTCTGCAAGAATTGCTGTCAGTATGGATGCTTGAATACAAAGAAATTGCCACAAATTTGTGGCTGCATGTTTAAAACCAACAAAATCCCTGTTAATTCTGCTTTCCTTTCAGTCAATGTCCTTTCTCCTTGAGGGAGATGTTTCTAAAATTGCCTCAGGGATTTAAAATCTTAGTGCCTGATAAATGTCAATGGAACCTAAAACCTAATCTACATATAAGTTTGATACACGTGCAAAACTCTGATTTAATATTAGCATGAAATCATATGCCTCTAGGGAAAGAAAGATTGTTCCTTCATCACAAAGGCAAAGCAAGGTTTGCTTTGACAAAAAGGTGGCAAAAAGCCAATCTGTGCATCTGTGGCATCCATTGACAGTAGGTTAATGAGTGGAATGGCCCACTGCTCCTGGGAAGAGGTTTTCAGCCTGGGTGGCACTATGGAGGAAGAAAACAGGCACCCAATGGAACCATGTCTGTGCCCAAACTGGAATCAGATGTGATGATACAACAAGGTCCTTCAGATCTGCATCTGCCAGGATGGGAAAAGCAGAGGAAAAGCCACACACTGCCCTGGACCAAACCACTACCAGAATCATCCTGGTGTTACCCAGCCTTGTTTCTTAGTACTGCTGATATAATAAAAATCATCTTTTTCTCCTTACAGTTGAGGCTGGGACTTCTGGATCTTTGTTGTGTTGGAATATGATGCCTTGACTCTGCAGGTGTTAGGAATAATTCCTTAAAATTATTTAAAATGACTTAAAATGCCACAAATGCAGGCAATGTTACAACCTAAATCCACTACAGCAGCAGAGGTTTACTGCTCTCCTTGTAGAGGATGATGTGAGTTTATTTCAGCTAGCAATGTTTTCTTTCCCTTTCAGGAATCAGGAGGAGACAATACCACACAAGCATTTGAGATCCATGTGAACCTCTTTTAGCTACTGTGGATTGGGATTTACATTCCAGGGGTATAAGGAACCCAGCGACCCAGAAATGTGGGCACACGTTATTAAACCCTTGAAGATTATCCCAGTCTCACTTAATAACTTAACCTTTTCTTAACAATGCTGGCATGTATACAAACATGCCTTTAGCAAAGCTCAAAGCCAAGAGAAACCAGCAACTTTGCAGAGTCTGAGCCCAGTGTAGTCCTCTGTATTAAAGGTCTGGCCAGGCTGTATCGTTTTTCTTCGATGGAGAGGGAAAGTGTTTATCTGGGAAGCATTTCACATCAAGGACAATAGGGAACTGTTTAGCTTTCCACAAATAGGCTGGTATGCAACTTCCGAGCACTCTCCAAGGAAAACTTTGGAACACTGGCCACCTCTTTCCAGCAGGGATTTCATGTAAAGTAGTTAATGCTCCACATCCTTCATCCTGATTTATTCCTGCTTCATCCTTGTTTCAAAGTGCTGCACTCACTTCAAACACAACATGGGGCTCATCTCTCTGAATATGCACTTTGATCACTGGGGACTCCAGATTCGTATCGGCCGTTCAAACATAAACAGGGATGTGCTGTCTCGACAGAGGTATTTCTGTGACTGCCTATATTTTTGCAAGAGTAATTTGGAAATGTGAAGCTAGGATCAGATGACAGGAGATGCAAATCTAGTGGCCAGACAGGACACAGGATATCAAAGCACTCAGAGCCTGTTTATGACTCTGCTGCTGAGCTGATGCAGGTTAGCGGGAAAATCTTAGTATCCCTGACTTGACGTGTGTCCTGGGAGTCAGTGGAGAAAGGCCTCAGTGTGCTCTTTCCCACAAACAAGAACACCAAATTAGGTGTCTCTTCCTCTGCAAGCTGCCACCAGCAGAGTGTGGCACTGCGGAGTTGATGTCCCATACAGCAGTAGGAAAGGGAAACACCCCAAATCTAGCCCTTCTGTCAACTCCGGTCCTCTGTGGGACCAACTGTTTCCTTGCTGAAGTCAACAGGAGTTACAGCCATGCTGACTGTAAATTTAGGCTAATTCTTGGTGCTGATGGAAAATTCTGTTCTAACAGTAAGGTTACAGGTGAGGCAAACAGAGGGGCATAGGCAGGGACATGGTGGCCATGACAGGGTAAATTCTCCAGGTGCTTCTCCTGACCTACTGGAGTCTCAGAGGTCTGTGACAGTGACAAAGGCCCCAGTTTTCATAAGCAGAACAACTGCTATCCACCTGCTTGTACTAGAGGTCAAGGAAGAGGCCCAAACAGATAATTCAGTTTCTGTCAGATGCTCTCTGTGCCCCAGTCCTTCTAAGTAATTCTGAAAGTGGATTACTGTAGTAATGTATTTTTAGTAATCACAATTGCAGCAAATTGTCTTCACTCAGGATGTTCCTCCATCATATCAGTTGACTGTCTATCTCCATATACATCCCCCCTTCTGTTTCTATTCCAAGGTCCATTTTTCATTCTCCCTGGAATGCAGAACATTTGGGAGTGTAGGTGGAAAGCCAAAGTCTTTCAACACCCCCTAATAGAAATTTGTTTTATTAATTTTGTGGGAAAAAAAAAAGAAGAAGAGAGCTGATCCTCTGCTCTGAATCATGAATCAATGTGCAAGAGAAGACATGTCCTCTGAGACATGAGAGGCCATTTCAGACAGAATGAGTGACTGAGCTGCTTTCTTAGGAAGTCCTGAGTCATCAAACACAGCAGTTTAATCCCCAGGAAATGGGAAACATATTGGCATGACATTCACTTGCATGGAGTGTGAGCTCCAGAGAAGGGTGAACCTCCAAAAATTCTGGAGATCAGTTTAGCTTGTGGAAGGATTTAAAACCTTAAAGCTTCTCTGAAGTATATCTGATTTGGAGCTGGGTACAGTATTCCCAATGCATGATTTACTGGATGAATTAAACTCTTTACATACTTTACAGATTACACATGAATTTACTTTGACTTCTCATAAAAATGATTCAATGGTTATGACACAAGAATTCATTCTGGCTTCTAAGTTATTTGCTGTGACAAGTGCTCCATATATTCACCATTCCTAATTTACTAGGCTGCTAGGAACTTACTTTTTTTGGCATTCCTGCTTCTACTACTAACACTTATCTAGGAGGAGCAGCTGATATACATGCTTCTAAGCCTGAACTTTCACTGTGATGCTCCTGCAGGGACTTTCATACAGTCATTTCAGACCCAAAGCTGCGTTGTGGCCAACATGAAGCCAACTAGCTTGGCTGAGACACCACAAGTTGTTAAAAGAGAGACTATTTTGCACTGAAATGGAGAAGAAATGGCACATGATCACATTGCGTGTGTATGTTAGAGTGACCTTCTACTCACGGGGGCAATGCAGAAAGGCTGCAGTAAGTTTCACAGCTTGCCACCCCGAGATCCACCCACAAGCAGTGATTTGGCCATGCCACCAATCACACAGTGGTCTTTTTGAGAGTTTCTAACTGCATTTAAACTGTGAATAACGTCCCTCTGGAAACCTCATCACTCATGAAAGATGGAAAATGTACCTAACAGTGAATTTCTATTTAGAAAACTGTATCCCCAACTTTTCTTTTAAGGCACTTTTCTTGAAGGAATTTCAAGTGAAAGTGTCAATGAAAAGAGTCACAGATTCCCTTTCTCCTTGTTCCCTTTTTTTTGTAACTTGGTCATGTTAAAGATCTCCTGGAAGCTAAATTACTAGCAATTACACTTATGCTGAATCAAGCAGCTCTATTGATTGCAACACACCCCACAGACCTCTTGCTGAAGGAAAATGAGTCAGCTCTGGAAGTGGGAAAGCTATCTGTCCTAATGTGTGAGGTCTCTTTGCCTGACAACGTGATAGTGAAGGTAAGGGAAGTGAGCTCTGCAAAGACAAAGTGACAGTAAACAGACCACAAACTTCCTTAGATAAACAACATCTTTCAAGCCACACAATACCACTTGATACCTTTGTGCCCCTTGAGTTGTTACAAAGTGCAGCTGCACTTCAGCCCAGATTGATATCACTGGGGACAGAGGCCATCAATCCACAGGACAAGTGCAGGCTGAATACACAAACACAGACTCACTGTTTTACTAGAACGCTGGAGAGGGGATGGTGCCATTTTTCTAAAGGCTTAAATGACTCCAGTGAAACTGTCCGACTTCAACAAGGGGCCCAAATCTTTCAAATAGGAAGGGAATTAATCTCACAAAATGATTGGTCACCCCAAACTGGCCAGACACCTACTGCAAACAAGTTGGGCCAGCTCTCTAGAGACAATCACCAGCAGTCCTCTGGAAAAGACAAGTCTTTCCACATTGACTACCTCAGGCATCTGCACAACTCTGTGAGCATACCCTTGTTTTCTACCAGTTCCCTCATGGCTCCTCACAACCAAAGACAGGAGACAATCAGCAACAATCTCACATTAACGATGACCTCTAAAAGCTGCTGGCACTGATGGAAGCCCTGCTGTTGACTTCAGTGCAGTTTGGATCAGTTTTATCTCTAGTAATTGTAGAGCAGAATTTTCATCTTATTCTAAAAACCTTAGGTGAAAAGATCTGCACTAGAGTTGTCTGCAGGCAAAAAGAGGATGAAGAATCAAGCTTCTCCTGTGGAAACAAGAACTCTGAAATTTGGCTAGGAAACAGAGTGAGAACTAGCTCTGAACTTCTGAAGTCTCTAAGGCTCTGGAAGTTGACTATTAGATAGTTTATGGAGCATGAGATACGGATCTCCTACAACTGATGGGCTGCAGAGCAGTGAAAACCCTTGAAACTTTAGCACTGGCTTCAGGACAGCTCAGCAAGCAAGCTGCCCTTCAGCAAAAAGAAGCAAGCTTAGGTTCCCCAGAGGTCCTGTGTGCAAGTTCTCAAGGAAAAAGAATGATATGGAATATGGAATAATTTTTTTCAAAAGAAATGAGCTATTTTGCCAAGGATAAAATCTGATTATAGAGAAAAGTGAATGTCCCATTGGGAGAACTAGTCAAGCACAAAATTCCTGAGTTCTGTTCCATATTCTTTCATCAACACCATGAATTATCTCGCTCTTTTCCAGTTTTTTTTTTTTTTAGCAATTTACTAAATTCCACTTTCAGAAGGTGTTTGGCATTCAAAGGTGGCCTAAAGAACACGCAGATGTACTGGCCCAAATAGTATGTTGGTCAAGTGACAGGATAATTAAGTTTCTACAGCTGAGAACTTGTAAGTTGACTTTGCTTCTCTACAACGTCTTCAGAGCTTTTCTTCACTTTCTTTCTTCCTAAGAATTACTTCGTCTGGCTCAGACTTTGTGGCTGGAAGGTAATTATAGACACAAAGACAATAATATTGCAAAGGAGGATATTTTAAAGGCATGTGGGAATCCCTTGAAAATGTAATGTGCTTATTTTCATGACTAAATATTTCAAGCATTAAGTAGTCATGTTCTCCAATAGTAGATGAGGCAATAAATTTGCCAATGCATGCAGATGCACCCCATTTAATCCCTATACACCTCTTAGTGCAAATTATGCTGTCAAAGAAACTCCCCTAAATAATGGGTTTGCTTTTCTTCTGAGAGCAGGAAGCGGGTGAAGGGAGTATGATCTTCAGACTCAGATGAAGTGAAAGATCCAAAGGTTTACAATAGGATTAAGAGGAACTGCACCATCTCACTGGGGAGATTATTCCACCCACAGGAAATTAAAAAAAAAGTGTGCATTTTTCCTTGTCTCAGAAGAGATGGGATCCAGAATGAGCTAACAAGTCCACAGCTCTTCTTTTTTCTCAATTAAGTCAGTTGTTTCCAATAAAAGTGTCACAGCTCTCGTAAATTTTTCCTACTTGTTTCTTTCCTAAATAAAATTTTACTTATTTCACTTTAACACTCTCACAAACATGCCCTGAATATCAGCAGTTATGAAGAGTGGAGTGTTACCAGAAGGTAGCTGGTACCAGAAAGCTGAAGATGCTTGGGCATCCCAAGGAACTGGGAAATTCCTGAGGGCTTTGATGGCAACCATAAGCTTCTGAGATGTAATCTATTGAATTGGCACTGTTACCAATTTTAGGCTGTGGGGAATTTCCCCATCTCTGCATATCTCCTCATAAAGGACAGGGATCCTGATGGAGTGAAATGGGTGGATTGGGTTTGCTTTCATCTTGTGGGGCAGAAGAAAGCATTCACAGCAGAGCAAAATCTTCCATGATAAGCGAATGCAGAGCAGGAGAGCCAGAGTCACACTATAGGATGCTATGGGAAAGGGTGAAGGAGCAAGCTCTTTGCCTCAGAAAGAAGGAAAGGACTAAGCTACAACAACAGACATGTTCCTTCAACAAGGCCAGGAAGCCCAAACATAATGAGAAAGGATAATTAATTTCTCTGAGGGTTCACAATAAACTCTCAGATGGGCAGAAATAAAAGCTTGCACTGCATTCTCCCATTTTGAAAGAAGGCAGCATTGAGTGAAATATTGGAAAGAGCAGTCTGATGGAAATGAGCAGTGCTGCATGTTTTTCTGGCCGAGAGAATGGTGTGCAGGACGTCAGGGCCTGGCACATGGCAGAAGGTCAGAGCTGATTCTGAGAACCCAGTAACAATGGAGTCATCACGGACACAGGTGCTTCCGGCACTGATCTTGCAATTTGGCTGTTTCCAATTAAATGTGAAGCAGCTGTGGCCCTTTATCTGCTCAAGACACTGGAATCCATCTGAGGGGAAACTTTCTCCCATCTCCTCCTCTCTCCCCACCCCAAACATGCAGCTCTGCTTTCTGAAGATAGACAGAGGCAGGGAGAGCCAGTTGGCAGAAGCCTCACAAAAAAAAGAGTTGTCTTTCTTATCTCAGGACAAAGCAATGAGATATTGATGCAACCATTCATTTTCCAGTGCCTTTATTTGGGGACAAGGAGGACAGCCAGCAAAATAAGAAGCAAATATGAATGCTGTTGAAGGTTGTCAGGCAAACAGATTTGGGATGCTTCCCCGTAGGCAACAAAACAAACAAAAGAAGCCAACGTGAGGATGGGTTCTCAAGTGTTTATGGCATTGTTCTGCATGCTGAGTACAACAGGGTTTCTTTTACAGAAAACGGGTCAAGCTTTAAAGAAGGTATTTTCAACAGTCAGCTGGTGGGATTCTAGAAGAGGTTCAGGAAGGTCAACACTGGGCCACCAGGCAGATCAACAGGAGCTGGGGGATTTCAGAAATCCAGTCAGTGAGAGCTCCCAAATAGCTCCACACCAGCCATATGTTCTTAATATGAACTTTTCTTTGCCAGTTCATTGATTTTGGAGCCATCGAAACCTTCCATGTCTTGGCTATCTCTTCTAGCCTGCCAAGGTCTCAATTTACTTTTCCCCAGTACCTTAAGAAACTTGGCTCAAATTTGTGCTTGTCACAAGACAACAGAAATGTGAGACTCTAGGTATTCATTTTGGTCTGCTTAAAGAGCAGCCATTTCACAACCCATGCTTAGCATTTTCGACAGAGGAAGCCAACAATCTTCTGGCTTTGCCCAGCCTGTATGTAACTGAAAACATAAACAACCTTGGTCTTTGTCCTGCTTCACTCTCCTCAAAGCTTTTCTGATAGACGTGAACAGCAATAGTTATTTTCTAAAAAAGACATGATCTTATATTTTCTGAAACTGAAACGATGGCAGAGTTTAACGATCATAAAGATCAGACTATTTTAAACATTTCAATAATAATCATACTTTTCTAGGAACAGAGTGATTAAAAGTAAATAGGATTTGCTTTTTTGACAAGGCAGGATTGGTAGTAAGTAGAACATAGCATGAGTGCTTGTCTGAAGTTACTTTCATCATTTTGAAAAATGGGGCTTCCTGACTTAACCTGAGCAAGACTGTCCTGCAAATTACTGTTAAGGAATCATTGATATTCAGCCAAACTGAGTCTCAATTTCAATATGCTATACCTCCAATTGTTCCTGTGTGCCAGCTCAAATTGTTCTTCTTTGTCCTTTTGCACACAATCTGTCCACGGCAATCCTTTTTTTGAATTCCCTTGGCCGAAACGTAAGCATGCAGCTGCTTCAGTGTTTTTCCAACCCTTGCATTTTTTCCATGTGGTGTCCACCCCCATCAACCTCTACATTAGAGTCCAGCTGATCTTCCCTGAACGCTATCCAATTTTTCAATTGTCAGTGCCAGAATGCAATACAGTGGGCTTGATTCCCTTATACAACTTATTTGGAAGTAAAGCAGAAATGTGTCCTTTGGGTTTCAGCAGACGAGTATGTAGGGCTCCACAAGAATCATGACAAAAACACTTGCATCTCTATAATAAAAAAAACCCAATTTCTGCTTGCAAACAGCTCAAAATTTGTGGACCTTTTACTTGTTTATTCTATGTATACATGTGGTTAGTATGGCCACTATACCAAAATGGTTCCTTTTCTGGGCCATTCTAACTGTTTTCTGGTTTTATTTAATATTTTAAAAAGGAAAGAGCAAAGCAAAAAAAGAAAGATAGACAAAAATGGAAGTTTCCTTAACATTCTTAGTGACAGCAACATAACCCCAGCATCACAACAATTAACTGGCCATGCTTTCTGAATATGTCGTCAATGTTTTAGTAACTGTGTTTGACAAGACTGTCTTCTGCAGCTAGCCCAGAAATTACAAAATACAAACTGTTCTAAAAAAGAGACACAAAAAGGTTTGCAGCCTCCTCATGTCTAAGGGGGAGCCCCAAGGACTTCTGATGGCTCCAGCTCCAGCTGCAGGACCATAAAAACAGTCCCTGATGTGCAGGTCTGGAAGTCTCTTTTTTCTGAAGGCAGCAAGCTGTTTCCTCTGAATATCTTTAAATTACCTTTCTTTAAACTTTCTATAATCTACTCTTTCTGCACCTTGAGTAATGCAATTTAGTGTCAACTCTAGAATTCTTTACCATGCCATTTATTTTTCTTTCTGTATTCTTATCTAAGACTGGCTGATCTGCCTGGAACATCAGACCACAGGAAAACATACAGAGCATTAATCTTTAAGGAGTACAACCATATGCTCTCTCTCCATGACTCACATAAGCCAGTACACCTTTAATAAAGTTCTGTATGGTCAATATTCAGAACAGACCCCACTGGAATTAGGGTACTAGTCTAGAGAAAGACACCAACCTGCCCAATGCACTGGTCTGGAGCTGGGAACAGAAGCTACCAAGTGTAGGACAGTTCAGCTGAGATGAAGTCCAAGTCCACTTGCCTTCAAGTACCTTTGCCCAAGGGACTGACAACTTTAGGGAAGATGTCATGAGCAAGAGACACTGCTGCCAAGGTAGGAGAATACATACACAGAGCTGCCCCAAACAACTCAACATTAGGCAGTGGCTTTGTTTCAAGTTTCCTGTCCCATCACATTATTCAAGTCTCTGATGACACACACAGATGTATCCCAAGACCATGAAGGGCAGACTGTTCTTGGACATCTCTCACTACTGTATCTTCCTTTCTTGTCAAGGGCTTGCAAACAGCCAGTAAAGTAGTAGTTTCACAACTTCCAGTTGAAAGACTATTGATGGGAAGACAACATTTTCAACTAAATAAAAACTGCTGGGGAAAGTGCCTCCTTCCCTAAGATGAAAGTTTCTTTGTCAGAAATCTGGAACAGAATCTAGAAACTGGAACAGTATACGTTAGCTGTTTTGGTATAGTTTGCTTGGGGTTTTTTGTTTTGCTGTATTTTTAGACACAGGCCCTTTTACTGATTTTCACCAAAATTTCCATCTCCAGTAAACACCAGTTAAGGGTGTTTACTGCTCTTCCCTCTGCCATGTTGACTTTTCTCTCTCTGCCAAAGTGCTCCTTAAACCTCCTCTGAATATATTCTCTTCCTGGTGTTCAATAGCTTTTTCTTCTTCTTTTCCCCATTGTTATTTAAGATAGTGCTTTTATTGCTCAACATATTCCAAAAAGCATTTAGGATAAATGTTCTGTCAAAGACACTCATGTACAGTTGAGCCATATTATATTCTATATGAATCATGGAGGATGTTTCACAAACAAGTCTAGTTCAGCCAGATTTTTCCAACTGTATTAGACATAGCTTTTTCAGACACGGTCTACTAGCCTTGTGATTAATCCTCCATATTGAAACTCACCTCATATTTGGATCATGTCATGTCTGCCCACCAGGGACAGGAGCATGCTGCTAACACTTTCTCCTAATGAGGATAACAATCCTATGACAGAGCAATCTCGGCCAGTTCTGCAAATGCAGGGGAAAGGCTAACTTTGCAAAGCTAGATGGTCTCTCATCATCTCTCCAGGTTTTATTGTCTATGATAGCTTTAGACAGAGACCTCATCTAAACGGGCAGAAAAGAAAAAAGTCCAGGGGAGGAAGGAAGTCTGTTTTGCAAAATCAGGACAATTTTGTGACATATTTTATCTTCCCAAATGAAGATTGCCAAGAGCCTGGGAATCCAACCTTCTTGTCTGTGTTACTTAATCAGATAGATGGAGAAGCTCAGGGAATACTGAATCACTTTTTACCTACCCACCACATTTTCCAAGGTGCATCTGCTCCGTCAAATTTGGTCCTTCTGGCAAAATTGGAATTCCACCTGATAAAGAGCAGCCTGACAGAGAGGGCTGGAAATGAACTGGTGGCAGTCTGCTGCCCTGCAATGGAGAAGCAACTCAAACCCCACAGAGAGAAAAAGACAAAACAGCTGCAGGGGGAAATGAGCTGAATGAAGTATTTCTTTAAAACAGAAATAAACTGGGGCAATTCTGATCTGGTGCAGTGAAGAAGCTGTGATACAAATAAGGTCCCCAAGTGAAAAAAAAAAAAACCACCAAAAACCAGCCACTGAGCCTCTATATGATTCCAAACTCATACAACAGATGCTTTAAAATGCAGTCTGGAACTTGGATAGGAATGGGAGGCTCCACATCCCCTCACCTACCTTCTATCCTAAAGCATTGATCTTGTTTAGTCAGAGAAAAAGGGAGAGAAAAAAAAGGAGAGAAAGTGATAAATAATCTGTGGGCAGCTGCTTACTTTCCAATTGGTTGTCCAGGAGGGGTGTGCTCCACTTCAAATCCTGCTTGTCTCAGTACATCAATCACAGTGTTGTTACCCAGAAAGTGACCTAAAATACAGGTAGAAAATAGCACTGTCAATCAAACTGCTCCTCTCACTCACTTGAGTTTCTTCTGTTGGAACAGCAGGTTTGGGAGGCAAGGTTACCAGAAGTTAGACCAGCTCCAAAAGCAGGAAAGGCACATAATGCAATTTTTTGTTACTCAGACTCAGCATGTAGCCACTGCAGCCTTTGGCAATGGCAAGGAGACAGTGTACAGCCTGATACCATCTTCTTCCATCTTATTTATCCCTCTCCCTCCCCTCACATGACCAAGGGACCGGGTGGATAAAAGAAAACATAGATGAATTGCTAGTCTAGCTTTAACAAGCGCAAGGGACTAAGTAAACCTCTAACATGGATATCAGAATGACCCTGCCGTAGCAAGAATACTACTAGGGCTATGATGCATGAATTGGAGGAACTTACAGACTCATATGTCTACCCTTGCAATCATTGTTCATGGACATCTGCTTATGAAGAAGCTCTGAAGCTGCTGCACTGCACACTCAGTGCTTATCTACCTAAACCAGCAGCAGTTCTGGAATTGCTTCATCAGCTGCTCAGTCACCTGTAGGGCAGGGCAGGGAGGAGTGGGGGTGGTAACTTTCTCTCTCAAAAAACACGAAGATTCAGTCCTGCAAATCGGGGCTCTTTGCTAGAAGTGTAAAGGTCACATTCCTATTCACAGAAGTAACAAAGAGCCCAATAAGTATTGCAGCATGTTCGGGCCTTGAAAGAGTTTACTTAAGGGAGTCCTATATACTTCAGGTCTAAACCAAATCCCACCAGTCAATGGGAGCCCTTGAAGGGCTTTGGGTACAGACTCAATAAGGCAGTGTAATCCCTCCAAGTCTTTCAACTTATTGTCAGAGCCCCACATTGTTTTCAGGCTGGGTTAGGGATATAGAGTAAGGAAGCAAGAAGTCCACTAAGAGGTTTATTAAAATCCACATAGCCCAGTAACCTGTCTCCAACTGTAGCCCATGGTGAATGTTAAAGGTATATAAATATATGCATGAATGACACCGAGATAGGGCAGAACAATCCTCCTCCATTATATCCATTAGCTCCCAGCTCTGCATGGCTGGGTGACCCCCATTTACACCCAGGTCATTGCATCTCACTGCCAGCTCTGAATAGGTCAATTCACCACAAATGTGCTCAAGCCCCTGCCTCCCTGTACTCTTTGCCCCATGACATCTTGCATCAGGGAGGTTCCACCACGTGCCACATGTAAAAACTCATCCCTCTGCTTTGCTGCTGCTTGGAGTGTGTTTGCCTTAAGCACAGTGTGAGTGTTTGCAGGAGATGTCTGTAACTGCCCCATCACAGAGACAAATGTTTTGCATAGCAAAACCAAAGCAGGAGGGACATGCCCAACTCTCTTTCCCTGTATGGCTGTCAGGGTTTAACACTGGCCTGGCGATTAAACCAAATAACAGATGCTCTCTATTAATCTTCCTCCCCTCCCTAATAAAGAAAGGAGAGAGAATAAGGGAGAGAGGCTTATGGGTTGGAAACTAAACTACACAACTTTAATAAAACAGTAATGATAAATAGGAAAAATTCCTAAATACAAATATACAGGAAAATTGATACCACCTTCCTCCTCCCTTTCCCCCAGTAACTCTCACGTCACCACCGAGGCTGCAGGGCAGCCCTGGGAAAGTCCAGGCCAGACTCCTGGAGTCGGCAGCAGCAGGGAGCTGGAGGCAGGAACACACAGATATGGACTGGCATGGATCAGGACCACAGGCAGAGGAACGGAGGGAATCCTCCCAGGATGCTGAAGCAAACAGAGAACAGGCAAAGAAGGGGAAAGCAGGAAGGAAGGAAAAAAAGGAGTTTGACCCTCATGATCCCTCAAATTTATACTGAGTATGATGTGTATGGGATGGAATACTCTGTTTGGTCAGTTCTGGCATCTATCTTGTCTGGTCCTCCCCAAAGGAGGGTTTCAGGTGGGACCTCTTTACTCCTTCTCTCCTTCTGGAGGGCAAAATATTCCTCAGAGCTGAGCAGTGTCCTTGGCTCTGCACACCAGTCTCTGGCTGTAACTATGAAGCAGACACTGTCTGAGAAACTTGCTGTTAATTTCAGCAAGTGCAGCTACTTACAAGAGACTTAGCTGAAAGCAAAAGTACAAGACAGAAAATTACCTTTATCCTGGCCCAAACCAGGACAATGGCACTGTCTAAGGAGCTGGTGTAACCTCCAGTTGAGTCTCCCCTAGGACACTTCACCCCTACTGCATGAAGTCACTATGAATTTGGGAGTAATTCAGTCCCCAGCATTCCCTAAGTCTGTGTCTTTCTGCTCACGCTGCCAACAAGGGCGCTAATTCGCATCAGTTGTGGGAATGATGTAGTTGTATGGCTTTTAGTGCAACTTGCAAGCACTGGTAAGAGCTTTTAGCCAAAAGACATTTCTTTAAATGATTAAATGTGCATTTGCAGAGTCCGAGTGTGTTCCAGGATTCCTCCACTTCCTTTTAAGAAAACTCAAAATTTGAGTTTCTCCTGACTAACTTGCTTATAACAAAAGCCAAAGGAGCAGAGAGCAGTCCCAAAAATGTGTTACACACCCTCAGAGATTCAAGAAATTAGACATTTGTGAGTGATTAACTGGATTTGATCATATCCTGGGTTTTTATGCAGTGGCCAAGGCAAACAAAGGTCCCCATTCTGTCACTGGTGAAGTGATGCTGAGGAACCAAAGTTGAAGGTGTCAAAGTCAGGGATGTTTCTGAGTCCATGATACAACGTTCAGTTTTCCCTGAACCAGACTCTTAAATACAAAGAGATTTCTTAGCGTAAACGATTGTCCTGAATCTAGTAACTCTTTGACACCACAGCAGTACAAAAGAACCCAATTTTAACTGCTTTAAACCTAGGAAAAACAATAACTTTACAACAGTTCTTATTCCTCATCCCCCAAATGGTAGGACTGCCAACAACATCAGTCCCTCAGCAAAGCCCTCAAGTCCCTTCAGGTGATGGATGAAGACCAAAAGGTGATACCTCCTGGAATTACCATCTCTGCCTTCTGTGTGGAGATCCTGATGAAAGCTGCTAGCTCACTGGGCTGGTGAGCTGCTGTGCAGGATGGAAGAAAAACCTAAGTGTGGTGAGATGTGTGTTTCCACTGGGTAAGTCAACCCAAGCTGTTCAGCCCTGTGCCTTTCTCTTGAGAGCTGTCCTCCAGCTGTCTAGGAGTTTGTGTTGGATTTGGGCTGTGATTATAGGGACCAGAGGAAGCTCCTGCAAAGGTAAAACCTACCCACCTGGGGAATGAGTGTCTCCAGATCAAGGACTAAATTATCCTATCATAAATATCCTTACTGTCTGCTCCAAGCTCAAGGCTTATTCTTTTATTTTTGCCTTTCCTAATATGAAGAAATATCATTTTCCATAAAAAAAACCACCCACATCAAACTCCAAATAACCAAATAAATGAAAAATTTCACTACAAACTTCATTGTGAACACAGCTATTTCATTTGAGGTTTAAAGTTCAATACTAAAGTATTTTTATTGTTCCAGTTCAACCAAGAGAAAACAAATAAAAACAAAACAAAAAACAATTTCAAGCTGATCTCCAAATAATTGTCCATTCCACATACTTTGACTGAGAAAGGAGTTTTAACAACTGCTAGGAAATGGCACGAGCAGGTCCTTGCAAACCTTAACCTTTAGACTTTGCTTGAAGTTTTCCTGTTTGCATCATCCCATGTACATCTGGGTAAAGCCACAGCTGCCTATCAATCAGTTTGCTCTGTTTATGCATCCAGCTGACTGGAAGATTTCTGTACAAAGCAGCTCTAACTTCTATTTGAGTTCTCTGCTCAGTCAGAATTCACACATTGCAATTGGTTTTGGAGCCATCTATTTATTTTACATCACAGTAAGGCTGTGGTAGCCAACTCATTCTCTCACTATGCACACCACAAGCAACTTGAAGTCATGCCCTACCTCAGTGTTGGAAAAAACTGAAGATAGGCATTCTCAGACCAGCAGCCTTCCCACCCAACAGAGACATCTTCCCAGCAGTGATCCATGGTATCCCATGGCAAGCAGCTTCTCATCATCAGAGATATGTAGGAGAGGGAGGGTTGAGGAAAAAAGTGGCATTTGAGAGGACAAGTGCAGGTGCATAAAGCAAAACATGGAAACACCCTCATGTCACTGCTGTACTTACAGGGTTAAAGAATTCCTGGAATAAATGTCTTGCCTCCTGCTTCTAAGTCCATCATAATTATCCTTTCCAGTTTTAAAATCCAGGAAAATTTTCTTAGATAAAATAAGTCTCCTTGGTCACATTCAACTTGAGATAAGCCATCACTTGTTAGATATTGGCAACAATATAATACTTTTGACAGTTTATGGCATGTAATAAAATCCAATTTAACTGGTATATTGCAGAAACTGAGCTCAGCATCAGTGAAAAACATCAAATCCCTGCCTCTAGCTGCCCATACATTCAAAGAGATATGTAATAATTGCCATTTTTAAAAATAAAATCAGTGGATTTAACTTTTATCTATAGGTAGTAAAAAATGAACTTTATACATGAGTATGCATCTGGATGCTTCTGCTAAAACCTTTAAAAATTATTTAAAAAAATAAAGTATAACTATTAAAAAGTTAGTTCATCTAGAAATGTATCAGGCAGTTTAGACAGACAGGGCAATGTTCTTACTTCCCTGCCACCATTCCCCCTTCAGCCTAAATCTGAGTAGAATATTCCTGTAGCATTAACCAAATTTACCTTGACAGCTGATGAAAACTGGATCCAAGAGGTCAGAACACCAACAGCCTTGGGAAATTCGTGCAAGTGTGGGAAGAGGAGAGAAAGCAGGCATAAAAAAATTTTCTAGATAGGGACTTGAAGTGAAAGTCTGTACTTGGGCATGGAGATATTTAGTACAGCCTTTCCTAACAGTTTCAGATTAAAAAAACAAAACTCAACAACAACAACAAAGAAAACCTCCAACAACAAAGAAACACCACCACCACCACAACAAAAAACCATGGATGCACTCCTGCCATCCTCTAAGGATAAGGAGATACTCATGGGATTTGCTTGAGGATAAGACCCTGAGTTGTTTTGCAGTTTGAAGGCAAAGCCCATGGAGTGGCTAGCATGGCTCCCTGCAGCTGGGGGATGTTTCTTCGTTCAATTTGATGAGGCCAAGCTTATTCTCCTCTCACTTATGGCTCCATGTCTGGACCCACTGGAGGAACATGTTATGCAGCATGGTTGGTAACATTAAACAAACACCTTCCATGCCTGGTTTGCTTTTTTATTTTTAATTAAGAACTGTGCTTAGGACTACACAAAGCAGATGCATGTAATGCATTTCCTTATCTCCCCAAGGTTTCATTTTTCACTGGAAGAAAGAAAGAATAAACCACTTTGTTTTTTTTTTTACTTAAAGGTGAAAAAATCCATGGCTCCCTTAAAGCATGCACATGCACACACACTGCTAAAAAAATGCTTTTTCTTTCTTTCTTAGTGGAATATCCTGAGGCAGACAGAAATACACTTCTCAGCCAACTCTAACAGTAACAGCCACATCTTTTCTAATTGACCACAGAAACTAAAACTCCCCTTTACCATTTTAGACATCCTGGTGATTCCCACCAATAGCATACCTAAGCATAAGGTTGCATCCCTCAAAGTTAAATGGACTTGGGTACACCTACACAGAAAATTATAAACTTTATTTCGATGATAGAAGCAGAAAAAATGTTTTTAAGCAGATGTTAGGTACTTTATCTAGGTCTAGAGATCTACTACAAATTAATTTGTCTCTTCATTTCTCATTCTTTGTTCCATGGCTTAGAAGGATAAAGGGGTACAAAGAAGCAGGAGATAATTCCCTCACAAAGGACCTCCATTGCCAGAGCCTTTGAAGTTGTGCTAAAAAAGCCTTGCTAGCCCATTAGCTGACACACAGCAGAAACCTGAACTGTTTCCATGCACACTACAAGCAGAGCTATTTTCTGCACAATTAGTCATAAAAAGGGCCAATGTAAACTGTGTCGGGAGGTCTCAATTCTTTACATTCTCCACACAGTGAATCAGATGTTATGTATAACATTTTGTTGCCATTTAGACCTCGGGCTGCTCTGCAATCAGGAGGCGGCAGTCTCTATTCCTCCTCCTCTCTCAGTGCTGATTTTCAAGCCTCTTGGCACCACCAGAGTGTTTATGGGAGTTGGGCTTCACAGGAATGAGTCTAGGCAAAAATACAAATGCCAAAAACTGCACGACCACAGTTGGGGCAAACACCTTCTGGTTCCTCTGCTTGCTGCCTCCATGTCTCTTGTTCTGAGCATTGTCAAGCTAAATAATTTGGAAGTTGAATGATGAACATGCCAAGAAGAGGCTGTAGTAAGGAGCTACTGCAAACAGTTTAGGCAATGAATTTTATCTGAGTTTGCTAATTTTTCCATTCCAGTATTGCACTCCAACCCAATGGTCTCTGAGAGTCAGCATGAGTTTACTGGGGGGAGCCACATGTCATTGTGCATTACTGTTTCAAGCCATGGAAGGTGTCCCAGACCCATGGTCAGTTTTGTGGATAAACTCTCCAAATATTTAATTCCCTTCTTATTCTCTTCCGTCATCATGGCTGCTTCTACCCCTGCATCCATCCAGTCTTTGTTAATGAAAAGCACCCTCTGAAAATTGGGGGCTCTTTCACCCATTCTCATGACTCAGATTTAGACCATTATCTCTGCCAGAGGATTGTTCCTCTTTCTTCCTAAACCACTTTTCTGAAATCTTACTCCAGTGGTAGAGATTGCCTTGAATCAGTATCTCCTTTGAAACGGAGCAAACATTGGATTTGTGAACAGATCTTTTTCAAGTTGGATCCAGATGTATCTAGAAGTTTCCTCCAGCCTGAGTACCTGTTTAATCTGAAGTGTCTTATCAGATAATAAAGAGTGACACCAAGTAACGGATGAGGTGGGTGATGTGCAGCATCTAGTAATGAGCAGGATGTCAGAATTCCCTGAAAATGTTGACTTTAGATATAACTGACAGTATGAAAAAAAAAAATTAATACTTCTTGGTGTGCAGCAGGGAATGGTTGGAAGGACACCAGTGTCCCCCCCTACAACTGGTGTGAAACAATGTGAGCCATATTCCATGCCAGAGGATG
The DNA here is from genome assembly GCA_038090715.1 of Florisuga fusca. Lineage (NCBI taxonomy): Eukaryota > Metazoa > Chordata > Aves > Apodiformes > Trochilidae > Florisuga > Florisuga fusca. Next base: position 22,242,375 of record JAAWXA010000008.1, read on the forward strand.
TGACAGAGTATATGTACCATCAGCTTCCCAAATGCACCCTTACCCACACCTCAGACAGATCAGGTATAAGAAAAGCTTCCTAGAGGCTGGAATTCTGGTTCAAATCAAGAGCCAAGTGTTCCCTTTCCAAAGAGAAAGTGGCTTTCAAAGATACAGCACAGCACTGAGAGTGTCCTGGAGCAACTCCTGGGTAGTAACAGCACCTAAATGTTATGGACAGTAGATTCTATGAGAGACAAGTTCATGGCTGAGCAAATTGTCACCCCACAAACTCAGCAGCCTCAGAGATTACCCCCCACTAGGTTTGTCAGTGTTACTTCAACCATGGAGGAGAGTGCTTGGTGCTCAAACCTGGGAACTCTGCACTCCACCTTTCGGAAAAGTCATCACCCCAGGTTGCTGGCTTTTGCTCTGCTGAAGGACATGGTTTTGCACTTGGAAATTTCAGCAGTATGCAAAAAGCTGGGGAGGAGAGCTGGAGATGCCAGGAATGAGCTTTCTTCCTCCCTGTTTGGCTGGAATATTCCTTAAAAAATACTTTGTACAAGCCACGTGCAACGGTCTTGTAAAGCAGACTTTCATCATAACCTCCTTACATCATGCCACCTCTTCTCCAAGGCAGATGGAGAAGTAATTTTCCCTTTCTTGTTTGATGTTTTTATTCTCTGCAGTTGTGAGGAACTGACTCATAGCCACTTTTGGACAGTCATGGGAAGCAAAGCAATAAAACATAAAAGGCTGAAGAGTGCAGCACTTTGAAAAGTCCAGCAATCCTCCCATGGCTCTCCTTCATTCTTTCCTTGCATGTAATCACCTCACTCCCCTCTCACCCATGAGCACTTAAGGAATATGCTCTGGAGAAAGGCCACACTATAGCCACAGGGAAAAATGGAGTGACAAGGGGCCAAAAGTTGAGAGGGTTATTCCAGACTGACACCAGGGCAATGGAGCATAGATTTGTGTATCCCTGGGGTGTCTTTGGGATCTGCAGTGCAATACTTAACTCAGAGCATCTCAATCTGAAGGACAGACAGATTCCCATAGTCTTCTTCTATTTCTTGCTGTCCCTCAATATAATAAAACTCTCCTCATGTCTCTCTCTCTGCTCAGCCCCTCCAAGCATCCCTCCCATTGCTAGTCTGGAGGTACCCAAATGTCACACAGTGGAAATCCTGCCATGGAAATGGCCTGGAGTGCAAGGCACAGAGTCCTCATCAGACTCAGCATGAGATGGGACTGAGCTTACCAGTGTGGGACTGGGACCATGCTGGCAGAGCTCTCTGCTCTCAAACCCAGTACAGTGACATCACACACACTCAGCCACTCAGTTCTTTGCCATCTCTGAAGTCTTTGCACACCTTCTCTAGACCTGCCCAAATATGTGATGAGGAAAACAATAAAATGAATGTTTTTTTTCTTCTGTACAAAAAGCTCAATTTCCTTAACGTCTAAGCCAGTTGGTTCACTTATGTTAAGAAAAACAACATGAGTGAGAACTGAAGTGAGGTAACCTTCCAAGCATCTCCTGTGGCCTCTGTGTCAGACCACAGCAAAAACTGAGCTGTGTAAGACCAACACAACAGGGTTCATAGTGGTATCAGATATTTCAAAATGAAGTGATTAGTCTAAGCTGGTCAGTCTTCCTGAAGAGGATACATCACTCCATGGAGCAATTCATTCCAACAACTCAACTACCAGGTTTAAGAAGAAGATAGGCCCTTTGTGCAGTTCTCTCTCCATTGACCATGTGAATTTAAACAACTCCTTTAGCCTCAGCATCAATCAGACATGATGGCCCACAAGCTAGGTATGGACCTGCTTGCCAAAGTCAGGCAAGAGTCGGGGTACGGGGGAGGACACTTGTTTCTCTACCTCCCTGCTCCAGACTTTGCTCTGCTTTGAAAAGAAGAGGAACTGTGAGTTTGTTACTGAAACACCTACAATGACTTGATGGAACCTGAGCTCAGGGCAGCTTTGAGCCTTGGAAAGCTCCTTGGTCAGCAAAACAACTTTTTACAGAGAATCTCGTTGAACTTGTGGAGATATTTCTGAGGCATGGCCCAGCAAGGACAGGACCTTGTGGGACTTCAGCTATTTCTTACGACAGAGCCACGGCCTTAAATGCAGCCTCTTTGCCCACCTTAGGCAAAAGCTTTTGGCAGGTAATAAGAGTGTTATTTGGCTGTAGGAAATAAATAGAGGTGAGGACTGTAGTACATCATTACAGGCTCTGGGAATCAGAAGTTTGGTGGCTTCCAGAGCTGGACTAGAGTTTGTCTGATGCCTTTTTGACCTCATGGATGCATCTGGCACCCACAACTCCTGATTGCTACACTGTCATTATGCACAGTGTGAAACAACATTCCTCTGTTCTTGTTGTGAACCTGCTCACTGATAATTTCATTAGGTTCTCCCCAGCTCCTTCAGTTTGCACAAGCACAGCTTTAAAATGAATTTTAAAAAATGATAATAATCATAATCTTGTTCTAGTGTGGGATTAAACCATGCCGGAAAGGTAGTTGGCATGTCAAATCTGTGAAATTACATCAAAAGATCAGAAGATAGGCTATCATTTTCTGTTTGAAAATGAGTTTGACCACCACAAATCAAAGCTCACAATTGACAGGATACACATCTTTGCTTGTTCTTTCTGCTTTGACCCCATTGTCAGCTATTTTACAGACTTTGCTGGTCTAGACAACTTCATCTTTTCCAGAAGGCTCTTTTTGGTGGTGGATATCTTGCAAATGAAAAACATGGTGTTGCTATGGCTCAAAACAGAGCAATTCCTCAGCAAATTGCTGGCCCCTGGAGTTGGTGGACACAGGACTAACTCTGTACTGGAGCAGAGAATACCAATGCTTTCTAGCTTGCTTCTCAAGCAGTAGATAAATAAATAATTTTAAATATAAAAGCTTCACATTTTTAAGACCGTTCGTGGTTTTCCCAGAAAAATCCAGCTGGCCACTGGATGTCACTGTTGTTGCAGAAAAACACACAAGGAAGTTCACAAATCAGGCTGTGAATAAGGTGAAGTCACCCAGACATGGAAATGGCCTTTTTCACTTCACCAGCTCAGTCCTGGTGGCACCTGGGGGCTGCCCTGCCAGTGGCCCCAACTGGAGGTGAGGGGGACTCAGTGGTGCTGAGGTCTCCATCACCATCCGAGGGCAAATCCGCCATGGAGGACGTGAACCCTGGCTTACTCATGCCCAAGTATGTGTTCCATCTTCTTGCTAGTTGGTTTTGCTGCATGACCACCTGGTCTCTGGTGTGGACTCAACCTTTTCTCTTCTGCCAAACAGCAGAGCACGCTGCAGCAGGCACATTTCCAGGTTTGTCATGGATGGTGCATTAAAATCAATCACACGTAGTTTTCCTCTGTGATTTTGGCTGGCACTGCTGGGAGGGCATTTCAGTCTAGATGCATGATTTTCAAGGTTTGTGCTAATATCTCCATTGAAAACAGCCTTGAATTATGTAGATAATTTACCACCAGGAATCTCCAAATCCATTCAATTACACAGAGGCAACCTGCCCTAAAAGATAAGGGTGCCTTTGCACCACCACAGTGAGCCACACCAGTGAAGGCAATGGACATCTTCCAGAAGTGTTTTGGTGATGCAAACTGAGGCTCTTCTCTCTGTCAAAGTAGGAGAAACAAGCCCCAGAATCCCACAAAACCCTTTCAGACTGGGGTCACCAAGCTGAAGGTGCTGGCATTTCAGAAGGTGTAAACTGGGACTTATGCTCCAAGCTCAAGGCTTGCTTCTTCATTCATGCCTGCTGTAACACCAGAAAGCAAAGCCACAAAACAAGACTGATCAAAACAAAAAAACCATTGCCCTGTGGAGAGAAGAAAGGCAGGAACACACTGCAGACATCTGTTAGGATGCTTACTATGGTGTTGCAAGACCCTCAGATACACCTAGTGTGGAAGGATAGCTGGAGTACCTACATCTGGATATCTGTCTCTTTAGAAGAGCAAAGCATGGCCAAAGCTGTGGAATAATAGAAAACTGGGCCAGAAAGTACCCATTTTAGTCCATCTAAATGTCATAAATCAGAATCAACTATGCCAGGGCATGATACATCAGATCAGCTTTGTTCCTAAGGATGCTGGCATAAATTAGAGAAGTGATCTCCATAGGACACTTTGATCACAATATTTTTTAAGCATTATAAGATTCCTTGGCTGTGTCTTGTCTTTATTATTTTTTCTTTCTTTAAAAGCAAAACAGAAGCAAAAATGCTTTAGGAAGGACAGACAATCCTGTCATGGAAGGAGTGGGGGTTTCTAGCCAGTAATGGCAAAGACTCTACTAGGAGGGTCAGTAAATCTTATTTGTTGAAGGGACCATCAAAAGTGCAAAAGATACAGAAAAGAGTCCTGTGGTATTTAGAGATTCTCAGCTATAATGGTGCCTTATGAACAGAAACAGGGGTCACTCCCAAGCTCATATGCCACCTCTCTTGGACACTGCCTGTCACAACCCAACGGTGACAAGATCCATCCTGTAAATACTTCCATTCTTAAACTACTTTGTGCATGCAAACAGTCATATTAAGCCTCCACACCCCTGTGCACAAAGGATAGGATACCTTGCTCACAGATGTGAAATTTAATTGACCATGGAAAGCTGTATTCCTGAAGTAATTCATATGTGCTATCCCTACAGAGAAGTTCGTTTTATTACAAATTTATTCCTAATTAGATTATCAAATGTGGATACATTCCATTCATTACTATTTATCCTTGTGAATTCCACCCACACATATCTCTTCTCAGCCACATGGCCAAACATCCTGACTAATTTCAATTTAGTTTTTTTATGGATAAACACACAGATTTTCTGTATACATCCAGGCTTCAAGCAAGCAGAAATATTTGATCTGAATCACCACTGCATTACTCTGGTTTTACACTGATATAAACAGTAGGGGTTTTCACTGTTATCTCCTGCTTCCCAGCTGTGAACATTGAGGAAAAGAAGCAACAATGAAGATAAGCACAATTTATCTGAGTATCTCTCTCATAATATTGGCCCAGTGAGCAGACTTCTAGTGAAACCAGAAGGAGGGAGATTGAGTGATCCCGCTGGTTTTCCATGACACAGCTGTCCACTCTGACACATAGTCACATCCAGAAGTTGAGTAAGTTATTATGGAAGTTCAGAAACCTCAAAACGTACACAACAGATTTTGAAAAACACTGTGGTTATGTGGGTTCAAGCATGCTTGAGGAATACCTTAAAATCCAAGCAAACAACCTACGCCTTCGCCCTCTTTTTTTTAACACACGAGTGTGTACACCCATCACCAAACCTGCATTGCAATTTGTAGCCCTGTTATTCATAGCCTTCATTAAAGAATAACAGCCCCTGTTTGAGTATCATGAGGCAAAATTGTTCACACATGTGGACCAAACAGACACACCAAGGCTGCACCCTTCTGGTTTCTGAGTGACAAGCTTAATAAGATTACGCTTGATCTTTCTTTTAATAAAGCTGGATGACATTCAAGCAAAGCCTGGGTTTTATATTAATGGTACATTAAGGGAACCCAAAGTTTGGAGCAGCTGGAAGCCTGAACCAAAGAAGAAAACTTGGCACTACCAGTATTCCCTTACAATCTCAGACCTCACATAATGGATATTTATATCTATATATACACAGACGCACATGTATTAAATACCTATCATTAGCTGGTCAAGGTCAGTGCTCTGGGTAACAGAGTTGGATGTAATACCAAGAATGATGATGGTTCTTTTTTTTCTTCTGTTATGAATCACACAAATTAAGCAACCCACAGTTTATAGAGTCTGCAACATGATGGACTGCTTTTAAACCACACATACCAAAAGGAAGGAGAACAAGTCCAAGAAATAACAAAAGCAAAAGAGAAGTGTCATCACCTTGCTCTTTCAACCTGAACACGGCAGAACACGGAGACTCCTGCTTAACTTTAACAACACCAGCAGCCTCAGCAGACTCTGTGGGAAGCACTCTTTTGCTTGAGATAAGTCAGGGCTGGTCTGTTTTGAAGCATTATGAGTTAGCAGCTAAGTAGTGTTAGCTTAGTCACACTGATTTAAAACACCATTGCAACTGGCCCCAAAATTACAAAAAAACCCCAACAACAAACCAAAAAGAAAAAGAAAAAAAAAAAAACGATAGAACACAAACAAATCACTTAGTGGAGTAGGGAAGATATAACACTGAATTTTTACTTGGGGAAAAACAAAATAGAGAAACAGAACAGCTCCTTCCCAGTTAAGACCTTACTGCTTTACTTTTGGTAAAAGAAAGCTTCTCTAAGGGCAGACTGAGCAGTCCCATTTTCTCTTTCCCTTATGCCTGTTAGGTGTTATATTCAGGGCACAGCTATGCTCAGGCTGTGTGTCTGCATACACTCATCTGTCCTACGGGGAAGTCAATGGGTCTCAGGCTTAAACAGGGAGCTCATGATGGAGCTGGGATAAACAGGCAGTGAGGATGGTTTAGACTGTATAATTTATCTGCCAAAAATTCATTTTTGGAATAGCAGAAACAGTTCCCAAATTATATTTGCTGAGGAATATGTATGAGGAATTTAAGAATACTGAAATATCGCCGTTTGCTGTTTCCAAAACAAAACAAAAAAATCATGGTATTGTTTCAAAGCATCGAGGAATAATTGACTGAAATGTAATATCTGTACATTTCATCTCAGAAGGAACACAAACATGGACATGAAATTAAACAATTAAACACCCTGCACAGCCTGAATTTTCTTCCAGGCTTTTGTTCTGGTGAGAAAATGAAAACATTTTCATTCGGCATTGACCCAATATAACTTTTCCTTCAATCATCTGGTTCAGCCAACAAAACAAGACATAAATCATTTCCACTGCTCTAGACAGAGCCCGGGTCTCTGTTAACATGGATGAATTCCTGATCCTCAGCCTTTTCCATCAGATCTACAGGTAGTACCTTAAATCCTGAACATGGGACCTGTCCTGGCTGTTAAGAATATCCCATGGACAAGCAGTTCATGCTAAGGCCAACTCAATGTCTGGACATAAAGTGGGCCATGATGGGTTCTTGGCAGAGCCAAAAAAATCTCTTTCAAGAGTCCCATCTTCTTCTCTTGAGGTCATTAAAAAGACTCCTATTGAATTCAAGGGAGCCAATCACAGCTTTGTGTTATAAAAAGGAGATGAGAAAACTGTCCTTCCTTCTGTCTTGAACCTGAAGCACTCAAATTCTCTCCTGGGATCTATGTACCTGTCTGGCTTAGCTCTTTATTCTCATTTAAAACACTTAAAAGTTTTCCCTTGTGCCCAATCTGATCAGAAGCTCACTGAAATCAACAGAAAAATGCCTAGAAGGCATCTCCTGTGCAATCTGTGGTCCTTCCTTGCAGCTGAAGATGGAGGATTTCCAGAGCACCAAGCACATGCATTTAGAGGTGGGCAGAATGGGAGATGAGATCCTCTTGCCCAAACAGAGGCCCATGCTAATAAGTAAAAGGACTAAGAGAATACACATTCTTGCAGGAGTTCAATAAATATTTATCTGATGGAATAATTATCTGCTCTCCCTTTCACTAGGTGAAACCGAGATCATCCCTGACTGAACTGAGAAATTCACTGCTTGCCCTACTGGTGTTTTTGTGTCCCAAGCTCCACCTAGAAAGCTCCAACACTATTTTGGCTGACTGCTCTGGGCTATTATATAAAGCTTTTGGCATTGGTCTGCCCCAGATTTCTACCATCCTCCACACGTATCCTCACAGCCAAGTTTCTTCAGGAAACAAAACACTTTTCGTTTAGGCCAATTAGCTCAAAAATGTCAAAAGAAAAAAAGAAATAAAATCAAAAGGCTTTGGGTCAGTGACAAGAGCAATAGCAGGGCCAGGAAAATAAAAGAGACTTGTTCTGAAAATGTTTTTTAGTGTGTCAGAGCCAATTCCCAAAGGAGTGAAACAAGAAAAACATTCCTAGAGAGATTCAAGATCTGTTGTGAATTCTCAAGGCACATTAAGAAGTCTCACTTTCCCCTCTGTCTCTCATTCCTTTCCGAGATACATCATGGGCCTTCAGCAAGAGGCTGATAAGTCAAGAGATCTGTAGAGTGGTCCTAAGCATTCACAGTCCCAATGAATCAAGGGTTGAGGAATCCTACAGTAATGCTCCAATTTTTTTCTTAGTTTGGAAAAAAAGAAAATAAAATATTTTGAATCAGAACTCTTTTTGGAAATATTTTCTTTGTGATTTCTCTCAAGAAACACTCACTTGGTTTCCTTGCAAAGTAACTAGTCTGTTCTCCTGCTGCCCCGTCTTTAAGAGAAGCAGAATCTGCTTCCCTCCCAGAAGGACATATTTGTTTGTTATTGATAAATTACAAAAAATAATTGATAAAGTTACTAATGACTGAACTTTGGAATGAACTTCATAGAACCACAGAATGGTTAGGGTTGGAAGAGACCTTAAAGATCATCTACTTCTAACCCCCCCACAAGGGCAGAGACATCTTCCACTAGACCAGGTTGCTCAAGGCCCCATCCAACCTGGCCTTGGACACTTCCAGGAAGGGGGAAGCCACAGCTGATGCCTTTCCTGCCACTGCTCACCACTGACTCCATGTCCAGGATGAGGAGTCCCACCAGAACAGCAGCAAACTCTTTCTTTTCATTCTTGTAGATACCAGACCCACTGATTTAGAACCAAAGCTCACCTTTCAAGTTATTTTAAGTATTAATTAAAAGGATTACTAAATATCAGCTTTACAGTCCCCAAGGCTGCCATCAGGGAAAAAAAAAATTAAAAATCATTGTTTTCTAGCTAAGCTTCATTTTATGATGGACTTTGCACTTCCAAATCTCTTTGGAAAATAAATGCCACATGGCATCATAATATACTGAGCAAGGGATAGTCAGGCTCTTGGCAAATAATTAATAACAACATCTTTTGGGTTAGTTTTTATGATGCTCTTTGTAGGGCAATGCCAGGAGTTGATCTTGAATATTTTGCCATGAGAATAAACTATTCCTCCTGACATGTAACTCTCTGTTCATGGGTTCATTTTGTCTGATGATTAATTCTGAGTTCATGCAGAGTGTGTTCAAGATTACATGGATTCATATTCAGTTGACCATATCTGAGAGGATTATTTTAGCATGCCCCAGTTTATGGACCATGAAACACGATCCCTCTTGTCTCTCTACTTCTCTCACTCTGCCAGCAGTATTATTCTAACAGCCAGTACTGGGAACTCATATTATCAGCAAAAAGCAGAAAAAAAAGTATTTTTCTACATAAAACCCAAGTCTCATTCATCGCCCTTCACTTGCTCTGCTCTCAGTGCCAACAGCCATACAGAACCCATCAAAACATTGAAGTGTTTTGAGGGAAAACCCCTTTAGACTAACTCAAAGTTTCAGGTTTGCCACAGACTTGACGATTTTTGGTGTATCTAGCACATATTACTGCTGTCACCTGTGATACTAAACTGAACAAGACAAAGCACAGTGGAAAGACCCCGATGCTGACTGAAATTATTGCTTATGTCTCTCTCAAGAGCTGTAAACCACAGTACATACACTGGAAGTTGTTTGCATCTCTACTCAAGAGACCAGTACTAGCAGTGCAGCATTGATCCTGGCACAGAGCAGGCAGATGTGCTGTCTGATAGCTCTGGCAATGTCTGAGCAGCTTTTCTGTCACGGTGTCATTACCTTGAGCCAAGTGCCAGCTGGCCTGAGCAGTGCTTGATGCACAAAACACAGAGGAGCATTCAACTGACAACACCTTGTAAATTATCCATAGCCATAGAATTTCACATGCAGTCCTCAAAGGTCTCCAAGTGGTTTAGAACAGAAATTAGGGTCCAGTGCTGTGACCTTTCTGCAACATGTGAGCAAATTAGAAAACTGTCCCATTTAAATAAGCAGAGTTGCTTGCAGAAGTCTGCTTAATGTGCAGCTGTGCAGTTTAAAACAAATAAATAAATTTAAGACAACATTTATGCTGTGGTTGTTTCTCAGAGCCACAGCCCAACCATATCTCCTGGTGCTGTAACTGAAACATGGAGCGTTCACATTCCCAAAAACCCCATTGCTGGTCGAGAGCACAGTTACTTTGGAACCAGCAAATAATCATTTTTCCATACTTGCAGGCAACCTACAACATACTTACATTCTGTTAAGTAATCTAAATTCACAGAACTCAATAGCTGACCCAGAGCTTCTGCTGCAAACAACCTTGCCTGAACCAACACCCCAAGCAAACTTGCTCATAAGAAATAATATTTGAACTATAACCTCAGAAGTAAATTCCCTATAGCAATGAACCATATTAAGCTACTGTTTTTCATTAGCATCCCTGCTGTCACCAGAGTTGCTGGGATTTTCTTCTGATGTGTTATCACACATCCCTTCCATCCTGTGTCACCGCGACTGCACGCAGAAAGCAGAGGTTACACACACCGTTTTATTTCAACAGAGAGAGCCTTTCACAAGCCCTCAGCAATTTTATTTTTCTGTGACTGATGCTGTCAACACATTATCTGAAGTCTACATCCGAGGAAAAGAGCTCGGTGAGAGTGTTTGCATTGCACTTGTGCGTTACGCTACGCCCCTGCTCGGGCACCCTCTGCCCCATCACTCACCGATCCCACTTGCTGATCACTTCACTGCCAGTTGGATGAAGCCCAACTCCAGCCCTCCCTGAGCACAGAATACAGTCAAGGAAGAAAAGATAGTTCTTTCGGGTCAGTTTTCAGCTGAGACTCAAGAAGTTGTGTGTTTATGGCTTCCTTCTTGAAAATAGAGCTTTTCTGTAAATACTGTGCTTACAGGAAAGATCAGGCCCCAGAGTTTTTTCACTTCTTAAGGGGAACTTGCAATATGGTCTGTGCAGAGTGCTCTTCTGCAAGTGAAAACAGAAGGGAAACTATCTGTAAGTAATATAACACATTTTCTTTATCAAAAAATTCTGAGTACAGTACTACTACACAATAGCTTCCTTTCCATTGTTGTCTCCAAGCATTATTATTATAGTTGATATATTATGAGAATTCTTCAGCTCATCACAGAAAAGTCAGCATACCTTAACCTTTACTAGCTGACAGTCAGTGACAGAGAGCAGCAAGGAATACGCTGCGCATCTGGAATTGTAGGGGAAACGCATCCCATCCAATTTGGCTAGAAGGATTTGGCTAGGACATCAGAGCAAAGGAGTCTCTCTGCAAAGTGTGCTACTGAACCATTAGTCACTGCAACTCCTGCCCAAGGCTCCTGAGTCACTGCTGAAAGAGAGGAGCTCACGGTCCCCTGAGAGCACACAGGGAACGGCCAAGCTCTGATGCACGAGGTTGAGAATTTCTCCTGAGCTGCCAACAGCTCCCCCAGCACCTGGGTTTCTTTGTTGTGGTTTTCATCCATCCATGGCTTGTGCCAGCCAACAGCAGGTAGTGAATGGCATTAAAGAAAGCATTTGCCAGCCAACAGCACTGGGATGGCACATGAGGACAGGATTGCCACAACAGAGCTCTGCTTCCTTTCCAAAGCTGAGTTCCTTTTCCCTAACATTGTTTTGCTGTATTCAGCATCCACTATCAAAAATTCACAGCATTAGCAATTCCACATCCACACAAATATAGATGTACTCTACACACAGATACACAAATATGAAAATATTTTCCTGTAGAGGAAATATGATATTTATGCTTTAGCAGATGAACAAGGAGAATAGAAAACCAAGAATTCCAGGCTACTGCCCAAACCACATGACTTTGAAATCAGTGGTGCGTTGGAAAAAAAAAATAATCCACACAACAAAAAAACCCCTAAGCTTCCTTCCAAGAAAAGTGCCTAAGTTTTCCAATCTGTTTACGACTGATGTCTACCCACAAGAGACTGAAATCTGGGCTGGATGAGACTGAACTGGCATACAACATCAAAAACCTCTCCTTCCTGCGTTGGGGAACAATATTCTAAGTGTCTGTACACAGAGGCAGATCTGATGCTGAAGAACTTTTTCCTCAAACTGTTGTATCTGTGGTTAATTTCCAACGAATCAACAAACACATCTGCAAGCTACTACTCTTCCAGTCCAATACTCTTTGGCTTTTTATTCTTGGAACTCATCTCTCTTTTTCTGACACCTGCTCACTACTCCCTCTCAAATACAGTTCCAAAGTATTCAAGTACTCAGGAGTATTCCAATTTCTTTCTTTGCAAGAGGCTTCCCCTAGCTCTGGCTTTAAACTGTATTATATATGATATAGAAACAGGTGAATTAAAAAATATAGTCAATAAGGCAACTATGACTCTGTAACAGAGAAAAGTAGGATGCACAATGATTTCCAAAAACTGCAGGTGGCTGAGGAATGTGATAAATACCAGTTCTGCATAGAAAAAACATACAGATTATACAATTGCACTCTAACTGCCTCAGTCTTTCTTAAAGTAGTATCTAACTCCAAGACTCTTCCATTAGTGTAATTTCTCTGGAAAGTTCAGTTACTGCCTACCACAGTGGAAGGAGTCCTCAGTGTCAGCTAGATAGTTTTGTACCTTTTGCTTTGAGACAAGGAATTGCTTGTGTGAATACTTCCTAATTCACAGTTTCAACAAGGCATTAAAAATTAACCTCAATTGAAAACACCATCCCTTCCCACTCCCAGACTACAGGAGCCAACTCAGAGGCCAGGTTTAGAGCAAGGCCGGTCTGTACCCCAGAAGCTCTGAGGGAACATCATCAGCTCCTCACATTCCCATCTTCAGACAATGATAAAGCCATTGGAGTTGTTGTTTGTCCTCAGTCAGGACAGGAGGATGGGTTTGTGAAGGTATGAACTGCTGTTTCACCTACCAGTCACTGCTGGGCCCCAAGCAGCCTTCAGGTTGGGACTTGGTGGTGGGGATTACTCCTTAGCTCCCTGGCCCCCTCCTTAATGCAGGCTCCAAATGCTAGTGCTGACATTCATGTTTGTTAAACCAGAGGAGGGCATTGTACCATCCTTATTCACCAAGGGGACTCCAAAGCACAAAGATGCTAAAAACTTGTTCCATGACCAACAGGTGGCCAGTAGCAGAGCAGGAATATGAATACAGATCTCTTGAGACTGATGGTCCTGCTTCTAGCTCTAGGTCTGATAACAGTATGGCCATTTCCCTGCTTATCCTGGGGCCTTTCATCTATGAGACTTCACAGCCCTCACTGTCCTGTGTTTAACCTTGTGCTAAGCAGAAAATTTACGACCATACAAATTTCAAAAACAGGAAAAGCTGTAGTACTATATTTGAAGTGAAGTCTGGCAAGCTTGTCCTGCTTTCTCTCCACGAGTACTTTATGGCAAAGCCTGAAATGGTTTCCTGGGATGTAGTATATCTGGCATGAATCCCTGCCAGGCAAAATCTTGTCTTGTTTAATTAGCTCTCACAAATTTTCACCATCCTGTTTTCTCACTGAGGTCTGAAACACAGCTCCTGCTGTCCAGACACCATGGGGAGTGAGACACTATGTCCAAGGCCACTGCTGGTGGCCTGGTTGTGAAAGTGCCTGATGGAAACTCATCTCATTAAAGTTTTGAAAGATGGATGCTCTGGCACTGGAGCAGCTCTGAGCTCTCAGCTGGAGATTCTGCTGGCCTCCAACTCTCTCTTTGTAATAATTTAGGTTTTGCCTGGTGGAAAATGACTTGCAAGAATGCTCTTGAGTGCCAGTGTTTGGAATCAGATCTGTTTCCAGCATTCCCAAATCCTGGGATGCTCAGACCTGATGTGCTGACTCAGATCACTTGAGACAAACAACTTAGTGAAAAGTTCAATCCGGTGGTAATGAGATCTGGTGGAATTAGACCTCTGTATGATTTATTCAGTGTTTTGTAATCAGTTTAGAGTGTTAATGTCATCCATTTGCTCCCAAACCTCTTCTTGGAAAAGAGCAAGGCTAGTCAAAACCTCCCAAACGCCTCCCAACCTTCCAGTGTCAGCCTCTTTTCTTTATGAAATGAGAGATTCCAGATCTCTGCAGTGTAGAGCCTGGCAGCAAAAGCCACTTCACTGAATTAGCATCTTTACTCCTATCAATTACTAATCTATTCGGCCACATGATACTTCTCAGCTCCCTGCTACTGAGACTGAGCTTTTATAGAGCATAACGACAAAACTCAGCAAGTGTTGAGATAAAAGCTATTATAATGAAACAGAGAGATTTGATGAAGAATTCCCAAAATTCATATAGTTTTGAAGCTTCACTGACACTAAATGACAGAATTTGGTGGATCCAAATTATGGCAAATTATCAGGGTTTTCCAGGGCTCACACCTCCTCAGCTGCCTTCTGTACGCTATGGAGTGTTCACCCATAATTCCTGGAAAAGACATTCTTGTCTTCTGATCCCTGTGGTCTCCATTACATAACTTTTTCAGGGCCCAATTTATCATGTTATAAACCCTAGAGAGAATACGCTATAGAGCAAGGAAGATGATGGCTGTGGTAATCAGTAAAGTCCTCTGGCACACAGTGAAATACCAGTGACTGACTGTAAGGGAGCCACCAGGGCTTGCCACAAATGCACAAGGAGCTGGACATGTCTGTGCATCAGGGAGTTTGGCTACTTTGCTGCTTCCTGCAACTCAATCTGAACATGGGCTGCTCTAAAAAACATCTTCTTTCTCTGCAGTTTTTATAGAAAGGCAAAGTTAATGCTGAATGACAATCCCTCTTTATTATTCAACAGGCTTGTCTCCTCCATTAAGTCAAAGATTTGGGGCTTCTGAAGGTGATTTATCTTATTTCTTCAATTGAATCCTGAATGTCATGCCTCAGTTTTTGAAACTCACCTTTCATCTTTTCCCCTACAATGGTCACAATCCAGTTGGCTTCTTTTTCCTTGCTCTTGCTTGTATGGCTAGATGGTTGATTTGGGTTGGGTTCTTTTTCATTCTATTTTGTTTTTATTTTTAAGTCTGCATCCTGCACTTTCATAGGAAAGGAACTACTGCTAAAAAATCCATTAACACATTTTGGCCAGAGTCCAAAATTTCAGCTACCAAGAATGTTAAATCCTCCATCTGTTTGCTAGTTAGATAATGTTACCTTTGAGCTTTCCTTTGGCTGCTAAAGACACTTTATCTGCCTTAAATGTTGCAGAAAATTACACTTTAGGTCAAAGCCTGTGTGCCATTAAATAAGGGGGGGAGGGAAAGGTTCTTGCTATAAATTTCCACCTTTAGTCCCTCCTAGCTCGTGGTACTTTCAGACGCATAGAAGTCCCGAGCTGAGTATAATCATATTAATGACCTGGATAATTGATGGTGAATGATGGATATGTTGAGCTAGACTCTAATCCAGTCTTAAATATTTGCTTGACTTTCTAAAAATCAAGGGAATACCCTGAAGGGAAGGAAGTTTTTTCACACAGGAGAAGTTAAGCAGCTACGGTGTGCTTGAGCGAACATTTGGCTAAGACATTACTTTGTTCCTCAGCTGGGGATGCAGACCGGGCAGTCAGACTCAATCCACTCTTTAGGGGCAAGACCTGGCTGTAACATCCATCAGGTATCTCCAGGGAGAGGCGACTCAACTGCTTTCATTGACGTGATCCCACAGAGGGCAGGCCAGGAAGTGAGTTTGCACAGACGTTTCCACTCCCCTTCCCTTGGCCTCCACCATTTATCTGCTCACTACTTGCTAAAGCTGATGGGACACACAGTTGGCCACCCTCTCCCTGATAAACAGGTCAGATGTGGAGCTTGCACGATTGACATCCACGGGAGTTATCCTCATGGCTTCAACCGCAACCTCCTTATACCTGGGATTTCACCAGGAAGCATGCTCTCAAGTCACAGAGTAGTTTCCCCTATGTCCATGACCTCGCTCCGCTGCCCCAACCCCATCCCAAGGCAGTTGCCTTCCAGATGACTGCTGGAGGTGAAAAACTACAAACACTCAAGCTTCTCCTGTGCTCCCCAAGGAGGGAACAGCCCCTGCTGAGAAAAGCTAACAAGGAACCACTTAAGGAAACTGCATGGGACACTGACAGCTACTTGTCAGGAAGGATTAAAATGAGGCCCCAAACCCACAGAAAGTCTGGCATTGCACTTAGCTGAGTGAACCACATCTGCCTCTACTTAGGCCCCTTATATACTCTCTGGGGGTAGGTGGATGGACAGGATTCATCAGGAACAGCAGCAAACCATTGTCCAGAGTGCAAAATCCTAATGTGGGATTGGTGGAGATCAGAGACAATCTGTTTTAGGTCAGCACATGGATCCTCACATCATGCCATCAGAAGGACAGCAGGACAAGGCTGGTCTTGCCAGCTGACCTCAGCTGGGAGATGAACAAGCATCCTCCTGGGCAGAAGAGATGATGGGGATGGGGCTGAGTTTGAAATAGAAGGGACAGACCAGACTCTCTCTGCAGCTGGGAGGAAGATTTCCTTCCAGTCCTGTTGTGAGAGAAGTTTCCCAGCATCCAGCCAAGTTTCCTTAGCAGCAGCTGAGGGACTTAATTTTTAGGGCTAGAAAGAGATTTCTAGGCACAGAGCCCCATCTGCAGCAAAGTCAAACAGAACTCAATGGCAAGTGTGGGAGGTCAAGAGAAAAACGACTACAAAATAGATGGAGTTGTCACATCATTAAGGAGTACAGAAAGCACTACTGTCAGCATGAAAGGCACAGTGAGAGGACCAGAGAGATACTAAAAAGGTCACCCTTCAGCTCAAAGCTGTGGGTACAAGTTTGATCTTGTATAGAGGAACCAGAATACATTGGTCACTAGAATAGTTTTTTGACTGCATTAGGGTAAAGTCCCTGGATAATTTCTAATGCAGAAACATCTGCAGAAGAACAGTTGTACAAGGAAAATTGCTGCCTGATTCTAGAGTAACCAGGGTCTCCACGATGACCAGTTGAATATATCAAATGCATGTAAAGAAGAGCAGAGAGAACATGTGCCTGGATTGTACAGATCCTTTCTTTAACAAGAGACCAGTGTCATGAAAATGACCACGATAGGCCCTGCTCATTCCACAGAGAAACCAAGCACGATTGCTACCATTGACCTAGGAAGTGTGAATGAACTGTTTGTTTGGAGAGAGATGAAAGGATGTGTGCAAATGAAACTTGTCTCCATCACCAGGACAGATTTACTTCTTCAAGTGCCTCAAGTAGCCTTGGAAAGGAAATCTGGAATGCTGTAACATTCATAAATATTTGACTGTTCTGTCTTACCTTGAAAACAGGCAGAAACTCTATCCTTAAGAAAGCACTCCCGGATTGAACAGTCATTTTGTTAAGCAGGCCATGACCTGGGGAACTTGGTACTGGTGATGCTTAATCTGTATCTATGCACATGTATAAACACACAATAAAATGCAGTGGTTGTCCCAAGGAAAACCTGGGACAAAGTGTGCAAAAACAAAGCTAACTCTGAGCTTGGTTACTTCAACTTACAAATTGAGTTTTGTGATGTTTAGAAGGAAACCAGATATATTTTAACACATTAGAAGTGATGAATCATTATTTCTCCATTCTTTTAGTTAACCTCAGAAAGCTAGAGTATTTTGTTATTTTCATTAGAGAACAATGTCTAGTGTCTTTGGTGTCTCCTATCTGATCTAACACCAAGCAAACAGTTACAACAAATTCCCACTTTTCTTTCAGGCTTTTACCACAGTTGAATTTGAGAAGAAACAAACGAGATGGTGAAGAAGCATTTTAAGATGCACCATGTATCATGACCTGCAATTTAAAACTTGCTCCAGTGTGCAGAACCAACACAAAGCCCTTCTGCTTGTAGTGAGACAAATTAATTCTATACCTGCAGAGCTTCTGGCAGCTACAGAAAAGAGGAAAACAACAAAAAGAAATAAATCAAGAAGCATATGAACACACCCCATACAAAATTTCCTGCTTTTGCTGGGTACAAGCTGTGTTTAAAATTGTTACACTTTAGTCACTCAGCTAATGAAAGATGCTTACTCTTCAACTGATAAAAAAAAAAAAAAAGTAATTTGGATCCACAGGAGATTTGCCCTACCAGCTGGTTTTGAATGCAGGGGTACTCCCTCCTCTGGGTACAATTAGATTGCTATAATCTAAACAGTACTTCCAGTCCCATCATTTTAATGTCCCCCAAGGTGGTAAACAGCATTAAAGCCTCCTTCCCATAGCCTCTGGGTCAAGAAATATGTATGGCTATGTGTATACCTTAAGCACTTTTCCTTGTGACCACAGAATGAGCAACAATTAGTTCACTGAAAAGCACTGTAAAATCTGACACACTCTGGTTTTAGTCTTTCAAAACCATATTAACACAGGATCTACATCTTACTCCACTTGACACCAGTGCAATGGATCTATGAACTAGTTTAGCCTTCCTGTCATGCAATAAGAATGAGAACTGATTAAAAAAAGGAATTTAATTTGCCATATCCCTATTGCTTCTTTTATGAGGATGTATACTTTGCATTGAACATCTAGACAGATGTGAATAAATATTGATTCAGCTTTTTTAAGTTCACAAACTGGCTCAGTAAATTAATAAAAGTTATTAAAAAAATACTGGTTTTGCTTGTCCACAATGAATGTTTTAAAATATATTTGCAAAGGTTTTTTTGGCTGAACCAATTGCTATGTGAAATATTTTATTCTTGGGTTTTTACATTCTACTTGTAAAACACTCAAAAATTTTCTTCTGAAAATTTTTAAATCATAAAAATTTGAAAATAATAAAAGCCAAGGTGTCTCATCTTAAATAAATCATAATAAATCTTTTGGTTTTCTGAGATACAGAAAACACTGGAAAAGGGATGTATTTCCACTATTTCTTTACAACCCTTGACCTTAGTTACTACATAGCTTTCATTGCATCAGAACAAGATTTTTAGGCAGGAGAACTAGTTGCACTTTTACCATAATTATGTTGTTCCAAGTAGTGCTGGGATTGAATCTGGTTTCTTTTTTTATCTAGAATAATGCTATTGCATTAGGAACTTCAAAGCTTTCCCTGATCATTTTAAGATTATGTTTTGCTGCAGGAAGGCTTTGTTACTGCTTTCCCTTTGAGAGGACAGCAGCAAAGCTTTGCAAATGCTTTTGAAAAGAAGCAAATTTGCAAAGGAGCAATAAGCAGGAAATAAGAACTCTCTTTTGAGGGGCTATTCTTTTTTTTTTTTTTTTTTTTTTTTTTTTTTGAGTTTTTGTACGAGATAATGGAGAAGGCTGAAATATAGGAATATGGGAAAACTCGTTTTCAGCAACTGCTTTTGCATGTATCTATCATTTAAACAAACAAATTACATGTGGGTGTAGACAAATACATACATCTGTATGTTTTATATACATGTATGTACACAGAGTCTACAGAAAAGGTCAAGTGATATGAAAAATTATTAAAAATTCAGAGGCACATTCTTTATATCTTTGCCAAAATTTCACTAATGAAAGAGACAACTGATTCCTTTGTTATTTCTGAACCATCAAAGGAAGGTGAAGGAGACTGAGGAAGAGGTGGAAAAGCTTTAACTGAAGATTAGAGAACACTATACAGATATTTTTCATCTGAGCAGGCAAACTTTTCAAAAATAGTCTTTACTTCAGGTGTAAGAGACCCTCTAGATCAACAACTCATTTAAGACATAGCTTCATACAATTTTTTTCCTAATTAAGCTGACATCCACCTGGTTTTGGCTAGAGCTGCTTCCAAAGGCATTTGGTTTTACCCCTGAGCCAACAAATGCTGAACGAGCATCCAGTTTGTCTTCACTCCTGGCCAATCTACCACCTTTTATTTCTTCTGTTAACACCAACATTGAGCTAAAAATGTTCTGTCTTCAGCATCCTCCTTTTTGTAACAAACATATTCCTTACCTGTTTGCTCTGCTTCAGAAGAACTTTAAAAATTAAGTCATCTTCTAAGTCTTCAGTTTGGTACTGGTCAGAAGATGCTGATGGATTAAGCATTTGAACCCTTCACATACTTTCATCTTATCAATGAAACTGCAAAAGTTATCTTGCAAAAGAAGGCCATGGAGAAGATGCTTCTCCATCAAGGAAAAAGAAACAAACAACAAACCAGTGACAATCTGGCAAGCAGCAAATTGAGGAAAAATGGCAAGAGGATTTACAGCCAGTGCTGGGCTAGGATGCATCCAGTGATGGAAATCCTTCAGCTTAACAGAAGATATTGCAAAAAGTTAGTACCTTAGGGTATAACCATGTTGTTTGTAACAGCTCACTACTAACAACAGTCTGTTCTTTATTCAAACTTAAAAACAATTTTCTTTCATACGTTTCAGATGAAGAATGAAATTTCCTCTTCTGCATTTCTGACCTGTGCCTTGTTTCTAAACAACTCTGCCCAGAGATGCTGAGATGGAGTAATTTATCCTCTTTCCATTGCTCTAGCTGGGTGATGTCAGGACTGTTTCTTCTTATTAGCTACACATTATGAATTTTAATGGGATATATAGTAAATTTCACATGGGAGTAAAGAAAGTTGGTTCATTAACTAGATTTAGAGAGGGAAACCCAAAATAATTAATCAGTGGAAGACAAAAAGGAAATCATATTAAGGCCAGGGAACACATACATATCCTGAGGGCGTATGTTCTCTCACTTAAGTAATTTTGCTAAACACACACAATTTACTTTAACAAGTGACAGATTCTGCAATAAATTAGGCACAGACTCAGAAATGAAGATTAAATCTATATCTGAGAAGAGGAAAGGCATTTTAGTTTCAATTTTCTTGTGCTTGGTATTGTGAATCTTTTTTTTCCTCCTGATGCCACCTACTACTTTCTAGAGTTGAGGCAAGGAAACAAACTACATTTAAGATATGGGGGGAATGCATAAAAGTTAAAAGCAAATTTACATTTTTATATCACTTTAGTTGACTTTGGTTGAATGAACTTGTTTGGAATAAATTCTCGAAGTACAGAGATAAAGATCCTTCAGGAAAAAAGATCATATATGTTCATCAATAAAACATCAGAGAAAACAACGTGTCAAAAAAAAAAAATTCCTTTGTTTTCTGGGATTATTTAGCATTGGTGGGTAAAAGTGCATTGACTTAGAGTAGTAAACCAAAGGAGAATAAGTTTCCACTTATAGATCTAGAAGTACATAATATTAATAGGAAACACTTCAAATAGTTAGAAAACTAACTATACAGAGAGAGTGCAGAAAGTAGCTGTAAAAATGGAGAATCATCTGGGAATGGAACTTTTTCTAGCAAAAAAATTTATAGGTATTGGTAATGAGCCCAACACTAGTCAACACTTTCATCCATGATTTGGAAGTTCTTCTCAAAACCCTGCCAATGAAATCCACACGCACGAGACAGACTGTCAGCAGGATGAATTATGAAGACAGAATCATCCAAACAGATTTGCCTCTTGAAACATGGCAGGCAGGAACACAACCAACACCTATAGAGAGTTGTACAGATTGGGGGTACCAGCTAGAGGTCCCAGGCAACAAGCCTGGGGGCACATCAATGATCACAGACCCAGTTCCCACTGAGCTGGATGTACAAAATATCTGGCTTGGTATCTTGAGGACAGCAAGACTAAACCATGATCACTATGCCCAGCTCCAGCAACCAGCTCTCAAAAGAAGCATCATAGAAGCCATGTAATTCAAGCAAAGCAGTTATGGCAGGTCTTGCCAGTATGGACATTCAGATGTTGAATAGCAGCTGAACACACACACTTCAGCTTTTCCCTCAGTGGGGCACTAATAGGATTTCCCTCCTCTTCCTGTCTGGGGATCTTTAGGTACCATGTAGCCTACAGATCTTCAAGAGTCTTCCTACCTTTGTGAAATTAGTCAAGGGTTAACAGGGGAGGAGGAAGGAGGGGAGCAAGCAGACATAAACCCACTTTCAGTATACCCACATAAGCCTTGTTTTCTTAAGAATCCACAAACACAAAGAAGATCAACAGAAGAATTCAAGGACCAGGCCTCACTGTAGGAGATTTAAGCATCTTGGTCAATTTAGTGTGAGATGGAGATGCACTGACTGCAGTTTTGCACATCTTTGTGAGGAAAACTTGTCTCTGGGAAGGATCACCAGTGTAGCAGGGAAAAGCACAACCCAATCAGTCAGAAACTGAGACACATTCAAAAGAAAAAGTTTATTTATTTATTTAGTCAGTTGTAAATAAAAGCTATTGGAAGAGCTTATAAAAGGGAAGCAGAGAGAGATCCCTCAAAATTCTTAAAAAGATTGTGGGTGCCAAGATACATTTTCATGAATTCCACATTCCTGGTTACAAGTGGAGCAATAGAATGTCCTGGTATTTTTGTGACAGGGGATGCTGCTCCACAGCAGTCCCACAGACTTGGACAGGTCTCTTCCTTGAGGGATGGGAGTAGTGGAGAAAAGGATGTTCAAAAAGAGAAGACTGGACAAGCTCTACAACTGCTCTCCCAACAGGGCAGTGCAGTGAGACGGATCTTCCGTGGACCAGAACAGATTCAGCACCCACTATGATTTGGTCTTGGACCCCTTGGTAAAGTCTCTCCATCCTCCCCCCTGCATCCTCCAGTCAGTCAGCAGCCTGGGGATGAGAGACAGCTGGGAAACAGCCCCATTCCCATACCTGAGCTCTGTTAGTACTGCTCCTGCTGATACCATTAGTTCTTTTCCTATTGTTTCAGTGGGAGGAAGACCAGATCTACATCCTTTTCCCAGGGAAATATTTCAGAAATACTACTCTTGATTTGTCACAGAAAAGGTCTCACAAGATGACAGTTTTTGTCTGATTTTCTCTGGGCAGCAGGGGAAGGAATATATTTTCTCCTCCAGAAGTGTTCAGCAAATTTGTACTGCAGTCAACTAATTTTATTACTTCTCATAAATGTCTGTTCCTGTAATGCTCTCAAGATATTTTCATAATTCCACCTTGGGAATTACAAATCAACTTTCTCTTTGATAAAGTAACCTGCAGTATTTTATTTTATTTTTTATGTTATGAACAGCTGAAAATGTATGACATCCCATAAAATGTCTGGCTTAGGCCTTTGAATATTGCTTCTTTTAAGAAGTCTTTTAGCACTGAAATAGAGAAATACAATCCTAGGATTGGAGTCTATTAGGCAAAAAGGGGAAGGAAATCCTTAAAGTCAACGTCTGGAGTGTCTTTAAAGTGGCTTTTCTGTATTCCAAAGGGACCTAACTTCCATTTAATTAAATTTTTGTTTAAGAAAAAGGAACCTGCATTATTTTATTTACTTATACATTTTTGCAGAAGTTTAGGATGAAGTCTATTAGAGAGAGGAGAGGTGCCCCCAGAAGACAATGCATTGTTAAGGAATGAAGCATTTTATTAGGGAGCCTAAAACTGTCTCCATGGCCTCAGAGACAGAACCACAGCTCCTCTAACATAGCAACAACTGTTGCAGAGGAAAGAGTCCTCTACACTTCAAAGACTCAGGACACATTTTCATTTAGTCACTTCTCCAAATCCCAAATGGGGAGCATCAGCAAGGTTCTCATCCAGTTTTCTGTCATGAGGTAATTGTGGGAATTTTACACGGCTAATTTTGGAAGGAGGCTTTTTGATCAATTTATAACAAATCCCAAGTTCAGGCAGTAACACATCTGGTTGTAAACAGGAGATGCTATAGTACAGAGACAGCCAGAAATTCTCTTACTACATATAGGGATAAAATGACACTTGGAAGATTTTATATTTTAAAGTCAACAAGCAAGCAATTTTCCCCTGCTGCCACTCTAGTCCAGGATCTACACAACAGCTCTATGCACAGAGAAATAGTAAAAAAACCACATATGCCACAGATGAGCATTTCTCAACATGTCCTTCCACTTTTTCTGCTTTAGGGAATTGCTGAACCGGAGGTTACACCTCAGTCATAACTTTAACGAGCCACTGGTGAACTTGTCTTTTACTAATGTGTCAATTTTTTCTGTGTATCCACTAAAGAGAGAGCAATTAATGGAAAACAGTTCACGAGTGCCCTAGTTCCCTGACACAACTATCCCAAAGCTGTGACGGTCTGCAACCACACATCCTCCTCTTTTGCTGAGGTTTGCATAAACAGTACAAGAGGAAAAACTTCAAGTTCCCTTAAAAGGCTGGGCTTCCTTTTAGTTCTTCAGTGTTTAGTTCTTCAGTGTCTAGCAATTGCTCCTTCTTGTGGTCACATACATCTTGGGGGGGAGGCTGGTGGTCAGAAATTATTACCTGGTTTCTAACTACATAGTCCTACCTCTAACAAAGTCCAAGCATGCTTCATCACCCATGACTCCTTGCCTGTCCCTAGCAAATACACTATACAGAGTTTACCAAATATAAATACATTAACCTTAGCATTTCTGGAGCAGGACCTACATTATTAAAAGGCTCATAACTTGGAAGTTCACAAGAATAATTCACAATTATTCACAATTCAGAATTATTCACAAGAATAATTACCTTTAAAAATGCCCCAGAACCACCCAAGCCTTGCTGGCCTAACATCACTAAAATGCATCAATCTGGAGTGCAAAAGGTGCCTCTGACATTGCACCTGGATGTCATGGATCTGCACACCAACAGCAGGAGCAAATGGCATCAGCATTTAGTCCATGGCCATGCTCAATGTCAGCGTCAGCATTTGAGGTTTATACCAAAGTACTGGTTTTTTTTTTTTTTTTTTTTAAATCATTGCCAACAGCACAACTAAAATTACTCCAAGCCTCCATAAAATCCCTGAAGCCCTCATTTGACCTGTGGAACCAATCATGCAGAAAGGCTTTGTAATCACAGAAACCTGCTGGGTTAGCCCATGCCATCCGTCCAACACCACACACCATGCCAAGCACAACACTTCTGTTTCAGCAGAGTCAAAGGGATTCCTCATGTAACCAGGGTCAGGCATGGCAGGAAGCTCTTTGCTGAACCAAATCCTCATCAATTACATAGAAAAATCACACGGTACAAAAGACAAGCAAATATCAGGTATTTTCACAGTTTTTTCTTTGGATTTGTGTTGTTTTGTTTTGTTTTAAATGCTTTTTATCTTGAACTCCAAGTAGCACCTTAAGAATTGACCAATTCTTCCCTACTGGAAGAAAACATGTCCATTGGGAAAATGCTGAGAACAGAGACACTCTGCCACCAAACAAATTTTTGACCAAGAGATGAGAAGAAAGGTTCTGAAAGACAAAGAATTTATGTTCCAAGAATTTCCTTAGTGCAGGTGAGAGATATAAAAAAAAAAAAAAAGAAAAAAAAAAAAAAAATTTACTACCTCAAGGACAAAAGAGGTAGGATCTATGTGGCATAAAGGATAACCCATGGAGTTAGGCTATTAATTTGGAATAGAAAGCCACAGAAGAGCTGTGAGCTCTGAACAGCCAGAGCTGACTTCTCACCCTGGATGAAAAAGCCCTGAAGGCTTGCAAAGGGCAGCATCACCAACTTCACCCACACCAACTACTGCAGGTCTAAGTGAGCAAGCCAGGGCTCCTCCAGTGGAGGAGAAAGACTCCTCTGATGGCAATTCAGAGTCTCTAAGGTCGTCCAGAAACATGAATTTTATTCCTCTGCCTAATAAAGCAGCCTGTGTCTCCTCCTTAGCCTTTGGACTAAAAGGATACAGGCACGGCGCGTTTTGAGAAACGGGAGGGAATGCTTTCAACATTCCTGTCTGGAATCCTTCCTATCAGAGATGCAGACACACGCCTGTGTATGCCAGGCAGGCTAACAGGGCAGTTAACATGACATCAGGTACTCAGCACCAAGACACATGGCTGGGGAGCCCTGGGTAGATGAGGAGCTTGCAGAGCTGAGAAGCCAACATGCTCTCTGCTGCTCTCAAGCTTGCTTTTTAAGAGTGATGTAGACGTATCCTATAAATCTCAGTTAACTCTATAAGCCTGGGGAGTCAGAGTCCCAGACTCAGTTCAGGACTAAGAAGGGTTTTGCAGCATTAGCTCATTCTAAACAATCAAACCTGTTTCTTGAAACATTTGTGTAGATTTATGAGGCTCTGGTGGGTGGGAACCTGAAATAGATACCATGCCCTTCTCTTCAGTGCAAGAATGATTTATGCTGCCAGGCAGCTCCTTGCTCGGCACAAAGCCAGAACGGATCTATCAGATGCAACTAACAAATGTCGTAAAACTGAGTAAACCAACTGCAACGTGAGCATCAGTTCCCTAAGCGTGTGAGGCCCAATGGAGAACAACAGGTGCATAACATAATTACAAGCAAGGAGAAAAACAAGAGGTATGTACAGAGACAAACCTTGCAAAGTTGCATTCATTCCCATAAATCACAGTGACAACTACAATACCAACCACAAAAAGAAACAAAAAAAAAAAAAAAAAAAAAAAAAAAAGAAAGGAAAAGGAAAATAAAAAGAAGAAAAAAAGCAGATACGTGTGTGGAAAAAATGTCACAGCACATCGAACAACACAGCAAAAGAATTGGAAGCAGCCGTGTTAATCCCTCATGGACTATCTCACCATAATTATTATTTATTCCTTACAAATGGGAATTCTAATCTGCTGATTTTGTGGTTGCATTTTTGTGGCTTAACATTCCATATGTCACAAGAAACATCGGCCTCCCCACCCTGCCTAAATCCTCCCCTGGTTAAATTGATCACATATGTGGCACACAAACGGAATGGCCACATGCAAACATCTTGCCTCTGATGGGCTAAATCTTGTTTATCCTCATAATAAAAGAGAGTCTGATACACACACCTTCACTTCTACAATGTGACTTCCTTCCTAAAATGCCACTGAAATAATTTTGTCCACAGAAAAAAACCAAAACAAAACCAGGAACCCTGCAAAGAAAACACTGTAGTATTATCCTGGATCCCAGCAGCTGTTTACTAAATATATCTCTATGTTTATACACAAATAAAAGCTAAACCAACCAACCAAACAAAAAAACCCACACTACAGAACCCTGCCTCTATGCATAAGAAATTTGGGTATGATTTGAATTAGAGTTGGCTCTACTGACCACTGCTTTGTAGCCACTACAGCACCCAGAATTTCCATCTCCTTCAGTGAATCTAAAATTTGCCAGCCTACAACTGGACTCCAAAGTGACAAGAGTCAGAAGGTCAGGAGCATTCAAAACCTATCAGTTCACGAGAACAACTTCCAAACCTCATCAAGTCCTACAATGCCCCAGATTACTCCACAGCAATTTCTCCTACCAGCAGTAGCCAGATTTCTGTGCTGGCTGGTTGGTGTGCAATGTGCTGAGAGAGACCTTTACACATACATTATCCTTCTGTGGATAGATCCTTCTGTCTTACTTGGCAGGGGTAGACTTCCATCTGACTTTCCCTTGAAGATGCAAAGCAAAGCTCACTTAGCTTGCTGCTGGAGGGATAACTTGTCCTTCTAGGATGAGTAACACAATGCCTGGCTCTACTTTCTCACACCTTTTAGAAGCATTAAAGAAAAATATCTGTTGCTCTGAGGTTTGGCAAAATATCATAATAAAAACCAGTTTAATAAAAACAGTCTTCCCCAGACATGCTGCTAGCACTTCTGGTCTTTACTACAGTCTGGGGCCTTTTCCTAAACATTAAGACACATTGGATGCACAAAGACCTGAAGCCACATAAAAGCTGTAGCTCTGTGCTTCCCAACTCTCTTCTCAGAGGGTACATGTGCACTGCTGCACAGGAACCAGCCAAGCATCTCCTGAGCACTGTGCACCTATCATCCACCCAAATCAGATCAGTCCCTGCCTTGCCTTATACTGTCTCAAGTACGACACGTGGGCATGGATCTGGGGAGGGCCATGCTGGGAACTGCTTCCAGAAGGCAGTGTGAATACAGCTCTTGGTTCTGCTGATCTCCAATGCTATTGCATGAAGGTATCCTACTATTGGACAGCCAGAAAACCAACCCAGATCCAGTTCACCACCATGGGAGGCCCCTAAAGATACATAACCCATTCTTTAATCTCCATGCACCAAGCACACAACCCAGCATCCAGACACCTGTCTCCCCAGCACAGCACATGGCATCTTGGGTACCTGCATTCCCTTAAACAAGAAGATCTGCCAAACTGTGGTGGAGAGGTCTGATAAAATTGACACCAGATGCATCCCCCTCCCAAGTCAGCTAGGACAAGCTGATGAGATTGCTATCCTGTGATATCTTACAGCTGGAGGCTCCATCAGCATGAAATATTAAAGAATATATGATAAGAAGGTTGTGCCAAATAGCCTTCCTCTAACATACCAAATAACAAGGCAAACTCGAGCTAAATTAGAAGGCAAACAGTGGATTAAGTAATATAACAACTGTCATATGTATTAAATTTGATCTTTTACTACAGCAGGATGTTAGTAATGAAAACAATTCTTTAGCTACTCAGTCTCATAAACCCACAAGAGAAAGTGTGTTCATCAGACCTCTCTTTGTCTTACCATCAAGGGGATGGTTTGTAGCAGGAAGCTATGTGAAAATGAGAGTAAAGATGAAGACAAGTACAAAGTAGGTTAAAACACTATCAAAATAGCTGTCTGCACTCAGTTATATCAAGGAGAGCCTTTCCAACCCAGCTGGTACTCAGCTGCTAGAGGAGGTGGAAAAAGATGGTGAACCCAAATCATAGTAGTTTATTGATTAAAAGATGCACTTAATTAGAACATTCTACTATTGAATTCCACATTGTTTTTTCTCTTACAGACCTACACAACTATTAATTTTTGTACAGTGCATTGAATATGACTAATTAAATAAATTTTTAAAGTAACGTTTTTCTCCTGGGAAAAGCTGTCTTGGCTCCAAAACATCTTGCACAAGACATCGGTTTTGACAATATTACTGAGAGGGAAAATTCAATTTCACTTATTTATAATAATGCTAATATAATTGCTACAATTTTCATAATTTCCTTCTAGTAACATTCATGTACTTTTTGAATAGCATTCACTTTTGACTGTCACGATATTTTGAAATATTACTATTGATGTTAAAATGATTGTGCAGATGATACCATTGCATGATGGTTAATCCGCTACCTTCAGTGCTTGGCAGTGTTTGGTCATCCTGAAGAGGGAAACACAGTAGGGTTTCCACTGAGGTTCATCTTGGAGCTAGCTAAAATTTCTGTTCCAAAACCTTTTAAACATCGATTTTTTTTGATTCGACTTAGAGTACAAACACATTTCTTTCCCTGGAAGAGAAATCTTGTTTTTCAGCATCCTGCGTGTGTGGTGACGATAACAGCATTCATTTCCACTGATTTTCAACCACTGTCTTGGAAGGAGTTTAGAAAAACATGAGGGAAGTTTTACTCTGGTGGCACAGCCATAGAGATTCCACCAGAATACATACCAAAGCTAATGGACACAAGCAGTTTGAAGTCCTTTAATAAAGCTACTAATAAAGGTACAGAACATCTCCTGTACTGGGAACTTTTCTATAAAATGAGATTACAGCCTTGTAATTATTGTTATTACTCTGCTCCACCACAGTAATTCCTTGCATTTGAACTTGTGCAAAGCAGAGATCACAGTTCCTCCTTCACACCACAGCCTGCTGAAAAGAGAGCCCACTAACTCTGCTGCTGGAGATAAGAATATAATCCATGTTCAAGTATGGTTAAGACATTTGTTCCTGGCAGGATTTTCACACATCACAACAAACTCAGATAGGCTTGAGGCACTCGTTGGTGATTATGGATACAATACAGGTGAAAAAAAATCCCAGATATGGTGAATGTTACATGTCCTAATGATGACATGAGGACTTCTTTCCCTCTGGCACAAGCAGTGCCTGATGCAGCAGGGCAGGGCTGAAGCAGGAGGTGGCAGCCGTGTCCTCACAGGAACCCTGTTCCCTCTCTGTGGGGAGAAGAAACAGCTTCTCATAGGGGACCACAAACAGAAGCTGGCACCGCAGGTCCCAAACACAGCCTAGGAAGTTTTCAGTCCCCCAGTGCAACTCCCTGATTGTCACCAAACTCCCATTTGTGATGATAAGGAAGGAACAAAAGATTAAAACCAAGCAGGAACTCTATTAACACATGTAAATGTCGGGAAGCTAATGAGATTCCAAAAGCAGCTCAGTCCCAGAACTAAATTACCCAAATCAGGTCAATCTGAATAATAATGAGATGACATTTTCTCCTCATGGGAGGCCACAGCTGAAGCATGTGAAGCTACTTATAGCCCTCTGCTCTGGATGACCACATCAACCTGCTAAACTTCTGCTACACCAATATTGTTCCTGTCACTGCACTTAGCATAATTAATTCAGATGCAATCAGGATAGAGAGCAAAACACTCTTTGCAAGTGCCCCCCCCAGTGCTGTAGTCATGATGGCATTTTAAAAGTGGATTTAATCAAATGTTAATCAGGAGAGAGAAAGTTCAGGCAGGTGCAGCCACAAATAATCGAATAAGATTAAGGATGTCTCAGTGGCTGATTATCCCCCCAGCACAGGAAATGCACATCGTGAGGAGGATGACAATATGTTTCCATCTCCTCCTTTAACAAGGGGCATTGTAATTGCTTGAATATTTATTTTTCCAACTGGAAGCATCTGAAATATGCAATGCGTGACCTACCACCTCTTTCCCCCTACTCTGTGCAAAACAACCTGAAGTTAGGTTGACCCAGTCACAATGAATTTGTATGAGTATTTTTGCCTGCAATAACCTATTTGTATTACCATTTAATTAAATTCTATTAATAAATACATGGTTTTTTCCCCTCCAGTAACTTACTATCAATGATTTTAAGGTATAGGCACATCAACAATTTCCAAGCAAGACTGGTGCTCCAGGGAACGCCATGGATACTGCCATACTTCAGCTAGCACCAAAGGGGGTAGTTTTTAACAAGTCTGAGCACTTCCAGAGACCAGGGCAAGCAGAGTGGTAGCACTGAGCCAAGCACGCAGGTTTCGGGCAGCCCCTGAGTCCCTGCCCAATGTTTATCCACTGCACAAACCAGGGCTTGGGGACCTTTTAGCTCCTAGACATAACTAGGACTGGTGTATGTCACCAGTTTTACAGCCCTCTCCTTCAACTCGTTATCAGTCCAAGAGGGAAATACCAATGCAGTAATTCTGGGTCGAGCTGAGGCTGGGCAAGAAAGGCTCATTTAGCAAAAGTGCTGAGGGAGGGAAGGACAGGGGCTGGTAGGGGCACAGAGACAAGAGTTTCCATTCAGATACCAAAACATTTGTGAACTGACAATTTATTTACATTAGCCGTTTTTGGGAAGAAGAAATGGGAAAGGAGAGAGGTTGGGTCCAGTGTGGATTCTCATGTTCTGTTTTACCAAACACAAGTGGTTGGGTCCTGTTCTATATCCCCTTGGTACCATGCTACTGCCTGCTGGCAAAGGGCCAGTGCATCCTGAACAGAACATCACAACCCCACGGAGCCCTTACTTCATCTTCTCCACATTGCTGCTGGTCCATCCAATCCCATTCATCTCCTTTCACTCAAAGTCCCACCAGTGACCTCTTTGAAGAGGCCCACCACTACCTTCAGCTCAGGTGGAGCTGGTTTGCAGCCTCTGGTTCAGAGGTTGTGGGATGCAGTTACCAGACCTCATCCCAGTGCATCTCTTCAAGCCACTGACATGGGAAACAGAGTGGAAGCACAGCACTCCCCTTCCCACTGGGCACTGAGACACTGTACAATGTAGTTATGACCTTGAGTGCTCATTGCATCCCTCAAGGACCATCCATGAAAATAGAAGCTGGCTCCAGATCTGTTTCAAGCTTCTCTCAGACTGAGGGTTCTTAAGTTTGCAGGTCCAAGTTTAGGATTATCTGGCCTAAAGAAAATGAAGCTGAGTCACAGATTACCCTTCCAGAGCTGATACAAGTGGGACACAGATGACTCATTCAAATGGAAGGACAGCCAGAAAGTGCCTCTTCAAATCTGATCTACACACAATTTCAGTAGCTACATTTATGGGAAAAACTCCTTATGTGAACTCTGAGGATACTGCCTAGTGGGCAGCCCATTGCATTGAAAAGATGGTGGGAATTTGTGAAATTTTGCTTCTCCAAGGCACGATCTTATCTTGGATGTATCGTAGGAAGGAGGAGCTGACTAAACAGTGCCATGTGGGAGATAATGAAAAGCCAAGAAACCGGAGCCATGTCTAGATGCCAAAGGCATCTCATGGGTCCAAAGGATAAAAATGGCTTTTGAATTGCACTCGTGAATGAATTTTTTTTATATGTGATGTAGAATTGAAGAACAAGATGAAAGATTTTTCTACAGATACAAACTAGAACTTCTCATGTTGGTATCCCAGTAAAGGCATATAACACCTCCAACTGAACTTCTTCATGAAACACAATTTTGCCATATTAAACCTATGAGAAATATTAATCTTGAGCAAATGAAATTTTCTGGAAAAAAAAAAAAAAAAAAAAAAAAAAAAAGATTTCCTGGAATTTTATGCACCTGATCTTGTTTTCAGTGTGTAAAACAATGAAACTTTAGCAGGACAAAACCCAAAAATCCCCAAGTTCCCCTTAAGGCTTTAAACTTAGTATCTGAAACCAATTCAGGACCCAGTGCTTTCTTTTGAACTCACAAAATGCTGAACTCAGCCCTATAAAAATCAAGATGTCTGTTCTTGGGAGAGCTCATTGTAAATCCTTGGACCTACACTGGACAGGTGATGTAAGCAATGAGTATGTTTTTTCATGTATTTTTCCCCACATTTCCCAAACTCAAGACACTCACTGTTGTCACAGTTAGCTCAGACACGCAGTTGTAGAAACAGCTGACTGGAACCAAAGGAAAATTGAAGCTGGAAACCAATGCCACAAGAAGCCCATCATCCATGGTTGCAGTGAATTCTGTGGGCATTCTCAGTGCCCAGTGACTTGGGGAAAATACTGGCTCACTCCACACCAAACTGCCTGTTACATCCAGCTATACACATGTCAGCTAAGAACCTGGCCCCTGGCAATAATGCCCATCATAAATGTGAAATATTCACCATAATGACCTGACTGGCAAGGGTCTACAGTTCCAGCCCCTCCAGGCACAGAAAACCCCTTATAAAATAAAAATCACCAGGTCTGAAAGGAAAAGTTCTCTTTCACCACTCTTAAAAGAAATTAGATGGGCAATATAAAGAAAATTTCAGGCATAAACCTAAGTCCATCTTTATCCAGCAGAGGCTGTGAGCACATGTTCAACTTTAAGAGATGTTTATGTCAAAATCAAGTCAAGTTGAAGGTAAGCATATTTTTAAACATGCAGCAGGTGTTGAGGAGAGTCAGCAAAGTAGAAAGGACATCTGTCCTGGGAGTGGAACATGTTTCTTGTTTTATAGTCCTTCCCAACCTCCAGACTAGCAGGTCTTGCCTCTGATTCTAGCTACTCCTCTGCTACAGTTTTTAAATGAATAATTGCTAGTAAAATAGAACTGCTGGGGCTTTTTTTAATTTTTTTTTTTTTTTAGCCACAGCTGCATCTATTACCCAAGTGTACAAATATTGTGTTAACAAGATCACCTGATGCAGCTCTGGTTTTTATCATGGCAAATGTGTTACAGATCTATAATCAGAACCATGCTTCCCAATATGATTTGTGGGACTATTAACTGTTTATGCTAAAAATAGTCTTATTCTTTTAAATTTAGCAGCATCACGATATTCTATATGATTGTCATAGTTGGATTCTTGAGCATTCGTAGACTGCAGTTATCAGAAAGTTGAATAAAAGTTTGAAATCACGTTTCATGCTCCTTGGCAGGGTGCAAGAGCCCAGGCTCTTCTTGCTCTTTCTAGGTTCAATTGTGTTGTCAACTTGTAGCTGTTTTCTGGCACATGGGAAGGGTCCTTCAGGATAAGATTGAGTCCACAAGGTAATAAATATTTTCTACCACAAAACACTCAGGAGCAGAGAGTGGATCACACTAAAGGTTCATATAACTCATCATCTCACCACTGCCAATGGCCAACACAGATGTCTGTTAAGGACTACAAATACCAAGGCAGCTCTGTAGGGATTCCTCCCCTGATACCTTCCCAGCCTCCAGCCATTTGCAGCTCAGGGGCTAAGCCAGGTGAGGTGTTTGGATTCAGTAATTCTCAGGGGATTTATTTACAATCCAACATCAGCCAAAACTCGGTTGGACCCAAAGAACCTTTTTCTGAAAAACTTCAATAGCATCTGCTGATCATGGCATAAGGAAGTACAGGTGTATCTAGCAGCAATTTTTATAAATATATATACACAGAAATATCTTAACAACAAATACTTTGTTTAGGGGGCTGTGAACCATCAGCTGTGTGCAGCAGCAGTGGCGTGCATGCAGTTAAATCCAGTACTGACCTTCAGAACACCCACAAACAGTTCCTAAATCTGCCACAGATTTTCTATTTTACTTTGGGCATATTAGTTCCATCTCTTATCTGTCAGCTAGGAGGAATTATGCTGGTTTGTTCTCTTCATAAGGTCCTTGGGATGCACCAATTCACAGTTCAGATTTCACCTAACTTTAGGTTTTTAATCACAGCCCTTTAATTGGGTTTCACTATAGTAAATGCAGATATATGGATCCTTTGAGAACAAGATCAATGTCTTAAGAAAGTTCTAGCTTTCCCCAGACAACTGTACTTCCTACTCCTGAGATACACATGAAAAATCTATAAGGTCTGAATAACTAATATAATTACCTCACTCAAGTACCTGGAGTCAGCTACCACGAGTATTCAGGTTTTAGTGTTTAAAACAATGAGGTAATAGAAAGAATACATTTAATAGCAGCATTTAACAACCACATCCCATCTGCTGTGCTGCAGACAAGGGTAACTATAACTCAAACACACATTCATGGCAAGGCTTGAGGATAGCAGATGTGAAACTTAAAGGCCAATTGCATCTGGATGCAAAGCACTGGCCTTTCTAGCATTCCACTGACTTTCTCAGTCAATACTCTAAGTCAGCTTTTGTTTTGCACATAGGTTACAGCCCATGGCTTCCATGTCAGGTATATTTATATTGCAGTAACTCACTTTTGAAAGATTTCATTGATTTAACAGTACTTATCAACAAGCACTTTGGTGCAGTTCGGTTCATTCCAGCTTATGTATAAAGCCTAATGCTATATATATGCTCCAGGAGATTGCTTTCTTTCAATTGCACCTTTACGGGTGGTAGAAGTGTGAAAGCACAAAGAAAATGAGGGTAGAGAAGGCAAGAAAGGGAAAGTGAGGAGGATGATGGGCTCTGAAATTAATTATTTAATTATTCTGTAGGTAATTGTATAGAAGGATGATAGGACTGTCAAACCAGACTTTCTTCTGAACCTTAAGCAAATAAATAAGCACGTAAAGGAACTAAAGGAAGCCCCAGCACAGCTTGTCTGTACAGTGATTAGGTCACTGCAAGAAAATGGTAATAAAACCTGAGACAGCTTGAGCAACACTGCATCTGTGACACTGACAGAAGATATTTGGCATTTGGATAATTGCCTTCGATCTCAGTTCAGATTGCACACTGACTTTAACACTGAAAAGTCAGGGACAACTACTATGAGTACAGAAGAAACCCAGAACAGAGGGTATTCTTGGAGAGATTTATCCCATGCAGCATTAGACATCTAAACATAAAATGTCCAATTTAAGATACTTGCATTGGCTTCAAATGAAGCAGTGAAATGCAAACAGAGAAAATTGTTTGGAGGTGTCCATTTCTCCTGGCTGTTGATGAAACAGCTGCATTTCAGGTAACTAACTCAATCTGAGATAAACCTGTTGCAGAAAGAGTCTGTGAGTTCTGCCAGGATCAGCAGACAGCATCTTGCTTGCAGTGGACAGGGTGGAGGGACCAATTCTCCATTAGTTTCCATCACTCTGCTATGTTCATGTGTGTTGAACAGATACTAAACCCTACAGCACCTCTGCTCCTCTAGTTTAAAATTCTAACTGCTACGGCAATCACTTACGAGCAGATCAGAGAACCACAGCTGCATTAGCTCAGCTACTTGGTCATAGCAAAGTGAGTCATCTCCCCATGCAGTGGAAATAAAAATTCATTCAGGAGCCAAATTTGAGCCATCAGTTCAAGAGCTATCCCATACTCTCAGGTCTCCCACACTAAGGATGGAGCTAAAGCACAGCTACTGCCAAAATCATGACTACAGAAGAAACAAACATGTCTCTGCTTGGATTAATGCCCAGGACCTGATTCCGTCTCAGACCTGGACCCTGGAATTACATGGGAAAGCTACATAAAGAGCAGAGAATGGGAGTGATTTGTCCATGTAGCACAAGGCATTTGACTGGTAGCAGTTTTAATTAAGGTTAGAGTTTTGGTTGAGCTTATCAGTTTCACTCCTAAAACTGATCTGTATGAAAGAGACCTGGGATGTCATGGTGCCCTGCCTGCAGTGGCCAGTTCTGTGCAGACTGGAAGATGTGCAGTCTGAGTTGGAAATGGAAGGAGAAAGAGCCCTATCCAGCTGATATTTACTCACACCAGTCCTTAAAGGAATGAGGGAATAACAATGAATCAACAGCACTTAGAGCCTTTACATGTCAGCTGAATCCATGACGAAATGCAGCTTTGGGGTGGAGCATTTTGATTTTTCCCCACGTGTGAGATTTTATGCACCTGCTCCATGGCTAGAAGCACTGAAACAAAGCATGGGCAGATCCTAATCATAAAGAGCAGAAAATTAGGAATGACTCCATTTAATACACTTGAACAGCTATAGGATGCAGCTGGTAAAAGACATGAGAAACAAGCTGTCCACTGCTTTTACTAAGAGATGAATACTAATTGCCCCAGTCAGCCTCGATCTATGCAGTTCTGGCAAGAGCTCAACTACTTGCTGTAAAGACCATGGCTAAGACACTGATTTACTTCATGTTTTCTGCTTTGCTT
Organism: Florisuga fusca; assembly: GCA_038090715.1. Lineage (NCBI taxonomy): Eukaryota > Metazoa > Chordata > Aves > Apodiformes > Trochilidae > Florisuga > Florisuga fusca. The sequence continues at coordinate 22,279,244 of JAAWXA010000008.1, forward strand.
GTTCATCTGTAGCATAGCTTGTTTATCTCCCAGTACATGTTTTGCTACAGCCATAAACCTGACCTCAGCAAGAAGCATCTGAGCAGAGCTTGGATGGGGAATCGTAAGCAGGCATGGCAAACGGCAGCCACCTGGCTCACGTCCCAGCACTATTTCATTTGAGCAGCTCTGCTCTTTGGTGGCCACTTAGAGTTGTATTTTATTTATTTAGTGCTGCTAAACCTCATCTTTATTTGTTCATGTAAATTGCCTGAGTGGCCCTGGACTTGGAAGGGAAACACATTTTCTTCCCTAACAAAGAAACAGATGATCTCACTGGCAAATGAGACACATACGGCATTGTGTTTACTGTAGAGTAAGTTCACTTACAAATCAAGCCTCTTGACTTCTCAAGCTTCCCTCCCACCCCCTCTTTCCTATTATGGAGAGATCTCTGTCAAGGAGAAGAGGACATCCCTTCTTCACCTCACACCATTTCCCATTCCCCACCCCCGGGGCTGCTGCCCCCGTTGCCATGGCAATGCTTTTAAGTATGATGCTGACAGGTCAGACACTGAAGAGGTCTGATCCAGCCATAATGCATGCTGAAATCAATAGGATTCAGTTCCTCCTAATAAAGGCATGAACTTACAAGACTGTCAAGCACAAAGTCTGTCCCTTTGTGCTCAATGAAGATATAAAAGGTTTCTAAAGCCAGGCTTGCACTGAACTTCAGCCAGGTTTTCAAAACTGCTGTCTAAGGGCTCAGGCCTTTTGAAAAATCAGCCCTCAGCACAGGCTCTGGTTACAAAGCACTTAACTTCTGTTTGACTGAAGAGCCAAATTGTCTTAAGATTCTGGGTACTTGGAAATCCAGCCCTTGGATCTGCATGTATGGAATGCTAAGAAGAGCAATGCCATCCAATTAAATTGCCCACAATAGGTAACATGCAATGAGCTGCAATGTGATAGCACTTCTGGAATAGCTCTTCTTGGAGATGTTCCATCCATCACTGTCCTCATCCTGCAGAAATTACTCCAAAAGCAAATAGAAAACTTAGTTCCTTGTGATAACTCAAGAATCACAAATGGATTTGAACCTGTTTCCCAAATCCCAAATGAATCTAGCAACCATCAAGTTACTTGCAAAGGAAAAAGTTAACATTCTCAATGTGTAAAACATTCATCCTACTGTGTTGTGGTTTTTTTTTTTCCTCTCCTGGAAGATATGTCCTTTACAGTCCCACAGACAAGTGGCAAGAACTTCCCATCCTGTGGAAGACTCATCCTGCCATTTAACTCCACAGCTTTTCCCAGCAACTCTGTTCAGCGTTCAGACAATCTTTACAGTCCACAAAACTTAAAGGTAAATTTCCAAGTCCTTTTCCCCAGTTTTTATGTTGCAGCTGATACTCCTCTGACTTACAAAGGACTGGGAATAATTCAACTGAAAGACAGAGTGAATGAAATGAAGGACTCATCACTAGTGCGTGCATTAAACAGTTGATTTTCCAAAGTGTATGAGCACAGTTACATAGGGAATTGTTTTGAAAAATAAATCCCTGCATGCAGAAGACGTGACCACAAATGCTCCTCTCCTAATTCATGACCTGTGGCTATGACACTCCACATAACCTCTGTTCTTAGCTGTTACTAATTAGCAGGACAGTTTTCAGCCTGGGGACTGCTGCCATGAGTGTTACCACAACTATGAGCTAACACATTTGTAGACTCACAGTTAAATGAATTGCACATGCTACCTGGTAGTGCCATTAGAGTCCAGGGCTTTTTACAGCTTTTTGGGTTTTTTTCCCTTATTCTTCTTTTTCAAGAACAGACTTTCTGTCAATTTCAGACATGTTGAGAAATCCATGTGTAATCTCTTCACATGGTGGGATTCAGAAAGGCAAATCAAAACGGTTGGCACAGTGGCATACACATTGTTCTTTCTATCTATGTGCTTATTCACTTCTTTATCTTGGCTGTCCCAGGCATAAAAATGTCTGTGAGCACACAAGAATCTCATGTTTGTTTGCAAGGCAGCACAAGAAACCAACTAGCCAAAGGGACAGGACCCATAGCTCCCCAAAGCACACAGCATGAGCCAGTTCACTTGAAAGTAATAAAAATAATTCTGCAGGTATAAACAAAACCTAACCCAAAATCTCCACTTCTAGCCGTTGTTCTGCAATGCTAGGGAGCATCCCTCCCAAAATTTCTGTCTGGCAGGTGATGTTATGGTCCCTCCAGTTCATCCCACTGTCCTTTATTACTCTGCAGTGGTCAAGAGAAAATGTAAAGAGCAAAAGCCCCTGCTCTTCTGCAGATGAGTTATTGTACAACATCTTGGAGGCAGAGCCCATAACATTCCTTTTATACATCCACCTCAGCTTAAACCTATTCCTGGGGTTATCTGCAAGCTGAGGGAGGAGCAGTGTGAAAACAGCTGTGAGATATGGCTGGGTGTGTGAGGGTGAAGTGTGCCTTTCCATGGCATCACAACCACTTGTATTTTAAGTGTGCATGAGCTAATTAAAGCCAACAGCCAGGTCTACTCAAGCACACAGTTCACCCACAGAATCAAAAGAGCAATCAACTGGGAACATATTCTGCTGCACTACTTCAGTTGCACGCTCCAAAAGTCCTGATAGATCTTCCACTCAAGGGAAAAAGAAAAAAAAATAAAAGAATAAAAAAATTCCTACAACATCTGAACTGAATATATAGCTATTGGCAGCTTTTGGTTTTGTGTTTCACTGAGCTTTCACTGGCAGGAGACGGCAAATTCATGAGCTTTTTCTGAGGAACCCAAGAGAGGAGGGAGTCTGCTTGACAGAGTTATATCTTTGGCGAGGAGCAGCACTGATAATCACTTTCACTGGAGACGCTGTAAAGTGGCTCATAATTCATTCCTTTTGTACAATAAATGCAGGACAATTAAATCCAGCTCTCCTCAGTGTTATGCACAGAACTCCGGGGCAATCCATCATTGCCTGTTTATGCACAACTGTGCAGAATTACCAAAAAAAAAAAAAAAAAAAAAAGTGTTCTTGGGTACACTGCCTCATCACATTTTCCCACCGTTACAGTGATCCAAGGCTGTAACTAGACTGCACTCATGAAAGCCCCTTCCCTTTTAAGATTTGAGTTTTATTTTCCTGTATTAATTTCCCTTTCTCACCCAGTGGGAAGAGATTTTTCAACACAATTATGTTTGTATTTTGTTAACACTAGACTGATGCCTGTGCCACCACACTGGACACGTACCAAATCTCCTCTTTGTCAACCCCTGGATGAGACTCAACCAATTATCTCCTCCATTTCAGCCAAATTTTGGCCAAGCCTCTTTATTTCATTCTCTGAATCCAAGGGAAGCAGATGAGAAGCTAAGAGCCTGCAGAATACTAGCACTTAAGTTTAGTAAAAAAGAACATTAAAATACAGGTTGTTTTGGTTTGTTTTTTTCCTGGTCAGTGGAACCACGAAGTGCTCTTTCCTATGGATCATCTTTGGAGAACGAGTTTCTTTTCCAGTACCTAGTATGGAGTGAGTTTACATCACAGCCTTTCCTGAAAGGGAAAACTAAGAGAAACTTCCTCCTCTTGCCAAAGCCACCTCTTTCCAAATAGGAACATAACTCCAGGAGTATAAACTTCCATCAAATTCATGGGAAATTAATCTGTGGGTTCAAATGTTCCTAGCAGAGATGTTCAGTTAGGCTAATCTGATGGGATCCATCCGCTGCCACCAAATTTGAGAGTTTTCACCTCTGTATTGTTAGGTGTTTCACCTTGTCATTACTGGCCTCCTGTGACACTGGCCAGAGTGCTGTGGTACCTCCACGCAGGAAAGCTGTGAGTATGAACACACAGTCTCTTTATGGCTCTTTGAGGAAATGAAAGGTTTCATTAAAAGCCAGTCTAAGGCAGTAGTCCCTGTCCAGGATAAGAGCCTGTTGGGGCCATGGCTAGCATTGCCAAAGAGAAGATCTCAAAGGTGAGCTTTTCAACTGAGACATCCTTGTCAGATCCAAAAGAGAAGAATGTAAACAAATTAAGGCCATGTAAGTAGTGCCACAAATGTCTGAGACCAGGCTCACAGGAGTCAGTAATCTGGGGGTGAAAAGCAGTAATGGGAAGCTCAGAGCATTCCTGTTTGCCAGCATCAAAAGAACAAACCAAAAAAGTTTATACCAATGTATTTCAGTCTATGACTTGTTTGCAAGCTGTCAGCTTTGTGTTGTTTGCCATTCCTGGGATGAAATAAGTTACCAGCATCACTTCAGTGTCTTGATAGAGTGACTAAGATTAAAAACAAAACCAAAAAGAATAACAAATAGGACAGCAACTAGTGAAAATAAAAGCACATCCACAAGTCAAAACCTTTGCATTCCTTAGAACACTGATATCAAAGAACAATTGCTTTCCTCCAAATGGCCAGAATCACACCCTTTTTATGGATGACAAGCAACAAAAGCATATTTTTCCACAGTTTTTCTTACACAGAGGCAATTCTTCAAGATGTATTTTCAACACTAACCTATTAAAAAAACACTTACAGACAATTTGAAAAAACAAGATTTGGTTGTTTAAATATTCTACAAGAAGAAACTACTACAGAAATGATCAAAACCATTAGGTGTCCTCAAGTTGTGCAATATTTACACTGCAGCAATATGACAATTTCATTTTAACCTTCCTTCCAAAGAACATGATGCTTACAGGACCCTGCTCTCCCTCTGTGCACATGCTTTTGTTTTTATTATGTCCCTTTAAATATTCTGAACCCATGGGCAAGTTTCAAATCTATTAGACAGAAGAGCAGCTTTCTCCAAGACAGTCTTTTCTTATATATTTTATGAAAACAGATGGCTGGATAGAGACTCACTGATCTCTCCTGTGGAAAGAAAAGTTTCAGTGTGAGCCTTATTAGGGACATCAGAGACCCATAAAGACAGTATGAATGCTCCAATTAGTAGAAATGCCTCAGCTACACTTCAAATTTTATTAGACTGCTGGGAATCCAAGCAAATGACCCAAAACCATAGGAAACCAAGCTTCCTTAATGTCACTGCTCATGGAAAGTCTAATTGTTGGACTATAAGCTCTGCTTCTCTAAACAGCTCCACGTAGACAGACCTTCAGCTTGGGTAGTTGATTCTCCCAGCCTGGGATCCATCTTACTCTATGCATCCACTGCCCCCAACACAACTAAACCCTACCTGGGGGTCCCTCTGGGGACTTCTCTGTGTGATGTGTGTCACCATTCTAACATGGGGTAAATTTGGCTGAACTACATCAGAGTTCCCATGGGCAGAACACCAGAACTTATTTCACATAATTTAATAAGGCCATCATGCAAATGGAGATTTTAAAAAAGAAATCAAAATTGGGGCTTTCTCTGGAAGGCCATCCTTTCCTCCAGAGATCTCCAACAGTAAAACCCAATATATGCCAGTAAAAGCTGAATTTAATTATTATTTTAATATTTAATACTACTATCTTATGTTCTACTACACCATTTCCTACACCCACACAAAACACTGAAGTAGTTAAAAAATTATAATTAATAAAATTGTTACTTGTGGCCCATGATTTGAAGCTCAGAGTGAAACACATGGCATTAGGGTCCACAGAATGGGATGAAATTCCAGGAAATGAGACTGATCAATCTAATGGTCTCTTCTGCCATTAGAAGTTGTAAGGCTATCTTTCAAATATTTCTAACATCTAAGATATTATTCATTTTTTGCCTTTAAAAAAACCAACAAGTGAACACAGCAGTAAGGAAATTAATCCTGGATTCTGCTAAAATATCAAGGGGAATTCTACCAAATGTCAAACTCCTCAAGCAGCGCGTGTTTATTTAAAACGTTTCAGCTAACAGCAGACTGAGGGGGGAACTTTCAGGCTGGAAGTTTTGCAAATATTTTAAGTAGAGCTTTAATTAACCCAGTTTGCCATTAAAAGCACTTTTTAAACTCTTGATATTGTTAGCCATTTAAGATAAGTGGCAATAAATACAGATTAATTGTAACACATGAAATGAAATCTTCGAGCTGCGGCGGGCTGGTGAAAAGGCCCTTTGTGTGCTGGGGAGGTGGAAGATGGTGTGTTAGGTTTAGGCTAACAGAAGAACCCATCAAGCTCAGCGAGGTTTTTGGTAGCTCATGCTGTGACCAACTGCAAAGACAACAAACTTTGGGCAAAGGCAAGTGGGGTGATTGGCAGGTTATAAGAAAAACAAAAACGCCAGGAGGAAGGGCTCCCTTTTGACAGGAGCGCTGTGCGGGGCAGAAGTTAAAGACAAACCAACACTGGAGCTTTTATTGTGTGGGAGATGATTGAATTGGGAATGTAAATGCAGCAAGACAATTTCTAAGATTCTTCTGTTTCAGGGAGATGCTGAATAAATACTACAGACTTGCTGAGTGGCCCCACAGGGGAGACTATCTGCTGAGCCTCTCCACAATATTAAGAGAACAAAACAAACCCACCCACACACCTACCTATTTTTCTCTAAGTCTTGCATGCAAAAAGGCAAGTTACATCAGAAGGGGTTTGAAAGGTCTCCAGGTCTCAACAGCTCCTCATTGACAGCTCTTAAACAGATTTAGCCTGTTTGCTGCTTTAAGAAAACAGTGAAAAATCAAACATATGGTATATCTAAACATTTTCTGGGGGGGTTCGATGGCATATTTCTTCCCTTGCAAAAGGGAAAACCATCATTGAAGAACAGAAGGAAGAGGCTGCTCTCTTGTCAGCAGCTCCATTTCCTTTGCACAACTCCAGGCTGATGAATGACTGGGCTTGCACCAAAATGAATTTTCTCCCCCTCCAGCCAAAAGGAGAGGAAAGAAGAAAAGACTTTACACTGTCACATGTCTGAATCTCTCTCTTCCAAGAAATTGCAAAGATGGAAAGTTTGCTCTGAGCGCTGGGGCTGACTGAGGGATCTGATCAGTGAATGAAGTGGTTGGCTAACCTTGGGCTTTCAACCATATCACATGCTAGGATGCAAAAATTGTACCCTGCTATGGAAGGATTACAGCTCCCTTTCCAACAACAAGGAAAGCCAGTGCTGGATGAGTTTTCCAGAGCTGGTGGCAAAGGATGATTTTGCTAAGATGCTAAGATGCTCTCCAAGGAATGATGGAAAGCAGCCCTGTGATTTCAAGTCTTCCACTTGCAATTTTTCCTCAGGGCTAATACAGCTCTGCCATTGGCAGCAATGTGAAACGTTGCTCTGGGAGCTCTTAGCACACCAAGCAGCTTGCTCAAGGTCAGGGAGAGGTAAGGACAGAACACCCTGAATTCTTGACTCCTGCTCTGAGGGTTCAATTAATCCCATTCATCTGAAAGTCAGGCATCTGTTGGAGGTCAGTTTCTCTGTAGTCAGTGGAAAGATGTCTCAAGAGGACGATTCCTTCCATCTTAAAATATGCATCTGAGATAAGTAGGAAGATTTGTCCTCTGGGGGCCTTGAAAGGAACCTGATGATCTTGTACAGAAGATATACTGAACTTTCAGACACCTAGAGTTCAAGAGGGAGACTCCCACCACAACAGTTATCACTGTTACCAAGATACTAGATGCACACTTTTCAAACTTAAGGAAAAAAAATAATAAATTTAAGCACTAACTCTGGTTTGTTTTTTCTGATCCTCATCTGTATTTTGCTCTGGAAAGGTTTCAAGCACTGTCCTCATCACAACATTTTCTGAGCATGGTCTCTAACTGCTAAGTGACAACCATCCCATCTGATACATCAATGTTCTGAAACTGCTTTCCTCCATTTCATGCTTTACTCTTTCCTTTGTTTCTTAATTTTGTCCCCCATTGCAAGTGAGCTGTTTCAGCTCTCAAGGGAATGACCTTCATTCTGGGGAAAGCGTTCCTGAACTCTGCACACAGGAATGCTGCCCCAGGCTGTCTCCTGGACATATAGGAGTTTCTGATGACCTTTTCACCCTTTGGCTACTTAAGAACATTTTTGGGCATGGTTGATGGCACATTTGTCCAATTAGCAGTAGTGAGGCTGCACAGTTTGAGAGCCCACGACTCATTAGGTTTATAGAGAGTCCTGGAGCCATGCCTCAGTCACATTTATAAACCTGCTCCTTGATAAGGCTCTGGCCTTGAGAATGAACACCTCATTAGAGGGCAGCCCAAAGGTAACATGTGGCTCCTAAGATACTACAGGTAATAACTATTCACTCTAAACATCACTATTCTACATGCACTATCTGCTACATCCTCTTGCATGGAGAGGAACCAATAAAGTGCAGTTGTCCATGGAGATGTCTCTCACCTCCCTCTCCCACAGGGAATTTTCTGAGACCTAATAAAAGTTGAGGTCATGCTGTGCTCTTTCAGTGGATGTGCACTATGAATTTCTTTTTCTCCCCAATCACTTATTTTCATGGTGCATGCAAGAACTTATTATTTTGGAGACTTTAGGCTTCTGTCAAGTTTGGTTACAATCAGCCAACAGATGAAAAATTTACGATGGGGAAAGATATATTCACACAGACACACAACTATACACACACACTCACAAACACTGTGATTGCTTAAGCTTCATTTCCTTAGGAAACCAGATTAAAAATAGCATTGATGTCAATAATGAAGTCTTTATTTCTTTGGCGGATTTCTGTTCCTTTTAAACCAATCCTCCCAGAGAGAGGTACTGCAAAATTTTCAACTGGAACCAGACCAGATTGCTAAGTGATAAGAACCTCACAGCAGTTTCACTGTACCTCAAACACCTCAAGGAAAAACACAAAGTGAATGTGAATTCTGTATGAATACTGAAAACTGGTGCTGAATTTCATCCCGAGTTAACCCAGTGGTGGCATTTGATTTTTCTCTCTATTTACTTTCAGTATATAAATACAATGTTTAAGAGTCTGCAGACCTCAATATTTAAGGTATTTCCCATAACAAAGCAAAGAAAAGTACTAAAAATACTCAAGCTTTTTATTTTAGATACAAGTCACATAGGTTTCAGTCCTGCAACATTTCTAGCCAGGAAAATGATGGAGATTTCACTTTTCTGCCAGGGACAGATCCAAAGCTCAACTCTACCAAAATGTTGTGTTTAGAATAAAAAGGTATTTGGAAGTTCTCTGGCAGAATAATTTTGAGTTTAAAAGTAACAGTTTATTGAAATCAAAGCCTTTGGTAGGTCTTTTTAAATACCTCTTGAAAAACAGAAATTCCAAGATGGGTGCAAACAGGTTTTGCTTATCCACCTGCCTTCTCCTTCCCACTTCCTGCCTGAAAAATGATAGTAGTAAAGCCTGGTAGTTCTGAAATAATATTTTGCCACGTTTCAGTTCACAACTCTTTCACAAACTTGTCTACCAAGAGTTAGACCTCTGGGGCTACTTTGAAGCAAGTCACCTCTGGGCATCCATTAGCCACAGCTCTGCAGCTTCTACCAAAGGCAGCACACCCCAGCACCATCACACCAGCATTCTCCATTTTTGCTAAAAATTCCCATAGATTCAAATTTGGTTCCTAATCTTTTAACAAATCATTTTGAAACAGCAACATTTCCCACTGGTTGGAGTTGCTTCTCCCTCCCCCCCAGTCACATCCAGCCTCTATATTTCATTGGGTCTATTGCACAGAGAAGAGAGGCAGCTGAGATTCAGGCATGAACCTGGAATTCTTCTAATTTCAGATGGCAGCTCAGCTATTGGACTTGGTTTGGAGCCCACTTTTAGTTGCCACCAGAGCAATTTTGTCCACCAGACCTCTTGCTTTCTACAAGTCTCTATAAAATGGCTGAACAGTGGCAGAGTTTGTGTTTTGAATGTCTAGGAGAGGTGAATAACCAAGGTTTATGACATCTCTTCTTGCACCTGAGCTCTAACTACTTCCCTTCTGCTGCTTTAAGTAATCCTATATTCACTTTATATTCCTGATATTTAAATATTTTTTCTGGGCAGAGGTACACTGCACATGAGTTTTCTTTCTCTGACACGTCTCTTCTGATCTACCAGAGTAAGTAACAATGGAACTGGGATGTAATGGGCTTATAAAGAGGGCATTGATGTTTTCCAGTAATGTGAAAATAGCACCCTAGATTAAAGAACTGGAATGATGACAAATAAATGTTGTTTCATCCAGGTGCACACACCAGTCACCTTGATGTCAGCTGCAGAGCTACCATTAATTCAGTGAGAACAGGATCTGATCCCAAATCCATAAATCCTTTCTCAGCAAGTTTGCTCTGATGGTATTCCTGGCATAGCCACGACCAAGAAAACCTGGAACTCTCACAAGTACGCCCAGTTTAATGAGATTTCCAGTCCCAGTTTCCATACCAGTAAAAATCCTCAAGAAATCCACATAAATTACAGCTGGGCTTTTTTTAAGCTTTCAGTTTCACATCTACTTTGGCAAAACAACTGACTCTAGCCAGCAGCCAAGCCCTGACTTTTCAATGCATCAAGATCATCACTGGTTCTCCTCCATATGCAATCCTGCAGCTTGGCTCTAAAACTGGTCAGAAATGGCTCACACCTCTAGGACATAACACCACAAGCAGCACAAGATGGTTCCTTGCTTTACTAAATTCCCTCCCCAGCTCCTGCTCTTCTAGCATGAAGAGCTGACAATGGAGCTGCAGGGGATGCAGATTCGGTGGTCTCGGATGTCCTGGGACACCCATGCTGATCCACTGGGAGCACCAAGGTAGGAGGGGCAGCAGAAGGAAACATGAGCCCAAGTCAACCCTGCCAACTTGCATTAACTTGAGACACTACAGAAGGATTTCAGCTAGCATAGCAGGCTCTGAATTTAAGGAAACCAAGTAGCCAAATTTCCTTCTGCTCTGGGACAACACTACATAGCAGGGGTATTGGAATGACACTGGGGTGTGGAGACATCCACAGGTAGCACACAAAGTTATCCCAGCTGAGACAAGATCCCTGGATCCCTTGCAACCTGTATCTTGTTGCCTTTTCACATGAGCATCTCACAGGAATATCAGTGTCAGAGGGACATTGTCAATCATTGGGTTTTCCACACTGCCCTTTTGAAATCTGTCCAACAGCACAGTTAAAGCTGGTTGGGAACTTCCTGATGAAACTATTTTTATTTTTTTTTTTCAGTTTTGGGATGGAAAGCAATGAATTGTCTGGCATCCATATATTGATTTCAACACTCCCATTATGAAATTAGAGTTATGTCGGACCTCTGCCTGGTCTCCTGAGAGCTTACAGGGTGGCCCATTGATTCACAGCAAGTTCTTGTGTGTGTGTGGGTGGGTGGGTG
>JAAWXA010000008.1:22290527-22301782 GCA_038090715.1 Florisuga fusca
GGGTGTGTGGGCTAAAGAGTATTTCATCCTATGTTTAAGTCCATTCCTGTTCACCAAAGTGCCTAAGCCCAAGTGTAAATCTCTCATGATACTTTGCAGTCCTGAAAAGAGAAAATTTCCTGAATTATGCCTACATTTTACATCTCAAATGTTGAAGAGAAATACAGCAAGGGCATAGCCAAAATCTCTGTATTATAGGACAGGAGGGGCCAATACAGCTTTCTTTTCTTTGAGAACAGGCAGGCAGAATTAGACTTATACAGTAGAGCTTGGCACAGGAGTAATAATAAATACGATATGAAAATGTCAGGGACCCAGAGGAGCTGAAGATAATGTATGCCTTTCTTTAAACCAAAATCCTACTGCGTTCAGGCAATTTTCCCTATTCATCATGAGAAGAATTACACCAGAGATGGTAAGTGTACACACTGCAGTTTGCAAGGTCTATTTTATTTGCTTTTAACATTTATTTGAATACCTGCAACTAGGAAACTAAAAGGCCTGGATTTGGGGCTGTGCCCTCCTTTCAGAGGAGCAATGATGAAAGCAGCAGTGAGAAGTGGCCAGGAAGGACTGACTCCCCATTGAGAATGATGGAATTGTCCACTGGACCACCAAAGGGAGTTGAGGTCTCACCCAGCTTTCCTCAGCAGTTTAGTTGGTGACAAACCAGAAGAAAAAGCAAAGTATAAAACCAATTAGATCTGTTCCTTCACTTGAAATGTCTCCCACCTCCCTTGGTTGGTACAGGTGAGAGCAGCATCAAGGCAGTGCTCAGCACTGCATGTGCTATACTGCTTTTCTACCAGTAATATCTTGTTTATCTAGGAGTTTTTCTTAACTGGGAATTACTGGAGTTGGCCTTCAGAATAGTATTTCCCTTTTCTCAATAAGGTAGTGCAGGAAGGTTGTTTGGCCTCCCTAACTCAGGTTCTCTGTCTTTGCTGATTTAAACTTCAGGAAAAAGGAAAAAGATTCAGGACCACATTCAGGACCAATGTATATTCAGGACCAATATACATATTACACCATGTATATAAAAAAAAAAATCAAAAATCAGGATTTTTTTTTAATATTTTATTTTAAAAGGCTACAGGCTGGATTTGCACTTAGAATCAGCTTTTCCCCAGTGGAGTATCTCATGATTTACAACAGAGTGTCTGAAAAAAGAATCAGGCACTGCCTGTTTAATGCAGACTTCTAAATGAATCAATTACAAGGCTCTGGTCAAAATTAGAAGGCAAGTCTATTTTTAAAAGCAAAGTGTTACTTCACCTTAAAAACTAATAGTAAAAGAAGTCCATACACAAAAAACAGGCCAACCTCACTATAAGCATCTGGATGCCCAAATAAACACGAGGAGAGGGAATTCTAGCATCTGCAAACTGTTAATTCACCCTTTTCTTCTCTTTTGTAGGCTCGCCAAGTTCAATCTCCTGGTCGCCAACTTCTTGCTCCACTGAGACAACCCATTGATGAACTGTGCTAGTGATGTCAGTAGCACCACTAATCAGTGCTGGACCAGGAGGCCTGACCCAGGGGATAAAGTCTCTTTATATTCAAGCCTGCAAGTGTTTTCTTTTTCTTTTTCCCCTCCTCCCCTTTTCATGTTCTACAGAGGATCCAAAACAAAGAATGGAAACTGGAAAGAGCTACACAGTCCTGGAAGATGGGACGGACCTTCCGATGCCAGGCTGAGCTGGTTCCCAGCAGCACAAAAGTGGGTGTAACTTCGTGCCCAATTTGCAGGCAACATTGCATCAGTTGGAAGTGCTATTTGCATATTCAACATCTGTAAATCCCCAGCCCTCAGTGTGCAATTGAATGCTGGCCTCAAGGCATTTCCCTTTTGAAAAAAGTGCTTTCAAGTAACATGTGTGAACCGAAGTGCCAGATCTGGTGGCAGGTGCTAATGGCTTTCACAAAGGCTCTCTGGATTTTAATTACTGGCATTTAAGCCACATATAGTATCCATCACTTCCTTTCCCAAATTACAGAGTAGAAATATCATTTCCAGTAACAAATAATTCCCCCTCCTCCCATCTCCCTCCGCTACCCAGATTCAACAGCCATTGTTTCCATTTCAGCTGTGGTCACCTTACAGCCAGGGATGAAGCACGCTTGAGACACCTACATCATCTGAGTATCTCCTCACTCCAGTTTTTGGAGAAAAAGAGCACATTTCAGTGGTGATCAAGACCTGAGTCACCTTGGAGATGTCTGTCACACCCTAATCATTCCACAAGGTGAAGGATGAGTCTGTTCCTATCTCCAATAACCAAAATGATTTGTGATGAAGTTTCCCTTGGGAATCCTTTGTAGAGAAGACAAAAGGGAAAAAGCCAGAGCGAAAGACTAGGACAAGGAGAACTTTATATTCCCACTGTGCTCTCACACCATCCCCACTCTACAGAAAAGCTCCACAATTCTCTCTTTCCCTAGTTTAAACACAATGCAACTCACTGTTGAGTCTCCTGAAGAACCACATTTACAAAATGTGTAGGGTAACATTTACAAAAGCCTTTGGAAACCACATGTAACAATATTTTTTTATATAGTCTGGACCAGATGACCTTTAAATGTCCCTTCTAAGCCAAACTATTTTATGGTTATTGTTAACAGCCTAATTTGTGATGATCAGAATCATTATGGATGATGCTTCCCACCCAGTGTTGAGAAAACTGCAGAATGAGAAGGGAATTCACCTGCTGTGAGCCCAGAAATGATCAAAATCTGTTGCTACTCTGCTCCCTCTGAATGAGAGCACACAGACCTCTATAATAGAGCTGGTATGTTTTTTTTTCTGTCAGAACATCTCCAAAATTTATACCTAAGCCATCAACAAGTAGGTATCCAATCTCAGCCACCTAAACCTACAGCAAAAGAGGTTTCAACATTCACATGCATCAGTCCCTGTTATCACACCCTGACTTAATCAGGAGCTACAGTTACCAGTCTGCTCTGGTGTCCACCACACCATGGATACCATGGGTCTTCTCTGACCTCTCAGATGCATGCAGGAAGCTGCCTGAACCAGGTGGGGTGGGAAAACACTTTCTACCACTGCAGGATCATGGTCCAGAGACAGTTTGATTCCCCTCTTGCTGTGGGAGATGCAAGTACCATAGCATTTCAATTTTCTCCTTCAGCACTAAAAGAATAATCTCCGTGATATATTTATTATTTTAAATAACCAAAACCACAGTCTTAAAGCCTACTGATTTGGCTGCTAATAAACATTGTGAACTAGAGCAGCATCCGAATTTCTGAAGCCGTAAATCCAGCACTCAGCTACAAAACTGACAGGCCTCATAAAAGAAAGAAAGAAATGCAAATAAAACATCCTAAGGAAATTATCGTTCAAATTAACTGCAGACATAAATTTATCCATCTGTTATCATAAGTGTTACTTGAAAATTATTTGCCCATAAAAATGAAATAAACCAGAGTGATTTTTTTTCTTAAACATTGACTTCATGTGTATAGTCATAGTTGCCAAAATATTAACTCTTTTTAACAGCCCATGTGCTCTTGGCTGCTTCTCTCTTTCTTGAGTGTAAATGGACCTTTATAAATTGCCTGTATATATCATGTCTGAGGTGCTTCACTGTTCCTATGGATCAGTGGTTCTTAGCAATCCATGATGGGTTTTCAAAACATGAAAACCAAGCAAACCCCCCCCTGGTTTGACTTGAAAGTACTATATTAATCTTTATTTGTTCAAAGGGAAAAAATACCATGCCTGTTACCTGAAAAATATAATTTAATTGCACAAACAATAAAGGCTGTTTCATTACTAGAGTATAGTTACTGTGAATATAAGTATGGTGAGATTTTCACATGAAGTCTGAATATGGTAAACCCTGGCAGGAAAAGAAGGAAGTGTGCAGAGCTGAGTATAGAGCTGGGTCCCATTTTATCCAAAGCCTGTATTTTTCTTGGAGAGAAGAAAAAAAAGAAAGAAGAAAGAATAAATGACTATTTTCACTTCCACATGTTTTACAAAGGAATAAATTTCAAGTCTGAAATGCTCCAACACATTTAAATTTTGAGACACACCATGGAAGGCAGAGAAGGGGGAAATCTATTGAAAAGTCAACATTTATTTTTTTTAAATGACAGAAAACTGAAAAGCTCCATGTAGAATTGTTGTTCATTCGTTTTAATATTTCTGACTGGAACAACAACAAAAATCTTTCAATGCATAAAAATGCTTCGTGGACCTAAAAATTTTTATCCCAGCTAGCTTGCATTTTTAAATACCTGTCTTCTTACTCCTCCTTTGTCCCCAGGACTTGCCTGTTTGATGCTTAACAGCCTTGTGCTCTGTTACAGACCAGACTGAGCCACCTCTCCGATGATGCACCCTGAGGTCTTTGAAACTCAGCCCTAAATGGCACAGAGCAGAACAGCAGAACTGAGAATCCAAGCTCACAGAGGAGAACAACAACACCCAAGCACTTGGGAATTTGAGTCTTGCAAGAAGTGGAATTGCTTTTTCAGAAGCAAAGAGGAAAATTGTGTTTTACTGAAATGCTCAATTTTCTACCAAAAAAATATCTCAGCTGAAAGATTTTGATCAGCCTCCATTCAAAAGCAAGGCAGAAATTTAATGTATAAAATAGCAAATAACCAGGCCATAAACACACAGAGTTGCACAGGCAACCAGATTAATTGCTTGTTATATTCCAATCAGCTCAGTGGTCGCAGCTTTACTGGAAAATAATTCTTCAGAAAACCAGAAGAGCTTTTCCTGGGGTGGCTTTGGCTTTCCTGACACGCTGCACCAGTTTCCATGCCATTTTTATTTCTTCACCTGTCCTTGGATTTAATCCTCTTCCATCTGAAACCAGTGGGTCATTTCCAGTGGTATCCTGACCTGCCAGGTCTGTTGGAACCAAGGTGTGGGGATCTTGCCTTACATGCAGGTTATTTAGATCTGGTGAGAGGAGCTGCCATGGCTTCCTCCTCCTGCACTCCCCTCCAGCCACATGCTTTCATTCATTTATGCTGAATGAGCTATGGCTTTTCAGATGGAAAAGCACATTTTTTCTTACACAGACAGGACTTTACACTCTACCATGTTACAAGTCAGAAAGGATTTCTTCCAGTCCAAACCCACCACCATCTACCAGCATCCTCCAACTCAGCAGTGCTGGGCGTCTGCACAACCAGGCAGCCAGAGAATCATCATCTCATTTTATGGATGAAATCAGCCATGCTTTTCATCCTGTAAACTGTGCTTTTGGTCAAGGTGACCCCTGTGTGTGGGTTTGGGTTTTTGTTTTGTTTTCATTTTGGTTTGGGTTTTTTTTCTGAGTAGTGTGGTTCTGAACAAGAGTAGATATTCCTAAAGGAGCCTATAAAATGTCTTGCTGCTGCAGTCATTGAGGATACTATGAACTGAACCAGACTGTAATTTGCACATCCTCAATATTTTAGGAAACAATATGAATTCATGACCCAATAAAAATTAATAAAACCAACACTCTTAAAATTCAAAAAGTAGACAGAAAAATATAAAATACAAAATCTGTGGGTACAAGCCACTCTTTTAATTCAGTGTGTGGAAAAAACAAAACAACAAAAGCCTTCAGGAGAAAAACTGCATTTGAATCATAAGAGAAAATTAATTTGTTGCACTTGGGCCACATAAAAGTTTTGACATTGAAAACTTAATAATTTTCTCACAGTACTTACTGCTCCAAGAAAAAACACCCAAGAGATGAGAGGAGGAATTTATGGTACTTTAAGTAGAGATGGCCTGCAGGGTTGCCCTGCTTTAGTGGGAAAGACCAATGGATACTGGAACAAAGAACCCAAACCAAGATGCTTCCTTCAGCATTGTCATGGTTTAAGGCATCTCCCGCGCCCCAGTTTTCAATAAACCCCACTGTGTGTGTCTATTCTGTCCTGCTGCAGCTAGTGCTGGGAAAAAGAAATCACCCAGCAACCAAGGCTGTCTTCAACATTACCAAAAATAGAGAGAAAAGGACAAAATGGGATTTGCTCTTCAGCTTTCTCAAGCGATGTTGTGCAGGAGTTTCAGGTAGATGCTCTCTGATGGTGACAGGGAATGAAAGCTTAAGCTTCCCACAACCTAGATATGACTTTTAATGGAAAATAATGTGCAATCAGTAGCCATTTGCTTAATTTCATTTCCATTATTAGCACATACAAATAGCTGCACTGTATTGTATCCATGACCCATAGCTAGCCCAAAATTCAGTCTCAAGCTGTCGTCTGCAGCTGATGCTCAGAAAAGGCATCTACAAGGCAGGGCAAGGGGGCAGTGATGCCCAGTTAATCCTCCCATCCCCTGTATATACTGTCTAAGGGACTTCCAAAACTAGAGACTACATCAAACCCATCATGTTCAATAACCTCTGATAAGCCTTGCTCTGTGGGAGGGTCAAGCTGGTTTTATGAATCCCTATCCTATTATGAACCACCATGATATATCTTTCTACTGTTAAAGCAGTTAAGCAAAACAGCAAAATTCCTTGGACAAAGAGATCAGGCAGGCCTGAGATGAAATAAACTTAGGAAAATTCAGACTGAATACACTCAAAAAATAAATACATCCAAACGCCCATATCTGCACTAAACCTCAAAGGCGAGCTGGGGTTAAGGTCCATAGTGAGAGCCATGGGATGAGAAGCAAAGTTCTGTCAAAAATGAGAAATTGTCAAGTAGAGAGAGCAGGAGGAGTGGAGCAGTTCTCACACTGCAATCTCAGGCTGCCTTGAAGTCAAGGGAGCAAAAAAACTTAAGCCAGTGCTCAGGATTCTGCTGAACTGAGGCCTGAGCAGTCATTATTTATACTCTTATCACACAGAAATGTGAATTCCATTGGAAAAGGAAAAAAAAAAAGAGGGGGATAAAAAGGACAGTAAGTAGCACGTACTGTTGCAGACTCAGAAATACTATAGACATCTTTGTTCTGCAGACTTCTGCAGAATATTTAAACAGGCAGAAGGACACACTGGGTGGTTTTTTACTTTAACATGCTGATATTTAGCTACACGCATAGCTCATGTGCTTGTGCAAGGTCCAGAACCAGCCAGTCTCTACAAACACATCAAAGTAACTAAGTCACCTATCAAGAAAATCTAACTACAGCAATGACAAAGGGTTTGAAACCCCCGACCAACACCCTGAGCCTGTGCCACAGCAAAGTCTGCACTCCCAGTCACACCCACTTGCAAATTCCAAGGCACTTCAACCATCTCCAACACCTGCAGCCACAAGCACAATGATGGTGTGAACATAACCCAAGCAGCCCAGAGGCTGGGCTAGGAACAAACACAGCACCTGGAAAGGCATTAAAAGTGTCACATTTCTACTACTGGATGGAAAACAAAGGAGTGCAGCCTGTCCACAGCATGGCTGGACCCAGACCCACCTCCTACACCAATCACAGGATTGGAGAAGCAGGTTTAGACTAACAAAATGCCTTCTGTTTCAATAAGAAGCCCCCTAAGAAATCTTCCAGAGCTCAGAAATAAAGAAACCAGAATAAAATCCTGCAACATTTAAATACTTTAGTTCCCATCATAGTAACTGAGTAAAACAAAAATTCATGACATACCTGCTCCAAAGGCGAAGAAGAAGCTCTTGTCTGTGTTCTCTCTTAAAAGTGTCATTACTCTCTTCCCCATCCTCTCATTCCTCTTGTAGATGAGCTCCTGTCTGAAGTAGCTGTCTATCTCCTGAGCTGTCACCTGCTCATGGGGTGGGAGTGTTGTGTTGATGAAGTTTGGGACCTGAAATGAAGGGAGAGACTACAGTTCAGGTGACAGTGGTTAAGGGATCCCCCAAATGCTGGATGCTTTAGTCTAGCCTTATTTAAACCACCTGAACATCATTACCATACAAAGAAAACAATAGATACAGAAATACAATAGAGAACAATAGGATGAAAGCTTGTGAGTTTGCCAACAACTCCACAAAATAAAAACAGATCATTAACCAACACATCTTTTTTTATTTTTAGTATTTTAATAAAGAATTTTAATTTCATTTTGGCTTTTCTCAGTTCCTTCAACAGAATGTAGCTTTAGGCATCACATTTAGATCCGTTACTAAAGCCTTTATTCTCTACTTTTTCACAGTTCATTGGCTATTTAATACCAGAACAAGATCTGTAATCTGTTATCAGCCAAAGCCACCATGAACGTAAGGACTGCAAGATTTGCCTTTTGAATAACTTAACAATTAAAAAATCAGGTAAGGTTAGCAAATCCAGACAAAGGAAGACGTAAACAGGGTGAATCTCTGCATCTGTCTTGCAGCTTTCGATGCTATTAGGTCTCATCAAAGGAGACAAGGCATTACAACACAAATCCCTGGAATATTCCTGATATTTCCAAGAAATGGATTTCCACAAGTACTGCTCCTTCAGTCCCTGTTTATAAGAGGCTGATACCCTGACCATTCTAGTCTGGACAGCAGACCCAGGTAGGAGCCAAGACTCAAGCCATAATGGATAGACAAGCCAGAACTCTCTTATTACTAGGACAGGCAACTTCTTCTGGTGTGGTGAGGGTCCAAGAACCACCATGAGAGCTCAGGAGGCTACAGACCATGCAGAGAGAAGTGCTGTAGCTGGGCACTGCTTGATGACTCTTAACAGAACCCAGGCACCTTCCACTGATTTTTGGTGTCTCACCACTGGAAAGCAGCTTAAGCTGAAAAAGCCAGGTTCAGACTTCTGGGTACCCAGTTACATGTAAAACTGCCAGGATTTACTGTGTTAATCTGAGTTGATGGTAATGATATTGCATGCACGTTTGGTTAATTCTTTCTCTGGTTTTCTACTACATCAAATTTCTGTACTCATTCTCTATAAATTGCCTTTAGTCTTTGTTTTTCAGCCTACCTGTTACTCTCCTGCTTGGCCATATGATTTTATCACTACAGTTTTTGTCCTACTCATACTCTTTACTCATACTGCCTCTCCAAAAGCTTTCGGAAAGTCTTAGGGAAAGAACCAATTTCCATCTTCCCAGTAGCTTTTCTTAAAACTTTTTCATCACAGCCTCATCTTCATCTCTTCTAACATGTGGTGGGCTGAGCAGCAGAGGCTTCTTACCATGCATTATGCAGAAGGACAAGTTTATACCTTTCTCTGGATTCCCATTTGGCTGAGACAGAAATGGACACCCCATCTCCTGAGCTGGGGAATCTTGTATGGCTGGAGTTAACACTGCTGCCAACAGCAACCTGCCCTAGCCTGCTGGTCCATGTGGACCTTTGATTGTTCAAACTGCTTCCCAACCTCCTCTGCCAAGTCACTGTATCTCCCACAGCATGTCCCTCCTTAAGGGTTCAGTTGCATTACCCTGAGTCACTCCTTCCTCTGGGGTCTCCGTCAAGGCTTCTGGCTTCTCAAGTGTATCTTGGGAACTCCTCAGAGCATGCAAGTACTTTGCACCTTGTTCTCAGTTTAGCCCTTTGCCAGCACTCAGCAGGTAATAAGCCCCATGAAGGCAGACTTCTGGGATACACAAAGAAGCTGCCTCAATATCTGGCAAGAATGTGCATTTGTCTCAAAGGGACACAGGAACAGCCCATGCCCCTCAGAGGGGTAGAATGCTGCTGGCTGTGGCAGCAAAGGATTCCGGGTGAAATGCAGGGAGAAATCTTTATTGTAGGAATAGTCTAAGAAACAAGCAGCCATTTTGCAATGATCTCTGCAGTGCTAAGCTGTAAATCACTTGGTCCACAAGCCCATGAATCTCCACTGTACCGTGGCTCTGTTTAGTGGCTTGAAGTAGCTGAGCCAAGAATCAGGGAATGAAATGGAAGGTAAAATTTTTGGGGAACATCTGAAGGCTCAGCACCCATGCAAGAATGTCTCTTCCCTGCTTTGGGCTGGGAGGAAGCAGAGGCTGGGAACTGATAGGACATGGTCTTGAATCACCTGCTATGCTTTGGGGAAAGCAGGGTATGGCACTGCCTTGAGGACAGCCTGCTTTTACACTTAGCAGGAGCAGCAGTGCCAGAATACCAAATGGCTTTGGGCATCCCTCTTCAGCCAGGGGAAAGCTCTGATGCTGGAGGTCTAGATAGCCCAATGACAGAATTTGTGTTCAGACCTTGACCAGAAGAGTCTTTGCAAGGAAGGGATGCACCTTCCTTGTACGGGTGGGAATATAGTTGTCAAAGATGAAGAAAAGGCTGAGGTATTTAACACCTTTTTTACCTCAGTTTTCAACAGTAAGACAGGTTATCCTGAGGACAGATGGCTTCTGGAGCTTATAGAAAGTGACAAGAATCTAAACAGCCCCCCTGTCATCCTGAAGGACACAGTCAGTGACCTACTGAGCTGCCTGCGTCCCCACAAGTCTATGGGACCAGATGGGATTCACCCAAGGGTGATGAGGGAGCTGGCAGAAGAGCTCGCCAACCCTCTCTCTATCATCTACCAACAGTCCTGGCTCACTGAGGACATCCCAGACGACTGGAAGTTGGCAAATGTCACGCCAATCCACAAAAAGGGCCGGAAGGAGGACCCAGGAAACTACAGGCCCGTCAGCCTGACCTCAGTGCCTGGCAGGGTTATGGAGCAGATCATCCTCAGTGCAATCACACAGCACCTGCAGGATGGGCAAGGGATTAGACCCAGCCAGCACGGGGTTAGGAAGGGCAGGTCCTGTCTGACCAACCTGATCTCCTTTTATGATCGGGTGACCCGTCTGGTGGATGAGGGGAAGGCTGTGGATGTGGTCTACCTGGACTTCAGCAAAGCCTTTGACACCGTCTCCCACAGCATTCTCCTGAAAAAGCTGTCAGCCCACGGCTTGGACAGGAGCACCCTGTGCTGGGTTAGGAACTGGCTGGAGGGCCGGGCCCAGAGAGTGGTGCTGAACGGGGCTACATCAAAATGGCGGCCGCTTACCAGCGGTGTCCCTCAGGGATCAGTGTTGGGCCCAGTTCTGTTTAATATCTTTATTGACGATTTAGACGAGGGGATTGAGTCCATCATCAGCAAATTTGCAGATGACGCTAAGCTGGGGGGGAGTGTGGATCAGCTGGAAGGCAGGAGGGCTCTGCAGAGGGACCTGGACAGACTGGAGAGTTGGGCTGATTCCAACGGGATGAGGTTCAACACGGCCAAGTGCCGGGTCCTGCACTTTGGCCACAACAACCCCATGGGGAGCTCCAGGCTGGGGACAGAGTGGTTGGAGAGCAGCCAGGCAGAGAGGGACCTGGGAGTCTGGATTGACAGGAAGCTGAACATGAGCCAGCAG
>JAAWXA010000008.1:22301799-22401848 GCA_038090715.1 Florisuga fusca
GAAGGCCAATGGCATCCTGGCCTGTATCAGGAACAGCGTGGCCAGCAGGTCCAAGGAAGTGATTCTGCCCCTGTACTCAGCGCTGGTGAGGCCACACCTCGAGTACTGTGTCCAGTTCTGGGCCCCTCAGTTCAGGAAGGAGATTGAGGTGCTGGAGCAGGTCCAAAGGAGGGCAACCAGGCTGGTGAAGGGACTCGAGCACAGATCCTATGAGGAGAGGCTGAGGGAGCTGGGGCTGTTCAGCCTGGAGAAGAGGAGGCTCAGGGGAGACCTCATCACTCTCTACAACTACCTGAAAGGAGGTTGTAGCCAGGTGGGGGTTGCTCTCTTTTCCCTGGCAACTACCAGCAAGACAAGAGGGCATGGTCTTAAGTTGTGCCAGGGGAAGTTTAGGTTGGATATTAGAAAAAATTCCTTTACAGAGAGGGTGATTAGGCATTGGAATGGGCTGCCATGGTCTAGTAACTGCAGTGGTAGTGGATCAAGGGTTGCACTTGATGATCTCTGAGGTCCCTTCCAACCCAGCCAATTCTATGGTTCTATGAATTCTGTGTCTATGATCAGCCCACAGTTTGTTCCTCCCATTTATCTAACATAAAATACAACCTGAAAAATGCAGTCCCTTTCCCTTTCCCTTTCCCTTTCCCTTTCCCTTTCCCTTTCTTTTTCCTTTCCTTTTTCCTTTCCTTTCCTTTCCTTTCCTTTCCTTTCCTTCCCTTCCTTTTACTTCTCTCTCTCTATTTCTCTTCTGTACAAAAGAGTTTGCCAGTGGCAGAGAGGTAAGTTTAAGAGGACTGGGTTTTGTCAGCACTTCTCATGATTTCCAAAGAACAAGACAAATGAAGGCATCACCCCAAGAGGTACAGGTCACGCTGCACCTTGTGCATTCCTGTATTACTAATGACTGCTCCATCACTGGCAACAGTAAAACATGCAAGTATGTTTCTGCATGTGTGTGGCAGAGGAGAGAAGATAAATGACTGAAGTAAGTATGCTGGTACACAGTAGTGCAACCACACCCTGAGCTATGGCACCAGCCACATTAATCACCTCCCTGTATCACAGTTCCTTTCCACAGCCAGTGACATACACCATGCCTGGCTTCAAGAAGGCAGCTGCTCCTGTTGATTTAAGAAACCCTTTGGATTCCTAACCACTGCACAGGGATCAGGAAGTCAAGAAAGACTCACATGCAATTAGGAAGCTGTTAACTGCACTCAAGATTTAAAAGGGTTTGTTTTATTTTTTTGCAAAAAATAAACTCTTTTGTTTTGAAAGGATGGGCTAAATAACGCACCAGAGGGATGCACCTTTCCTCTTCCACTTGATCAAATTTTTGTTTCTATTCAGTTAAAAAACTAATTTTAACTTTTTAATGATAGCAGTTTGGTGGTTTGAACTGAGAGTGAATGGATGAGATATTTGCTGTGCCAATGGGTGAGGGACTGACCTCCGGATAACAGCTGAATACTGCTACTACTAGTATTTAAATATACAGTGGGGTGGATTATGTGACTGTTGGTCACTCTTAACTTCTCATTTTGCTACTCTTTTAGGAGAGCAGCAGTTGAACCACCAGAAAAACACAGCACTACCCATCACCTGGAGCACACTCACTTTGTAATGGATACACAGGACAAGATAAATAGATTAGTTTTGTCCAGTCTCTGCAAGCTGCACAGTTTTCAGGGAACTCTACCACCTTATATATATATATACACACAGATTACATATTTCCTATGGAAAGTCAGTAATATATTTCATTCAGAGGTGTTAAAAATATATTATTTGTTTAACTGAATCAGCTAGAACGCTTTCTATTCCTATTTGCCTTGGGTAACAGGTCTCCTATGCACAGTAAAGACGGATCCCAAATTCAGTCATCAGGTACACCCTACATTTCTTAGTTAGGTTTTTGAGGTCAAAAGAAGAGAACATGAGAACAAAAAAGAATTCAAGTCCCAGTCTTGCAGAAATCTGACTCAGTATCCCTGATGGAATATATGTATGGGTAACGTTCTGCACACATGTCCAAGCTTACAGTGCTGAGATGTGGGCAATAATTCCTCACCTTTGAAGTCAGGGGGAGCTTTAGGAAGAAGGAAGAGGAAGGACTGAGGAGTGGTTATGACACAATGAAAAAATGATTCTGTTCCCATGGGCAGTACAAATCTCTTGTATGATCACAAGCTTGTCATTTGGGTTTAGACCTTCAGAGGGAACTCAGCACTTAACCTCCACTAAGTATATTCGAAGCATTTGGCTTTATTCCTCCTGTCTCTCAAAATTCCATCTGTAAAATGGGGACAGCAAAACTTCCTGACTTGAGAACAGATTTTACACACAAGGCACTGGCTGAATCTAGTTGCTGGAGGACCCAAAGGAAGATCCAAAGTCCAAAGTGATGCCAGCAGTAACCTCTCTTCCCATAAATACTTTGCTGAAGGAGGTTGGGATTCTGCTGCAATCATTACTGTAAAAGCTAACAACATTAGCTTAGAAAAATGCACCAGCCATATCTCAAGATCTGTTATGCTGTCAGCTTTGTCTATGGAGACAGAAAGGAAAAAAAAAAAGAAAACTAAAAAAAAAGAGAAAAGAAAAAAAAGAAGAATATATATTGGTGCAGTCTTTTATCACATATAGGGCTAACTGCCAAAGTTCAGCTGAAAATTCAAAAATACTGCACTATATTTAAGTACACTTATTTACTGTTTTTTAATATTTGGACATAAAATTTGGAGCAGAGGCAAAGTGCCAAAACTGCGATCTAGTATCTGCAAATATATTTTTTTGTTTTTGACATATATATATATAAGCAGCATTAACTTTGGCTAACATTTTTTTTTCCTGCTTTGGATCTATTGGCTACACTGGAGCTGCTCTAGGTTCAGTCCCATGTCAAATAACAATCAGATGTGGAGGAAGAGTGTTATTGTTCCTGCTGCTATACACCACATTTCCCAATTCTCTGATAACCTTTTCGAGCCTCGTTCTGTTCCAGTGATCCTAACCTATTTCTGGAATGTGCATTCAAATTGTAAGTTTATGTCAGTGAAAACCCAATACTATCAACACCAGGTTAAAGGGCTGCATGTCCTGTCTTGCCTGCATGCAGGCAGAGGTGGTCACCAACCATAGGTCTGTCTGCAGATGGAAGAGAAGAAACTGAGATAAGGAAATGGGAAGCCAGCCCCTGCCATGGAAAACACAATGATCCTAAAAATTTTCCTGCCATTATCTTTCTATATCTTGGCCCACCTTACTGGCTCTGAGTCTCCTCTCTTCCCTTGTTTCCTAACATTAGATGCCTAATGATTTCCAGCCTCACCTCCTGTGCAATGTCCAAAATTTGGACCATTTTAAGTACAGGATCATCACTAAGCCTCGTAGGGCAAACTCTTCCTAATGAAAGTGCCTGATTTCTTCTCCTATCCTCAGAACATTCACAGGCTAAACAGGAAAAATAGGAGGAGGCACACTCAGGTCACTGGGGATGTCTATGGCAAGGCAGAGTGTTGGCCATCAGCTTCCTCAGTTCCAGACCAGCACCTCCATCCAAGCCCCATCCATCTCCCCCTGACAGAAGGGCTCAGCCTCCATGCTACTAATCCTTATCTCCAGTTGTTAGCAGGGAGTTGTTCCCAGATCAAGCCAACTACAGTAATTTTATTTTATTTTTGTAATATGATAAAGGTTGGGTTCTCTTTAACAGTCTCCCAGTTTATGAGCTACACATGGGCAGAGGCCAGAAGACAAGTAAGGAATCTTACTCTGAAGGATTTTCCCTGCACCATGCAGGTCAGGAACTTTTATATGGTTGAGAGCACTACACAAGATAAGGATCTCAAGAGCTGACAGCTGAGCTTAAGGGGGCTGCCAGGGAGCCAGAGCAGCATCCTGAAACCTGCTGGCTCCAACAAACTGAACGGCCCTAAATTCACACCAGCCCTTCCTGGGTCAGAGGCTGACATATGAGCTCATGTTATCAGTCATTTATGAAGGGAGGATACCATCCCATTAACCAGCCTTGACAGGGCACTGTGGTTTTTTACTGCAGTGCTGCAAAATATACTGCTCTGAACTTGGAAGACACCTGTTTGCCTCTGATTTATGGGCCTCTCTGGCATTTGGAAGAACAATATCCACTTACTGCATCCCTCAGTGTGTGGGACTCAAATAGTGCAAAGTGAATGAGCTGACAGAGCAAGTGTCTCCAGGAAAAGGACATGGCTGCTGCAGAGATGAATGTTCCTGTGGACTTGACTGGTTTTCTTCCAGCACTTCTGAGATTCCATCCTGGCAGAGGCCTTCAATGGCCAAGGAGGGGTGTCTGGTTAATCTATTTAGCCTGAAGCCCAAAGTTGGCAGCTGCCAAGAGGATAAGCTGCAAGCTTGTTATGGAAAGGAGAAACCAGGGAGGAGCTCTGGTGTCCAGCTCAAGCACATTGTGATTATTTCATTATTGCTTTCTTTTGAGCTCTAAAATGTAAAGTGATGTATTAGAAGCCTGAGTGAACTGTAAAAAGAGCCTTTAATTTTCAGGGTTATTCAGTTCTATCACTCCTTTCCCAGGGCAAACATAAACCATCCCACATGGGACTTGATATTACAATCACATCCAGCACATTTTGGAGGACATGGTCAGGATAGTTATGTCACGTTGGTGGGTTTTGTGCTGCTAACAGGGTCTATTAGAAGCATTCCTGACAACAAACTCCCATACAGACTCAGACTGATGTGAAGTCCCAGAGAGCTTAAACATATGCCCAAGTCTGTGCTCATCCAGTTTTGTTCCCACCCCTTTGCAGAAAGAGGAGCAGTTCCCCAGGGACAACTCCAGCTACAGCCTGAGGCTTGCAAGCTTTGAGCACACATCAGAAGCCAGTCCTGCTTCCCCCACACACACTGGCCCACCAGCCAGGCTCCCTGGCCACTGTTGTCCCTGTGCCACTGAGCCCTACAGGAACCACAGCTGAGGTCCAGCCAACTCAGCATGTCAACAGGAATGGATTTTCCAGCAACTCCTTTGGCTTGGCAGGGGCATTGCAGCATCCCAAACCTCTGAAAGCAGGGAACAGCCCTGAAAAACTGCAAAGCAAAGGGACAGCCAGCTCTCCCTCAGAGGGAAGGGTCTTGTGCACCAGGGGTCTAACAGTGAGGGGCTTTATGGACCCAGAACTATTTTCTGGCTGTGATTCTCTGCAACTGGGCTGCATTGCTGCAGCTTCCAGCATTTCTGCTCAGTTTCAGAATGTCTAATCCTTTGTGAGCTAAAGGCTGATGATTCCTGATAAAGCCCCTTTTTTTCTATCAGGCTGGGGGTGTCTAGAATCTCAGGGCAGTGGCTGAGGTCGAGGTGTCACACAGCCCCATGCCAGCAAACCCAGATCCTCCTTTTGAACATTTTTTTTCCTCTATCTGCTGCCTCAGAGGAAAGAGGCACAAAGCCCTGGCATCCTGCCTGTACCCTTCTTCTTGGAAACAGCACCGAAGAGGAGAAGAGTCTCCTCTGACAAACCCAATATTTCAGGGCATCAGAAACCAACAGAAAATATCTTGATGAGGCTGGAGAGGGGGGGAAAAAAAGGCAAAAATGCTTTTTTTGGCTTGAAGTGAAATGAGGAAGGGAAGGAAGTCCGAGAGCACAAGAAGAACCAGTGAATGAGCAAGCACATGTCCTGGGACCAGCTCTTGGAACCTCCTCTGGCTTTGAGATAATCCCTGTCCATCCTCATCCCTGCTTGGCCTCCGTATATGTTGCAGACACATTGCAGATCACACCAGGAAGCTTTCTGTAATTTGATTTAAAGCTAGCCTGGGCACCTTGAGTGTGGAAATGGAAATCGTGGAAGCTGAGTTTCAAGTTGGCTCGCTCAGCTCTGGAAGCTGCTGGAGCATCAAAACTTGTAAAGAGAGTAAAATTACAAACAGAAGATGTGGAGTGGGAAAATGGGCTAAAAGTTAGTGAAGTCTTTACACATAGTGCATGACATATGTGAAAAACAGCTCTGCAGGTGACACACAAGATGTAGGTGCCATTGCAGGCAGGGTGAGCTGAAGCCCCCAAACTGCCTGAGCCTGCAGCAGCTTCAGCCCCCACCACACCTGTGTGTGGACCCTCAAACCCATCCCCTGATTTCTGTTCTCCCAGGTGACAACCAGTCCATTGACAGTTTTGTGCCCTGCCTGGTTTTATCTTCCCTGTCCACATATTTGGGATGAAGGAAAGCATGTTTAATAAGTAAATAAATAACTGGGAGGGCAAGGAGCAGAAAAGCCACAGGGATGGGGGCATACATCTTACAAACAGCTTGGGGGGTGGTACATTTATCTCTGTTAAAAAAAAAATACTTTCAGCCAATCTCTGAGAAGTCATGACCTCCATGTATGTTTTCTATTTGTTTTTTCACACCAGTTAAATAGTTGCTTTCCAAGCACTTAGGAAAAAAAAAAAAAAAAAAGAAAGCACAAGCAACACCTCCCCCATGCCTCCCTCCCCACATCAATCTAATCCCTGCTCCCCTTCCTAGCAATGCCAAAATATGCAACCAGCCTCTCTATCTGAATGAATGTTTTGATTAAAGAAGTCTTAACAAAACACAGTCAGAACAATGATCCCAACCCCCTTTCTGCAAGCTTCACCCAACTATGCAGTGTATATTTAGGACCAGATTACCGGGACCTGCTCATTTATTGAGTAAAGATGACAAGCCTGCAGTGTATGGAAATAAAGGTTTGGTTTCAGTGGGGAGGGTAAATCTTAACTACCTAATGATACTCCTGCCCCACTGAAAACCCCTTTAACATGGGGAATTTTTTGAGGCCACCTTTCATGAGCTTGCTAACATATGGAAAAGTTCAAGTTTTTTCTATTTCCCTTCCAAATGTTTTGTTTCCTTTGACAAAGAATAACTTTTTTTTTTTTTTTCCCTGTTCTGATACTAAAACCATCACCTATTATATTGCCATAACACCCAAGTAAAGATACCGATCAAAGGGCAAAGCAGGGTAATAAAGTCTAAAAAATGGGAACAAAAGGTTTGGTTTGGGGGGTTGGATTAATAAAGAATTGAAATTCTTTTTTCCAGAGGTATTTTTCATTTTGTCTTCTTTTACACAGTAGGGGAACAGCTGGTCAGTAGTGGATACAAAATTAGTTGTTCAGGATTCTTCAGTGAGTTTCTTCCCAGCCCTGCTCAGTAAGATGTTAGGGAAAGCCTGAACGTTTTGGGGAGGTTTGCAATATGATTTTAACCCAAGGCAATTGTGATCCAAAAGATTTGGTTTGGAAAATATCAAAAGGGGCAAAAGGCTGGCTAATAACACAACAGCAGCTGGGCTGGACATGAGACCTCTGGAGGTGACACCACGAGGCAGGGCTGAGCAGGGAGACAGCTCTGCCCTTCTTTAGTACTAACAAAACTCTGGGCTGCTCCCAAATCCAACCAGACAGAACTTTCTAGCCACTTGGGAACCTGGAACAAATTGAATTGTGAATCTCCTAGAAAGAATTTCAAAATGGAATGGGGACCAGTCAGAAGAAAAATAACAAATAATTCAGAGGAAGTCAGTGGACTAGAGACAAATTACATTACACTGGAAACTGATTTATTTGCATCTAAGCTGGCGGAACTATGTAAGCCTTGACTTTGGGTTTATTAGCAATTAGCTGTCCCAAAGGAGAGATAAGCTCAAGGTCTCCCGTCACCATCAGAGAGCACTGGTCACCATCTATGGTGTTTGCTATTTGCTACTGCACAATAACAGTGTTAGACCAAGAAATATTTCTTCAAGGCGTACCCAAGAACATGGATTTTCAGAATAATGCCTGATGCTCAATCTGCCAAGTGAGCAAACACAACCAAATTGCCCCCATCACCTCCTTTTTTTCCCCCTCCCTGGCATAATGAGGTGAGAAATACATCTTCTGGATAAAGCACAAAGATAGAAAGAGTATTTGGTACATTCATTCCACAAGATAGTGTTAAAAACCTGACAAGTCTTTCTCATTTCTCTTGAACAAGTCTTTCCAAGAAACACTTCATAAACCAGCTCTTTAAGAAGATGGGATAGTAAATGCTTTACAGCAAACACACAGCAATGAATAGAAAGCAGCATGCTACTACCTTCAACTCCAAATGTTTTTCCCAATTACTCTTTCATACTCTTCTATAGTTTATTCCCTTACTGATAAATACAGGTATTCAACAACCCTTAACTGTTTTTAATGTAAATCTGGCCTTTTCTATAGGTGAACATATTCCTTTTCTAATAACACTGCAGTGTTTCCAAGAAAAATCTGTCTTTAAATGTCTTCTACCGATTTCTCTCTGACTTTCTCTCCCTCTCCCATTGCTTTCTCCATAGAAATTGGAAAGAAAAAGGAATTTCAAAGGTAAGACAACTCTAAATGCAAACATGTAATGAACATTTTCAAGCAAAACCCAATTTTTTGAGTCTGTAGCATGAAAATTATCTGGCGCTGTTTCAGATTATTAATAAAAAATCATCTCTGCAGTGCTTTCCCCAGCACTGTCATTAATAAGTAGACTTAACTCTCACAATCTGGATCTGTAGCCAATTTTCTGAAACACCTGAGCCAAAACATATTTCTCCAATCTGGAAGCCTGTGCTGACATAATACGAAAATTAGACTATGAAAATTTTGGCTGCCCTTCTGGTTTTCGCTCACAAACACTCACGGTGTACCAACACACAAAGCCCTAACTCAGATCTCTGTGGAAAGAAGGTGCAGTCCTACAGCAGCAGACCAAGAGCTTTTCTGGACTCAGGGAAGAGAATATGTCTCCAACACCACCCTGTGCTACAGCCCAAAGAGGAGAAGGTGGGAGCCATCCTCTCCTTGGTGTGAGGGCACGAGTGGCTCTGAGCACGCGTGTCACCAAACACCTGGGCAGTGCTGGGACTGCCATCAATGTCACTTTAACCAACACCCCTGGAAGCATTACTGACCCTTCACCTGGACCCAGAATAAGAAGT
The DNA here is from genome assembly GCA_038090715.1 of Florisuga fusca. NCBI lineage: Eukaryota > Metazoa > Chordata > Aves > Apodiformes > Trochilidae > Florisuga > Florisuga fusca. The sequence continues at coordinate 22,310,803 of JAAWXA010000008.1, forward strand.
TTGTGGGATCAGTTCCCTTGGCACCTGGGACAACTTTGCACTTGTTTCACTGGAAAGCCTGTAATCATTTTCCCTGGAAAAACGAGAGGCTGTGCCAGTTCTCCTGCACTTTGTTACAGCTGAGAATGATAAGATGCTTCCAAAGTGTTGCATTACAATAGCTGTGCCTTCAGTTTATGGATTTATCTTCCTTTGCCCTAGATAAAACTCCATTCCTTGGACAAATTAGGTCTGCTTGTCATTCAACACTCTACTTAATGGTCTCAGCTGTGTGTTTCTGTAGTTATTGAGGCTGGGGCATTCCACAGATAGTTTTCATTGATTTGAGAAGTGAGCCAGAAACCAAGTTGTATTTTATCCAGAATGAGAAAGGGATAAGCTAATGATGTAATTTGAATTATCAGGGCCCTTAAATCTTAAACAACAAGTTTAAATGTAGAATGATAACATTTTTTAAAGCAGTAGATAATACAACCTGTCAATTTAAAAATAGCAAGTGCATTGTAAAATGAGGCACTAAACCTTTTCTTCTTTAGTTTCAGGAGGGTGACTACTGGCATGGTGTTAAGTGTATGGATCTCTAACATCGTGTAATCAGGACCATCATATGATTTCAGAAGGCACAAGGGACAAGAAGGCACCAGTAACCTTATAAACAGCCCCCAAATTAATCCATAAAGAGTGAGAGTCACAGCCTTCTGCAGGTCTCATTGCTCCTGTGGGACAAAGCTGAAGTCCTGACCTTCACCATTCATGTGAGTGCAGAGTCTTCCAGCTCCATTAAGGATCTTTTCTTCCTTTCTGTGTGATACTTCAAAGTTCTGTCAACTGTGTGATACAACAAATTTGTGTTGCAGATAAAAGCTGCAAAGACTTACCAGACCTCTGAGTTGCTAGGACAGAAGGTGTACACCATGGAAGAACGAGCACACCTCCTAAGGACATTGTGACACTCCTATTTCCCTGGATTGTCATGGGTACCAGCCTTGAAGTTTAAGTGATGATACCTGCCACTTGGGATATTCATAATTTTCTACACTTGTAGGCCTATCATTTGCTGTCACTTGATCAGAACTGCAATACACTCTCAGCCTATGCCAACACGTCATGTCTCAAGAGAAAGATCCCATGGGGGATGCTTTGTGTGTAATATTTAACTTAGGACCCAAAGAGAAAAGACTCACTAAGGCAGAGAGAGTCTATCATTCTTGCAAAAGACACATAAAATAAACTTTGGAATTACCACAACTGGCAAAAGCTAACCTGAATAGGGAGTTTATTTTAGGTTTTAATTTTCTATTTTCTTCTGTTTGCAATTAAAAATAAATGGTATAAAGCTGGTTTATAAAAACACTACCAAACAAAAAAACCTCTTTACCCAAATTAAAAACAACAACCCACGAGAGAAAAGTACTCCACAACATTTAGAGTTCTGCAGGGACTAGTATACATATAGGGATTTTAATTTTCCATGGCCTGCAAGTGTTATAATCTCTATCAACTGCCTGCACTCTGGGACCATGACTAACACCAGTGCTCGAACTCTGCCTGTTGGCTTCTTTCTTCTTTCTTTAACACTGTTTTTAAACTCACATTTGATCCAAGAATTTGCAGGGGGTTTTTACAGAAATCTGTTCCTCTTGAGCCTAACCCACAGGTCTGTTACACGACATTGTGTCAACAAGTCTCAGGCATCTGTGATCCTGGGTATGTGTCTGGGAGAATTTGCTACCAGGTTGGGAGCATCCTCATTTTACTAGCTGTTTTTCCTAGAAATGAGTGACCCATAGAGCCCTGTGCCACCTGAGACAGCCTGCCAAGATAAGATGTCTCAGAGACCTCTGCCTCCAGCAACAGACTGACTTACCCTGTCAGTTCTCTCTTGAGGTTAAATAGTTGCATTTGCTAATGGTAAACCACAGTAACAATTTAACAGACTTCCACTGGCAAAATATAGACAATACCAAACACTGCCAAAGTTATACAGGTCCTCTCCTGCCACTGCACCTGAGACAGGAACCTGGGGACATTTATTAAAAAAAAAAAAAAAAAAAAAAAAAGAAAAGAAAAAGAAGAAAAAAAAAAGAGGTAGGAAGGACAACTAAAAACCAAGTTTCCATAGAATTAATAAGAAAGAAGAAATAAGAATCCATGTATTAAAGAATCTCGGAGTTTGCCACAGACTGTCATCAATCTGGTCTGAAAAGCAGATTTCTGCTTCATTGAGAGTTTTCAGTAGCATTGGATAACTAAGATAAACTGAGACTGAGGGGCTGCCTGAGACATACAAAATTATTGAATTACTACATGTTTGAGAAGTTACTTTCTTTACAGAGTATTTACTTTTTCACTTCCTCTATGACAAAGGCTGTTGTTTGTTTTTTTTTTCCTTTAATGAGGGGACTACATTCAACAGCTCCACAAACATCCATAATTAACTTTTTTTCCGGCACATTCCTAGGCAAGTTTTCCAGGTAGTCCCTTCCCCAGAGCCCAAGCAATCCTAAAGAAACCCCACTCCCTGGTTAGGTAAATGAAGCACATGTGGAAAGAAAACACAGGGCATCAAAAGGAAATGGGGAAAGAGGAGCCAGAGTATAAAGGGATGACTCTGAAACCAGAGCTTTACTGCCTTGCTATAGGCACCTGACAGGCATTATGCTGGGCTCTTAAGCTCCCTGTACCTTAATTCACCATCTTTAAATGAATACAGACCATTGTGCAGAGATTTTAGATCATGGGGTTGGTAGCAGACACTTCCTGGCTCTGTAAGGGACATCGCTAGTAAAGCAATTGCTTTTCCTCAATCAGCTGAGCCCTCTGCAATGCTTTTTCTTACCTGAGAAGTGTCGTGGTTAAAGATGACAGCGTTCAGGTCTCCACAGTTATAATGCTTGATGAGATCTTCAGTGGTGTAAGGGGCCTGCAAGCTGCCTGCACGGAGGCTCTCGTGCTGGAGCAGAGTTTGGTTTAGAGCAAACAGCACCTGAAGAAACACGGACAGGGAAAAGAGGGAGAAGTTAAAGATAGCAGGAATCAAAGCAGCAAAGCCTGAAAGGCCAAACTTTGAAAATCTCTTACACCTGAAGTCTAATGACCCATTCTGACCCACAGTAGCAAGGGTTGATCTTTAGGCATTCCTGACTGGAAGGGGAGCCAGATACTATGTCCCTTACCAGCAGGAAACATTACTAGAAACCCCCTGATACCTCACACATGGTATAACTTTACAACACATATGTACTGCTCAGAGGACCTGAGAATTTTCAGGCTGTCTGTGCTCACTACTTGTTTGCATGAGAGACACTGGAATGAAAAAGCCCCTAAATTAGGAACTTCTTGTTTGCTGTCCAATAGCTTAAATCCAAAGCCTAAACTCAGCTGGGAGGTTTCTGAACTTCCAAAGTCACAGCTGTAGCACTGGGACTTTCTGAATGCTCCTAGTGTCACAAAGTGTAGGAAATTCACTATTAATTTATCTCCTTTAGTTTTCCTCTCTTAATCCACCCTTTAGCAAAGTGAAAAAAAACAATGAATTGTAAAACTGTCCCAACAGACTAGCTGACTATCCCAGTCCCATACCCAAAAATACAAAGAATGCAAAGGCACTTTTTGTTATGTAAATTTCAGTAACCCAAAAATAAAATTGTTCTTAAAGATTTTTTTTTTCCCTTGCATTAGCAAAAAGGCCACTAAATTTCACATGAATCACCATAAATCTTTTTATTTGTGATAGACTCTGGAAGTAATTTATCCCAGATACTGAATCACCAAGCACTTTTCATGTTCATCTTTCCAAGCACCTTCCAAAGAAATTTGATTTAAAAAAATTAATAAAGAAGAGCAGCATTTATGACAGTTTGTCACAATCTATATAAGTAAGCAAATCCACTTATCCTAAAACAAAGTGATATGTAGACACTGCAGATTCAGAATTCTGAAAATTTGCTTAAGCTCTAGCTGGCCCAGTAAAGCTGCAGTCTGTGTCCCAGATTCTCACTTCCCTTCTTAACTGAACCCACTTTAAGGAGTGAATATCAGCAATGCAGGGAACAGTTGACTGGATTTAATCCTGCAAAACCTCAGGCATATAACAAATATGATCAGAGATGCAGTAGCAGTAATGCTACTACTAGTAGTAACAACAACAACAATAACAACAGTAACAATAATAATAATAATAATAATAGCAGCAGTAGCAGTAGTATCCCAAGGGCATTAACAGTCTCTTAATTCAAAGCTGTTACAGCTAACACACACAAATCAGTAGAGGAAAAGCAAATATTATTTTTTAATTTACTTTTAACAAATATAAAGATGGTCTTTCAAGTGAACCTGTTAGACCACAAGTCAGCAATCACTTCCCCATTAAGATCCAAGCCTAAAAGATTTCCTTGCCTAGATCTAAAGGTCTCCTCAGGCTTTTCTACAAAGAGATCAATCTTTTCCAGAACCACAGCCTGAAGTTAAGCATCTTCCTAACTTTGTTTTTCCCTAATTTAAAAAACCTGCAAATAATACAGTTTGGAAAATTTCTAACCTTTGAAAAGATCTGAGCTTTTTGTCTTTCCCCTGAGGGCTACAGCTTGAAGAGGAAATGGTTCATCCCAGGATTTCCTGGGGATTCTAAGCATTTTGACTAATAAAAATAAAAGCTTAGAAAAACGTTGACAGGAAAACTGAGAGCAGAGGTTTTCCCAAAATGCTTTTAGTAAAATCCTTCCCGTTTTTGACTTTTTAAACAATGGATGTTGCTGGATTTTTATACTCAAAAATATGTATACATGCAGTCACACACATATACAAACCACCAACAAACCCTGAGGATAAGACCATGTGTTTTACAATAAGATATTAAGGAGGAGATAAACAAATCATTACTTTATTTCCAATGCCTTTTTTTTTTTTTTTTTAAAGTTATTCTGGCTTCCTGGGGAAACCAAGCCTGTGCACGAATCCTCTGAGTCTGTCTTGTCTCCTCCTAACAAATTTGGAACCTATTAGCTGATCCCAGTCACATTTGCAGAGGGTTAGAGGTCTTTGAGAAAATTGCCTGTATGCTTCTTGAAAAGAAGCACTGGGCTGCAGAAAAGCCTGTGGTAAAAGTTCACACCAAAGGCTCTTCAGGGGAGAGAATGAATTATTTGGAGCTTACATCAGTGGATAGGCCCCCATGCACTGGACTCCAGATTTCAGTAGTGTCAGGGCATTTGTGCCCCTGGTCTTTGGGGACCTGGAGGTGATACTGGCCACCAGTTCAGCTCCAGTACCTGGTTACTACTGCCATGTGGGAGCTTGTCCCTGAGTTCAAAATATGGCCCAGAAAGCAACTCAAGAGATTTTATTTTAGGAGTGAAGTTAAAATTAGATAATTAAACACTTGAATATATTAAAGGAAAACTGTGACCACTTTAAAAGATTTCTAGAGAACTCTTGTTTAACATAACCACTTGTTAAGCCATAACCACTCTGGTTTTCAGTCAGGTGGCTCAAAACAGACTTGAAAGAGAAGCAGAGTCTTGTCATAACTGCTTGCTCGTTGGCTGGATTTGTAGGCCATTTCCTTCAGAGTCAGGTTAAAGCCATCTGAAAACCTGAATCTATTTTTCCTTACTGTTCAGATAATGCCACAAAAACAATGTTGTTTCCTTTCCTTCTCTCTATCTTAATATCAGTGACCCCATGACCTCCAGCCTAAACCTTTATCTAAGTTAAATCTCCCAGAGGTGCCTGAGATTACTGAACAACTGATGACTTCAAAATAAACACACTCAGAGTGACTGCCTAGACACAATCCCACCTAATAAATAGAGCAGACAGTATTTGTTCTGGGAAGTGATAGGAACTTGCGACTTTGTCTCTGCGAAAGTGCATTTTTGTTCGTGCAATTTATGGTACTCACGTTGGTGAGGACTTAAAAGCCATTTTTGCACGGGGCTGTCTTGGGCCCCTCGTTTGCAACCCATCAACTTTTCACCCAGTCAGGAGAAAGCCTTTTTATCCAAGTGGTGCCATCCTCCTGTGCAAAGCAGCAACCCAACACACAGCTTTTATTTGGGTGTTTAGAGACACCAGCTCAGCCCTTACAGCAGACACATGGATCCTGTTTTACTTCTTAAGAGATTGGGTACCACCGATCCCATACAGCAGTAGGAACCACCAGGATATATTTTTTAGCAGCTCTTTTGCACAGACTATGTTAATCTTAAGGATAAGGGAGATGGACCATTAATTTCTGCACAGAAAGGTAAGAGGGGAGACAGCAGAGCTGGTACAGGGAAGAGCTCTTGCATCACTGGCTACTTCAGCTGAGGGATCCCCAACAGGGAAGGAGGTCTGTGGGAAGCCCAGGTTTCATGTCTTGATGACTGGGTTTCTAACATTTGTGCCAACTGTTCTCACCATCACCCAATAGTATCTGTGTCACTGCCTCACTTTAACTTTTGCTCTTCTGCCTCTATGATCTCAGAAACTTCAGTTGACACCAAACTGGCAGGAACCAGCCTTTGTCACTCATGTGCAAAGCTCATTCCAGGGCTCAAGAAGGAACCAAACAAGCCCACTGAATACCTTAGCTAACAGGTTTACTGATTACCTTGACACTCAAGCAGTACTTTCATCTCCCACACCTCTGTGTTACAAAGCCAGGAGAAGTCACAGATGAATGGATGGCATGGTTTACAGAAATCCACCTCACATATAAATCAACTTGAATGTTTAAAACATTTAACTTTCAATTTCAGTAGAACCCCCCCCAAACCCTTCATATAAAGCGAGCAGACAAAACTGTATTGGGTCTCAGGGTTTCAAAGGAGGCTGGCATTGCATAGAAGTGTTGGTGTCAGCAGTCGTGCAGGTTGGAACATTGTTTTGCAAGGCCATGGGAGAGGCTGGAGGTCTGATTTTATGTGAGCTTTTAATGAGATCTGGCTTTTAGGCAAGTAAAGTCAAATCACAGAAACAGATCTAAAAAAGCATTGCTACACTGTCAAACAGGGAGGGGAACAGAAGAGATGTGTGCCCGGACTGGGCTTAAGAACACTGCAGCATTCCCACCAGAAATTGTGTTCTTCATTGTATTTGGTTTTGGGAGCAAAGCTAGATAAAAATCCCACATGTTGCAAAGTACTCTCACAAATATTCATATACTGTGTTTTATTGTGCCACGAGTCTGCAGCTTCAGACTGGATGTTTGAAGGCTCCTTAAATCCAGCAACACGTTAGTGCTGTATGTGATAGCTGAGGGGAGAAATCATGCCATTCTGCAGGAGAGATTTCTTCTTATCCATCTTATGTGCATTTGTCCCTAGCTGAAGAGAATAAAAAAATACCCAGAAAGCAAAAGCCAAGTTAACTCTCATCAAATACAGCATCATACCTGGTTTACATCAGCTGCTTTTAAGGTCTGTTGGTCATGAGGTCCTGCATGGCATAAAGAAGAAACTCCAGCTATTCAGTACATGAATTCTTTGCCATGCTCATCACTGAACATCAGTTGAAGGATGCAGAGTTAGCTGCATTTCAGCTCTACATTTTTAATCATTTTGTATACGACAGAGTTGATTTGATTATCCTGAATGTCCACAGGCTTTGTCAGAAATCAGTTTTGGAGAAACTGACAGCAGCTTGACTTGGTGCCTACCACCTTATCTAAGAGGCAATACTGTGAATTTCTAATCAAGTGGAAAGGTGGCCAGGTCCACCAATTTGCCTGATTATGGTCCCACATGGTGCCACAACAGAAGAACACTTTGTGAGGGCATCTAAGAGGCCACTGTAAAATAAGACAGGGAAACCTTATTACCAGATAAAATATTCTAGTGTTCCCAAACCTTTTAATGAAATGTATCACTAACAAAATAGACAAAAAATTCAAGAGAAATAGAAGAAAAAATTTTGTCTTAAGCTGAAGAAAACCAGACCTTTGTTCTTCTGGTGCATTTGCTGTAGAGAAGACTTGAGAATGAAAGGCACAACCCTGGGGAAACTCTCAGGACAAGCTCTGGTGCTCAGACAAATTTCACTCTCATGTGATAGGGCAAAAATGACTTTCCAGTCCTAAACTCTCCAAGGATGAATTACAAACACTGCATTCAAAGGACTCCAGTAGCTGAAGTCACAGGATGACCTCTGCATAGAACCAAGCTTAGTAACAATACCACAAAAACAAGTACTTAAATTTCATACCATGATGTCAACTCCTGAGCAGGCAACTATTGTTTTCCCTTGCTCTCTCTTCTGGACACATGCCACCACAGTGTTTATACTAAATAAGCATTACTGGAAGTGTTTAAATGACTATATTCCATCCATGCCCAAACTGTAACTCTGGAAAAGAAATGCCTGCTCTTCTGCTTGGTTCAAAATTGCAACAGAAATATTGAGGTACACAGTTCTTGAGGTACACTGTTCTCACAGTTCTCACAGTTCTTCTATCCTTCTCTGTACTCAAACAGAAAATCAGATATACAGTTTCAAGGCAAAGCAGTGGCTTGAGGAAAAAAAAAAAAAAAAAAAAAAAAAAAAAAAAAAAAAAAAAAAAAAAAAAAAAAAAGAAAAGCCCTTGTCCCTGATTTTGCAGATTAATGAAAAGCAATAAAAGTGTTTGCCCAAATCTGTTCAGTTCCCTTGGTTTCCAGAAGAGGGGTTTCCCCTTTCCTTCAATCTCTTGTGCTGTTGCTAGGACTTAGTGAGCTGTGAAACTCACCTAATGAGGTCAGCATCAGGAAATAGCTCTGAAAAAACAGGTCCTGGGGGATCTACTAAAGGACTCCCCCAGTATCCAAACAAAATCCTGGATGCATCGGCACATTGTACAGCGGGGGCTGTGGGAGGAACGTGCCTGACTTTGTTGTTGTTGTTCCTATAAAGGGACAGCTAAGGAAAGTGAAACTATTAACTCATCCACTGGAATTTCTGCTCACAAAACTGTGCCCCCTGTTAAAGCTCCTCATAAAAGCCTTTTGGCTAGTTGGTTCCATATGTCCCCCAAACCCACAGTTATTGCTTCTGAAAGGTAGGAGTAGTTAACAGTCTGCGGCTTGGCACTGACCAGGGAGACCTAAGGACCTTGCTTTTTCCCCTCTCCCTTTCAAACTGCCAATTAACCAGTTTAATAAAACAGTTTGAATGGGACAGAGGTGCTTGGAAAAAAAAAACATCTAACCACCACCTATCCTACCAGTTTAGCCATGGTGGTGACACACTGGCATGACCTGGTGCAGAGCAGTCACGCTCCTGATGCGAAGCCCCAGGGCTCAGCTTGGTCTTCTTGATCCTAAGAATGCTGCCAGGAGATTAGGGCTCCAGCCTTCAGCCCTGCACAGCCAAAGCTCCTCCTGAAGCTGACATCCAGCAATTTGACATCAGCCCTCAGAGTTCTCATTATAAACTTGTACATAATTGTACTTTTTTGTGTGTGTCTTACTGAATCAAGGCATTCAAAACCAATTCCTAGACAGAAAACACTGCAATGTGCATGAGATTCCCACTCCCTCATCCCCAAGTCCCCCAAACCCACAGAGGACTCTCCTGATTGACAGCATCTCTTCCCTGGGCTCACCCTCTTATATTATTGCTCCTGCATCAAGTTTGTGGCTTCAGCTGGACTGGGACAGGCAGATCATTAACTCGGAGCCTGGGGAGCAGTTGGTTGGAGCTTTGGTGGGTTATCAGGTGAGCTGACTACAGTTCGTGATCTTAGATACAAGTCCTCCCTTGCACGAGGCCATTTAAAAAAAAAAAAACAAAACCCAATCCACGAATAAAAAACTGAAATAAAAATCTAACCTCACTTAATTTTCATTTTGACAACACTTCAGAAACACTGTATCATTCCATATATACTACAAACCCCACACCCACTTTTAACAGGTCAAAACAAAGGCTAAAATATGTACACTGAAGTCAACAGCAGCTGCACCACAGGCACTGTGGGAAGGTAAGACCCGAAACCTTTCCTTCTAAACATAGTGTCCTGTGTTACTTTCCAAAGGGATTTAGAATGCAGATAAATTATGGAGAAAAGGAAGGGACAAGAAAAGAGCTTTTTTCCTCTCCTGCGAACCACAACAGGGCAGTGGAAGGATGTTTTCATTTCAGTACCCTCAGCACAGCAGTGGTGAGCAGGACAAAACTCTCTGCTTTGCACAATGCCCAATTTCAAGCTTAAGGAAATAAATTAAGAAATAACAGGAAGAAGGATTAGCAGATTAATCAAAACTGAAACACTGGAAGAGAGAGAATTAACCGTGTTAAATTTGCAGCTTAACCATATGGCTTTGGTGGATTTTGTATGTGGAATATACTGGCATCCAGTACTTTTGCTTTGGTCCGGTTTCTCAGATGAATTTTGTTGAGGAAACCTACCTAAAAGGCTAAATGTTTTCAACAAAAGACTTACATTGAGCAGTCTGATTCTGCAAGCATTTTTTCTGGTTGAAGTGCAACAGGTTCCGGTGACCAACACCTTGCCCAGCAGCTATGGCTTGCAAGTCCAAGTGCCACCAGTCAGACTTCTGGCTTACAGTTTTGATGTTGTCCACAAAAACATGAACAGACAGCTGTCTGAAGAAATACCTCCAGACCATGTGAGACCCACAGGTGTAGAGGAAGGTAGAGACATTTCTCCTCCAGGAGAAAGAGGAGAAATCCTCTCTCTATCCCTTTCTGTGCCATCATTCCACCAAGCCTGCCTTGGCCAGTTATTCCTGTCCTGTCAGTAACTCACCACTTATTAGCAAATCTCTGCATTCAGAAATACAAATTCTGACTCAATGTCAGGGAAATCCTCCATGTAACAAAGAGGTTTTTGAGCCCTAAAATTTTGTGGAAGGTTGGCAGAGAAGAGCAGTGATCTAGCAGAGGTGCTGGGAAGGCATTGATCTAAAGGTGTCATTGAAACAAAAGCAGTCATCCCAGATAAGTCCAACACCCCCCAAAAGCATCTGGTAACAGATACTTTGAGAAAGAATGTAAGAAATGAGGTGAGAAGAGGGTGAGCTTTTTTCAGACAACACTTCCCATCTTTTGGAAATCTGCCAGTTGGGGAGCTTGGAGTTGAAAATACCTCTTCCTCTATTGCTCCTCCCCACCCACCTCCCTGCTCCCCACGCCTTTACCTCAAAATTATCACAGTGCTTGGTTGCACCACTCCATTTAAAAGCAGCCAGCTGCCTAATCTAGGCACAGAGAAGGTCACAGCCTGCTACTCTACTCAGCAATTCCATTCCCCAAATTGACATCTGGCAGGACACTCAAGGAGCAGTGCCCATGATAATTTTCCTCCACCTTAAATGGGCACATTGTCCTTGCCTTCAGGATCATCACCTTCAAAGGGGGCATGTGAAATCCTTCCCAAGAACCTGAAACCACATTTGGGCTCTTGACTTCCAAGTGAAATGGTTCCCGGGCACATCTGGGGGTTTGATTTTACTTTTTGCTCTTCACCGTAACAGGAGCAATGTGGGAACATGCCCCAAGCAGATCATACCAGTCAGCCCTGGTGATGAGTGAGCTGCAATGAAAGGGGCACCCTCACAGGAAAAAAAAAAACAACAACCAACCAACCAAAAACCAACAAAATCAAAGCCCTGGGAAGTTTGGGGAACTCCCAGTTTTAGGCACCAAGCCTGGTTTCATGATATGCTAAGCACCCACCCATTGAATAATGCAACCTGTCTTGGGTGTATTTAATTTGGAGTTTTATTCATATTACTGCTTAATTTTGAACTGTTTCTCTTTAATTACCAGCTGAAACTACATAATAAAATGGACTAGCCCCGTAGGCATGTTTTTCTTTCTATTATATTACAGTGAGGCAGCAGATTAACTCCTTCAGCCATCCCTGCTTAACACCTCATGATGCCAGCATGGACACTTTCTAGATTGCTGCTCCTGCAGCAAGAACAGCTGAAGGGGACATAAATGATATATGTCCTGATTTCCAACTCCCAGCTCAGGATATCATCACAAACAGGTGCCCATTGCAATGTATGCCAGCATGTGGGAGCATAAATCACAGCCCGTTGGGAAGGGGAACACTTTCCAGTGTGCCAGATGGAGCTACAACCTCTGTCCAAGGACAAACAGTTTGGGGCAACAACTGTCTCACTTTTCTAATCTCCAGGAGAGCATGACCAAGTCAGCAGCTGTAGAAAAGGGAACGTTTCCTAAGCCTGAAGGTGACTGTGTACTCATGAGGTCAGCATGAAAAAAAAAAAAAAAAAAAAAAAAAAAAGAAACAAGAAACTAAACAGGGATAAGCGCTTGTGGGGGTTTGTTTGTTTTTTTTTTCTTGTTGTCCATTTGTTTTTTCAAGCTTGGCATTATCTTTAGCTCAAATTAATTTTACTAGAAAAAAAGGTCTTGCTGTTGGAGACAGATGAACAAACATGGGGTATCTCATGTCTGTTGAGAAACACAGGGCTTGATCTGCAGCCTGCTCCTTTCAGGTCTTCCTCACTTGAAAAGAACCCCCCAGATCTTTAATCAGGTGATGGGATCCCCAGTGTGCTGCTGTTATGGGCACAGCTATCCTGGTTCCATGGTTCCACCAAGGCAACCCCTATTTTGTGCTAGACATTCATACTTCTCTCCTTAGGATCAGATTCAGGGTTGTAATGCAGACCTTACAAAGTAGGGAATAATTTTGGGATTACTGGCAGCAATCCAGCCCTTCTTGCTTCATTCCATCAGCTCTGGGAGAGGGGGTCTGCAGAGGGGCAGGCAGTGTCCATCACTGCCCACCACACCAGAAGCTGCAGCAAAAGGCTCATCTACTTAAAAAGTAGGAAAAAACCCAGCACAAACAGCACATTTTTTTTGGTGAATAAAGATGCAGCATTGGCCCAAGTATCCCTAGGCCCAGGGGTTCACCCCAGTCCTGAAACTGAGATGGCAAGAGGGTGTTGGGGTGCAGAGGCAGCTCACAGGTGAACATCCCGTGCCCCAGGTCACCTCCTCCAGAAAAAAGTCTGGGAAAGAGTGAGGTGGTGACATTGCAGTCATGGGTAACAACAGATAGCCACAAAAATCCTGCAGGCTGGTGCTCAGAGGCTTATTTTATCAAAGCCTGGGAAAGGGCACTGATGTTGATCAATCATCATTCACCAGGAAGACAAGTGGGGGCTTAAGGGTGGAGCTCTGTGCTCCTCAAAGGCAGCTTGCTGGAAATGGGCCCTTTAAAATGCCCCATTGATCCCAACACTGAGGCTGATGCACTCATACTTTAACATGGACCAGCAGTGCTTGTTGCAAGCAAGCACTGATCTCATCCCCAGGTCCTCTGTCCAAGGGGATAGACAGGAAAGTTTACAGACACAGCCAGGAGTTTAGAAAGAAATGAATTAAGCTGCTCCTGCTTTAGCTGCCCAAGGGAGATGCAGCAAAGGGTAAAGATAGAGGTAAAGACACCCAAGACTGAAAAAATGTCTCTTTGGAGCTCAGGACATATGGGCATGACTGACCAGAGTGAGAAGAGGAGGAACCAGATCCACACATTCCTGCCCTTGTGGCCTGGGGAGTGCTGTGCACACCCTGTATAGTGTTACAGCCCTATTGCAACCTACAGGATTTTTTCCTGGAAGGAGCAAATTACAAAAAAATTATTCCATATTCAGTTAGCCAGGAAAAGAAGGTGACCTTCACGTCAATTCACAGCAGCTCAAATTTCTAATATCATCTACTTGTAGCCAAGCACTTGCCTTTAAACTAAGTGGAAGCCAAGAATAATTACTTATTATTCACTGAGTTATTTACCTCAATTACTTGGCAAATAAATTCAGCTTACAAATAGCTTCAAGGAAATGGCAATCTATTTACAGTCAAGTTGCCAAGATAGAAGAAATTCATTAAATTAATTATTTGTAACAAAGTACTCTGTTAACTTTCAAAGTCAGACTGATAAATTCAGACACTTTATTTTCTATGAATTAGACTCCCTCAACATAATTTTGTTATTTATGAATGATGGGAGGTTATCTTTCATGAGACAGCCATTACTGCTATATTTTCAACATCAGTGAGAGTGAAAGCAGATTGCTTGAGCCTTTTTTAAGCCTAGGTTAAACAGTCTCCAATACAGTCAGAGAATGCCTATGAAACCAGCTACTGGAGAGGATATGCTAAGGAATCAAGGAGAATACGTGCATAGATTTTTGCTCTCCTGACCAGAGCCAAGAATCAGATGTTGCTGTAAAACATTTACATAAATTGTCAAATTCTGAAGAAAGCACTTAATTCAAGTAGCAGTTTGTTTTTCTTTGTTCTTCTAAGTAGGAAGAAAGGACCTAGAAGAACATGCTTTGCACAGCTTCAAATATTCCTGAATACAGGCTATTTCCCCAGGTAAATAAAAAAGAATCAGCAATGTGAGAATCAGCACTGTCTGCAGGCACAGTTCTGGATTACACACACAAACAGCAGACAAAAATACCTGAAAAAGAGATAAGCCTCAAGTTCACCTTCTGCCCCTGTAGTCCTATCTTCCCACTCTGTAGATATACTCCCAGAAGAGGAAATGCACTCCCAAAGTAAAGTAAAAAAATCCTTTTCCTTCCTCCTCTTTTTCTTTGCCTGATTAACCCTAATACTCTAAATACACCCACACATAAGCAAGCACAGGCTGCCATCCCCTGAAACACCCTGTAACTACTCAGCAGGCTGTACCCTCTACAGCTGCTCTTCACCAAAGAGATTCCCAGAAATCCCACAGGTTTTGCTAACTCTGGACATGGGGACACAGCTCAGACAAGTCCTGGGGATCCCAAGATGGAAGAAAACCACTCCCCAAAACAAACTTGTTGTCCCAGAAAATAGAGATGAATGGGGACCTTTTACTGTGGTAGTGGAGCTCAGAGGCTTCACTCCAATCTTCTACTTCAGGACAGTGGGGAAGTCACCCAGCAGTGAACCCCAAAGCAGGGGTGGGGGTACTAAGAAGAGCCCAGAGGCTCACTTACAGCTTTGAAATAACTTCTTCAGCCAAACTCCTAGGATCACAAGGAGTTTCAGAGCCAGTCTCAGCTGGTGTAATTTAGCATCATTCTGATGATTTACACCCGTTGAAATCCTGCCTGCAGGCTCTGGAGGAGGAGAAGGGGATGATGCAGAGGGTAGGAAATTACATCCTCCACAGACCTGTGGAGGAGCAGCTCATTTTGAAGATAACATCTGTTCTGCATTTCTTCCCTGCTCGTGATGTTTTTACCTTCCCTAAAGTAGGTAAGAAGGGGAGTAGATTCAGGTGGTTTTATAGACCAAGATCTTTGCAGATGGAATTTGGTCAGTTTAGTTTGCCCCAGTCATGCTTTCCGAATTCACTCAACAGGGAATTTTGCCCCATGTTTATATTTTGTACAGAGCAGTTATGGTTTCCATTTAATTGATCCTCAGTTTTTGAGATATAATTATCAAATTCTTAGCTTAGATTTTGAATAGTAAATGCTCAGGACCACTTAGAAATGAGTGGCAGGTCTGGAAGTATTTATTATATTACCCCAAGTCATTAATGCATCTGAAAAAAAATGTCAGACAATAAACATAGAGGCAAAAATTGAATAGATTGCAAAAGAAGTTACCCAGGAAACTGAGCTCTGGCAACCAGAAGTTACTGGATACAAAGCATTAGGATACAAACATTACTAAGACAAAGACTTCATGGAGTCTTGTTTAAACTGCAAATTCTGACTCTTTTTATGATGGGGTGACCTCTCCTCTTTGCTTTTAGGAAGCTAAATTACATTTTAGTTTGCCTGTTTTCATCACATTTTGCTTTGGGCACAAATGACTGAGAGAAAAAGCTCTGCTCTTTCTATGCTGATAGAAATTGAAAAGGGATTAACCAAAAGCAATAAACTACTCCCTCTGAACTGCTAGCCCTACATTTTCTTATTAGTGTCTACCCACACTAATTTGAAACTCAGCAATGCTGCTTTTCTCCAAAGCTGTCAGCTGAAATAAGCTCATTCTGTTCCTTGAGGGCTGCATTTGCCAAAGATCTTTCTGCTTTCAAAACACAACCCCTCCACCAAATATATCAAGATTGTTGCCCCTTTCAGATTTTCCCATAGGTACATGGCGACGTTAAACAGGGAGTAAAACTAGAGTGGTATTTTTCAAGTTATTATCATGGGACTGCTTTGTACACAAGAATGTCAAAGTCAAGTCAAGCCCTGTGTGTGGTGCTGAGGGTAGGTGGGTGAATGCACAAACCTGATGCTTGCAAAGATTGCAGACCTAGACCATTAAAGAGAGCCTTGAGAGGACAGGAAGGACTCCTGCTGCAAGCAGATAAGAGTTCTCTGAAAGATCCACAAGATCTCTTTCAGTTACAATAGGAATTGTTCAAGAAGAGGCACTCACATTGTCTTCTCCTTGGACTTGTCACAAGAGCACTGAGAATGGCAGAGAGGAAGACACAATATGAAATCTCCAGTCCATCCCTAGCCATCTTAAGGCACTTACACTAGGCTCCTCTCTAATAAACTCAGAAGCTCTGGCACCTAGATGTTTTCAGATGATATTGCAAGGTCTAACTTAAGACCCCTTGCCCCAGTTGTACTGCATGACCAGGAGACCATTTCCCAGCTGGCAATGGCATTTCTCAGAACTGGTCCTGCTGCCTACCATGCAGCCCTGGGCACAGTTTGATGCTTTTTACTCACAACTAAATGCTACCAGATGGATGCATCAGTTCAAAGGCTGGTGGAAACAATTAAGTTTACAGGAAGCCACATTTATCCTTCCACCTATAACACTGAATTAATCATGGCTGATAGGGATCTAAACAGAGCAACGAGGTCTAACCTTCGTGTCCCATTCAAGACCCTGATTTATATCACTCCCCGTCAAGAGATGGCAGAGGATTGCCCAGGAGCTGCTGAATGCTTCTCTTCCACCCTCTCCTGGAGAGATAAACACAAGCCAGAACATTCCTGCTCTGCTCAGGATGCCATGAAACCTAACCTCATGTTGACACAAGCATTAGGCCCCAGGACTGCATAACAGGTCACTGACAGAAAGATATAAGATAGAGCTTCCAAATTTGGCTGACCACACACAGGCAGGCACAGAAATACAAGTATTGCTGGCTCCCAGAGCTTAAAAACCTATGAAGGAGACTCAGAAGCTAAAGGATGCCCATGGGCATAGCACTCGTCCTCATCAACCCATTTTTCAGTTGTGTCTTCTGTTAGGTTCAGTGGCCCTGACTTGCTTTATGCTTGACATATTTATGGGTTTTATATTAGGCATTTTCTTACCAGGCATCAGAAGCTGGGTTTTGTTCTAAACAGAGGAAGAATCCAGGGACCACTGGACAGCTATATCCCTGTATTTGCTATTAAAAACACAATTAAGGTTGTGAATGTAAATGCCAACTTGTGAATTTGAATATCTGTGTTCAAATAAGTTAAATCTCCAGTGCTCTTTTGCCTGTCAAAAGTCTTAAGTCAAGGACTCAAAGGGGAGTCTCAGTAACTGTAAGCTCAGTGCTTTCTTTGGAAATCCTGAAGTCTGGTTCCTCCCTCTACCAGCAACAAATTGATGCCCACGTTTCATGTCAACCTTGAAATGGGAATGGGTCTGCTATCATGTGCTAAGCTATTCTCCATCCCTGGGAGGCAAAGCAAAGACAAGCAAGAAGGTTTGAGTCAACACAAGGGTTAATTTAAGAATTGAGTTTGTTTAAAATAAACGTTGTCACCAATCAAAAAAAACAAGTAGCCATTGAAGAGAAAACTGTTGAGATTTATGGGGCATATTCTGGGGACATAAAAGGGGAGTCAATCATCATTTGAAGTTTATTTTTTTAATAAGAGCTCCTCAAACATTCCCTCCACTTTTCACTGCCAGAAACTTAAGCTCACGGCTGTTAAAAAGTTAAAAATTAGGGGTTTCCTAAATGGGAGCAGAATGCACGATTGCTCTGTATGACCCTGGCTACTCTAACAGCTACTGCTAATTCCCAGTGGAAGCATCAATGGCTTGTGAAATAGACTCCTTTTTTTTTTCTTGTACAAATTATTCCTTTATATTTTTGAACTTCTGAACCTCTGGGCTTAATAACAACTCCACAAGAAAGAAGGAAAATGATTGAGTGTTTATAACAACATGCATCTCTTTTGATTATCATTCCAGGCTGTGGCACTTTCAGTTCAGTGAAGCTTGAGTCCCAGCTGCTCTGCAAAACCATCCAGAAACTGGGGGAGGAGAGGGATGGGAAGGACATCTCCTCCTACATAGGAACTGTGGTCATTGGACATTTTGAAAAATTCCCAAACAGTTTTACTGTCTTCCTTCCACTCAGTAAACTGTATCCTACCCCCTTGCTATTTGAATTAAAAGAAGAAATTAAACACTGCCCACTGCCATGCACTCCAACCTCACAGCCTGCTGATGAGCTGTAACACATCAGACTGGGTCCATAAAAAATTGCAAAACACAGCAAGGCACAAACTTTAAAAACCCACCCACACATGCAAGCACAGAAAGAAACAAATCAAAGGATGATAGGAGGAATAAACAGTCTTTAGCCTCTTCTTTTTTTTTTTCCTCAGTTTTAAATGGAAACCAATGTGACAGTTCTGCAACAGATGAAAAGGTCTATTTGTTTTCTCTAAAAGATCTACAGTCGCTGGATTACCCACTGCCTCCCAAAAGACTTATATGGTTTTCAGTGAAAAAGGGCTAACATTAGAAAATGTGTTTTACTCAATAGAAAATGGCAAGGCTGGGTTCAGGAAGTGCTCATCTTCCTCCAACAGTCACTTCAACAAGCACTAAATCACCCATTATTGCATTCTAGGTCCTTTGCTGCCCAGTCACATTATTTTCTTGATTAATATCATGCTAAGTCATAATAAGGATAGACTCATAATAGTAAGCTTGCAATTTCATATTCTGAACTAGATCCTCAGCCAGGGCACAATCCTCCTACCCCCTCATACCAGTAGTGCAGCACAATGCAACCCTTTTAGAGGAAGACAGTAACAAACTTTAAAATCAGAAAAGCTTTGTAAGGACCTGGTCCTTACAGCCCAGCAGCACTCAGCATTTCCTTAAAGAGGCTCAAGCAAGAAATGCACCACTCTCACTTCAGTGGAGCCTGACACATCTTTGCTTCACTGCTAGCAAAAAAAAATGAAGCCTGATTCACTGGAGAGGCTTCATGTCAATAAAATACATCTCAGTCCACCAGTGGCTTGGCTGAAACGGAGCCATGCTAAATTAGAACTCAGCATCCTTGAGGTTTTTAAAAGTTTGCTCTTTCACCAGTTATTTACAGGTGAAATTTTGGGGGCTTCTCACTGGTACAATCTAGCAGTAACTCTTTCAAGCTGAGGGATTTGCATCAAGCTACACCAGCTCCATGCAGTACACCATCTAAATGAGGGACACCTACTTTCTTTGCCTATACATTACAAAAATGGGACTGATTGGACAGATCAAGAAGAAACAATTTTAACAGTTTCCTATGGGTGAGAGAGACATTTCCCTCAGACAGACATATTTACTCAGACAGCCTCCTTTTGTCACTAATCAGAGATCCCAAGCACAGCTTCAGAAATCCCAGAGGCCAGACTAAATCCCTGCTAAATTTGCTTCATTAACTGAGGTCCATTGTGGTTGGAACGTGTAGATGCTGTAGGATTCGAGTGGCAGCCACCACCTGCTGCTATCCCAACCACTGGCATTTAAATTGAAGCCCATTCATCACATGCTTCTGGTCAAATCTAACCCTAAATGAGTCACTCCAACTTTATTCTAAAATATTTATTACTTTTCAGTTAGTACATTAAGAGGGGAAAAAGTATCCAAACCCTAAACCCAAAACAGGAAAGACCACACTTGAGTCCCTGCCAAAGGCTGAGCAGGAAGGTTCTGGGCTACTCTTCACATATATACAGGATATGTGAAGAATGACTCTCATTTCCAACAGTAGACATTTCTCTTGCAGACTATATAAATTAATTAGTAAAAGCTGTCAAAAATGGGATGCAAACTACAAGCGTCATTAACTAAACAAGGTTTAGGTGGAAAAAAAAAACCAACCAACCCTCAGATGAAACGTTCCTGAGTTTATTTCAATTTTGTCTTTGCTAAAACAGGTGGACTGTTTCTACCATATTACTTCATTCCTGAAAGTAAAGCACATAAAAGCATTGGAAACCTGGAGAGACATAAAACAATGCATTTGTCCCTGTGTTAGTTTTGCAACCTTCTTGTTCAAGGGTTCTGAATTTATTAATTACTCAATTAATTAAAATGAGTTTATTACCCGTTCTTACAAGTGATGGACAGGTCCCCAGGCAATACAAGACCTGTGAAAAAAGAGGATAAGGCAGAGATGACATGAAGAGAAAGCCAAGCAGTAACCTCAGCCCTCAAGGAAGCCATGTAGGACATCACCCTAGAGACACCAATGCTGGAGAGATGATGCTTCCCCCTGAGTTGCTCTGCACAGGCAATGTGTTTGGGCTTCACTGCTGGGGCGGATGTGGAGCATGGGCAGGCAGGCTGCTAGCAGGTGGGACATTTTGTGTGAAGTCCCCACACGTAACCATGCAACCAGATCCTGACATGTAACAGAGCTCGAAACGGCAGGGGTGGCCCAGAGCTGCAATAGGTGCTGAGGACTCGTAGTGGGTGAAGGCTGTGAAAATCCCAGAAGACTGCAGGATGCTGCATGCCAGAGGCTTACAGACTCAGCTAATGAAAGCTAATTACCTCAGCTCAACTACCCATACAATTTTTCTGCTGTTCCAGCCCTAATTCATACAAATCTCTACCCCCATGTCTCAGCATTGACTTACAACGGAGCTAAAAAGAAAGGAAGTTTGTGCCCAGTAGTAAAGGCATGAACTTGTGTTTAGAAGATGTGGGTTTGCTCTCCTCATGTGGGTTTGGATAAATCCCCTTTGGTAAAAGTAGAGGGAGACACAGTGGGTTTCCTTGTGGAAGGGGTGACAGGAAGGCAGAGATGAGTCACTGGTACAGCCTCATGAACCCATGTCCCAGAGCCCGTGGTGGAGAATGAACCAGACATGGAGAGGAGCTATCTGCAGTCAGCATGGAATTTTCCACCCTAGGATTGGTGCTTCCCAGGCTAAAAGCTCAGATGTTGCACAGTAACTGCTCATCAAATGGTGAACATCACATTTCTTCTGAGTACCCAAGTGGGGTGTCTTTCACACCAACCTCTCCATTTTCAAGTCGAGAGAGAAAACTCCCTTTAACGAATGTTTGAATATTTTTTCCTCCTTACGCCCCTGTAAAATAATAGAAAAGCTCACAGCCTTTGTTTCTCAGCCAGTAACAGTAAGGAAAGAACATTAGGCAAAAAAACCCAAACCCACAAACAAAACAAAAAAACACATAGAAACACAACAAAAGTTTTTAATTTCTTATGACATAAATTGTTCTTTTAAATGGTGTGGGCAAAAATCCATAGAAATGGGCCAAAGGAATAGGAAACTTTTGCAGTTTGGTCCAATTTTTATTAAAGTACATGGCAAAATTGATTTCTATGGATCTTGGATCAGGCCCACACAGAGAGAATTCAGCACTTCCCAGTTCAGAACAGAAGCTCTACAAAACCACCTTCCTGTAGTTCATACCAGGCTTTAGTTTCAGAGACATGATTGAGAAGGTTTTAACCAATGTTAAGAAAAAACCCTCCTGAAGACCAAAGGGGAAAATAAAAAGGGGCTCAAGCAATTCCAAGTGAAAAAGCCAGAAAAGTTGATGAATCAGCCACCTATATGCCTCGCCTGTGAACTCCAGCCCAGATCTGTGAGTTGTGTCCACAAAACCAATCTCTATTTGCTACAGCCCTGCTGAAGTCAAGGGGTCATGCTTCCAACAGAAACAGAGATCCTTCACTTATTTCTAATATTGCCTTCCCTCCAGGATTTACTCCCCCTAAACTTTGTCTTTCTCTCTCATTCTTTTCCATCTCCCTTTGGGCAACTCAACACAAACCTCATCTTTCATCTTTGTGACTCTTCCACAGCTGACTGAAGGCCACCTCCTGCCTCTCGAGGCCTCATTCACTGCATGCTCTCATTCTTTCAGACCTCATATCTGTGCAAGTTTTTATTTGTCTTCTTCTGTGCTGGCTTTGTGGGCTATGACTGAACTAGTCAAGAAATTGACCAACAGACTGCCTCTTTAACATTGATTTCTTTCGTGGGATGGGATTTTTGAGAAGGACTCAAGAGCTGGCCTCACAGAGAGCTGAAGTCACTGAGAGTTTTGTTGAGAAGAAGCTGTTGGGTAAGACCACCAGAGATAGCTGGGATATTCTACTCATCCTATTTCTCAGTTCTAAAACATGCTTGTATGAAAGACACAACCAAAAAAAGCCCAGCCCACATATAACCCACAACCAGTTGGGATTATCACTACCACCACTCCTGCATAGTATAGAGATAAAATTTTGAAGGCAGACTATAAAAAATGTGTTAGCAGCTTTCTATGGCAATTTTCCTGTTTTCAAATTCAATACCATAAAAGCCTCCACTCCCAGGTTTTCCAACACCACAAGACATCTCATAACTCTTTTAGTTTTGATTTATATCATTGCCTTAACCCTGGCTGTTAAAGAGCCACACTGTCTGGCTATGAAGAGAGCAATATTAAACAATACATCACTGACTGCTTGCTTCCCTCTCTTCCACCTCCTGTTCCTTCCAAGCACCACTTCTGCTTGACCTTATCACAGCAAAGCACAGCTGACCAAGCACCAGGGCAGCAGCTCCAGCCTGCCATACACACTGGGGTTTTCCTGATTTCCCCACACTTTTGATCTGATGGATTTTGTAGTGGTCTTGTAAATGGGAATTAGTCATGGCTGAAGGTTCAAGGTTGTCAGACCTCATGCTGAAGTGCACATGTATTCCTGAAAGGAAAACTAACAAAAGCATGCTCTGTGCCAGGTTAGGAGAGGAAGAAGATATCAATGTATTGACAGAAAACAGGTTCTGGGATTTGCCAACCCAGAAAGGACCAGATGGCAGGGCTGGGAGCAAAAAATAAAAAGCAGAAGGGAAAGGTAGAAAAGGGAAATGGAAATGGGAATGCAAAAGGGAAAAGAAAAAAAAGACAAAAAGAACGAGAAAAAGGAAGATAAAAAGAAAGATAAAAAGAAAGATAAAAAGAAAAAAAAAGACGATGAACTCAAACACTGCTATAATGGTGCTAGCACAAAATATATCTACAGATAAATATGAGTGAAGATGAAATACAGCTAATGAAGTAACAGTAGTCAAAAGACTCAATGATGACAATTTTCTGGATCTCACAGGCCAACTGCATACCCTCTACTCAAGTGAGTAAATCCTCCCCCTGTGAGCTGTACCCGTTCCCATGGACTAGAGTGAAACTGTGGAAAGGGTTTCTTGTAACATGTGAGATGGAGGAGGGGTTGGGAAAAGCTGTTAAAAATCAAAATCTGAATTGGCTAAATTGGCAAGTAGTATGGCCTGACAGGAAGGGATCAAGGGAGAGGTGGGGCCTGATATAAGTATTATATCCAGTTTGGAAGGTTTATTTTGGCTCAGCATAAGGTTAATCCCACGGGATGAATGCTTGTTGAATCCACAATAAGCACCAAGGTGCAAGAGGGGTAAGACTGAGGGATATATTTCAAAAGAAAGCTCCTAGTCCAAACTAAATGCTGATGTGGATGACCCCAAATTTATTTTCATGTTGAGGCTAACTTAAGTCCCCCTGTGGTTTATAAGAGTTTTGGGGAGGGATGGGGTAGGAAGGAGTCTCATGTGCTAAGAATGCAAACCACAGCTGAAGTTACTGCCATCTAGCAGGTTAGTGTGTCAGATAAAATGTAAATAGATGTCCACAGGCCAGCCCTCAGCCTGCCACAACAGCACAGGAAGGTAAATTGACTTAATCATAATTTAAGAGCATTTGTGCAGCCTGTCAGGGTCACTCTGCTGGCAGGCAGCAACTTTCTGAGCTCCCGAAGGTCCCATATCCCTGAACTCCTAGATGTTACTTTTGGGTGGGTTGCCAGAGCTGAAGGGAAAGATTAATGTGAGAGATCCTGACCCTGCAATAAACACTCAACAATACTTCTTCCTATTAGGACTTATTTAAAATTTCACTGGTTTATCTGCTGAACCATTATATGTAGTGTGTCTCCTCTCTCAGTAAGAAGATCCAGTTTGACCAAGGTTTGATAAGGTTTAACTAAGATCAAGATAGAGAAGGTTTTCCAGATGAATGCCAATCACTCATTCAGAGATGGCAAGTCAGAGAAACTGCTGAAAAAGAAGACTTTTTTCCACCCAGAGATCTCCTCCAGCCCAGGAGAGCTGCAACGCCTTCCTTGTATGAATGGTCCAGCAGAATCACAGGGCTGATGTAGAGCCCAACAGAAACAGTAACAGGACACAAACTCTTATCTAGTAAAAATACAGTACAAAACCAACACTGCAGAAGCTCAGGCTGTCAGGTGCTGTTTGTCTGTGGTGTTTAAATGACCTTCACTATCAGCATTTCTGCTCAGTGCCCCAGCTGGTACCACTGGGAAGACCATGAGGGGCTTCACTGGCCAGTGCCCATGGACTCCGTGCACAGCCCATTGCAATGTGCAAACTTCATTTATCCCATCCACTCTTCTGGTGACAATATCAGGATGAAAAGATGATGTAGGGTCTTCTCTGAGAAGAAGATACATGCTCAAACCCATTTACCCAGAACCACATAGTAAGTCTGTGACAGACCATAACTCCTTCAGGACAGAGATGGCAAATCTTGATTTTCAGAGTATAGTGCAGTACAATCTCAACATATCTGATTATTAATTTACTGTTGGTTTCCTCATGCAGAAGGATCTAGCAGCCCCATCTTGGAAGAAGGTGTAACTTCTCTGTGAGAGATGCTGCATATTATCTGTATAATGGGGGGATGGGGCCCATCCTGGACAGAAAAGAGTTTTCAAAGAGGATGCAAAGCTACGCAGGGGTTTGATGTTTCTGTGGTAACAGCAGGTTACTCGGCTGTCTGAGGTTGCTTTGAACACCTTCACAGTCATGAACCACCCAAAGAATTGTCAGAAAAAAGACAATGTGTCCTCAGAGAACCCCCAGTCCTTGAACACTTGTTTTCATGCTGATATGAGCCCCAAAAATTGAAAGAGCAAAATTTTACACTCCCAGGTTTGGCAAAATAGAGAACATTATCTTTGGTGGCAACAAAAGGGGAAAGTGTCCTGACAGTTCTCACACAGCTCTGCACTGGAAAAGCAGCATCTCCATGTTTCCTAGGGTACCACTTTTACCCTGAGAAAAGTTCAGCCTAATCTAGTATTGTCCTCAACTAGCAGACCACGAGAGAGACAGAAGGAGAGCAGTATCATTCCCAAGCAGAATAATAACCAGCTGTACCTGCTGTGCCTGAAAGCACCAACCTGCCCTGTTGGGATGCCACATGCCCCTTCCCTCTGCTCACAACCAGACCTTTCTTGGCCTCCTAGAGCCAAGAAATAGTCCTGACCAGAGAGACCTTAAATGCAAACTGGGCCCACCTGTGCCTATAAACTGCACTGGGGCAAAGTTGCTGGTGCTTATCAGTGGTGACAGTCAGAAGTGCAAGCAAGGCCCCTGAATGGCACAAGTGTTCACAAAGACATCATTTCCCTGAATTTTATTTTATTTATAGGTACGTTTTTATTTTAAGAGCCTTTTTTTTAAGACTGTAGGCTAAGATGGCCTTGCTTCCCCAGGGGTCTAACTAAAAGTCACACTGCACCCGACTCACAAGTGTAACTTAAAAAGTTAAGCAGTGGTAAGGGACAAGTCACCTCATTCTTTCCAGCCCTGGAATCTTAGTGCATATGAATTTTGGATACTGCTGCAAAAGTGGCACATTACAAATTAGCAACAGTTTAGTTTATTAGTCCCCAAGTGGATTTATTTATGGCACAGAAAATATTGCTATAGGTTCCCTGAGACCAGGAATGTGACGTCACCAAAATTAAAAGGGATTTCATGTGGAGGGCTGTGCCAAAGTGGACTTACTCCTATTGTGCTTTCAACATGTGGTACTGTTTTACTTTATACTTCTTCAGCTTGATGCCTTCACACCTTACATAGATCTCCTGTTGCAGCAGCTGATGGTGTGTTCTGCTGAGGTTAGTGCCACAATCATGGAGGGAGCCCTGTACAAGGAGAACATGGACTCTTCATCCCTCCTTCCACTTCTCCAGGTAACAGGCCAATACGTGCTTAAGATTCTCAGAGGAAAATATGATGGAACCACGTTTTGTTTCACCCAGTTCCTTCTCGAGGCAAAAGGAGCAGATTCCTTCCTAAGTCACGTGGACACACGTAAGACTTGGCACACCCTTGGTTTTTCACTCAAGATGTACATCCTTATAAAGACACCATCTCTGTCCACTATCCACAGCAAGGACTAAGGATTTCAGATACCATCAACTGATCAGAGACAGTAGGGTCACATAGATTTGTTAGTGGTGAGGAAGGTGGAAAGAAGTTTCCAGGGATTTAGCTTGGCTGATCTAAGCCACAGTAATTCATTCCCTCTTGTTAGGGATATGAAAAAAATCCCTTCTTTTGTACAGCTGGAGAAACAAAGTCATGCAGCTCTGCCTGTGCAGCTCTACCAATTGTACCAATGAAACCACATTGTGTCTAAGGAAGGAGTATCTTCAGAGGTTGCCACGACAGAGTTTTGTTGCCCTGAATTTTCTAAATGAGGCAGTAGTCACATTCTGATACCGTTTTCCACAACACTGCAATGAGCAGCTCCACAAGTCAGAGCAGAGTCCTTTACTACCATGAGATCTGTGCCCAGGAACCTAAACAGCTCTGGACAGTCACGAGTGCACCAAGCAGGTTAAATAAGAAATAAGACAATATATGAACTTCCAGTAGCTGGTACAATGTGACATACCATACTTTCAAAGAATTGGCAAAGAATAATCTGTGAACTTTCTGTCTGAAGGAGAAAGCAACTGCTGCAGGATTCACATGGAGCACCGTTTATTTGAATGTCTTCCCTCTGAGCTGCTGTACGAGAGGTTACACTACTGTTTATCCCAGCTGCAGCTTGGCCCTTCAGCAATGCAGGTGTCCTTTCCCCACCCCACAGAAGGAAAAAACTGCTGGGCAGCAGAGCTAAGTGAGTCTTCCAAGGCCACACACCGAGCAAACAACAGAGCCAGGACTAAAAATCAGGAATCCTGAGCGCCCAACCACAAACACAAGCCACGGAGACCACAGCTGCCTGACACAGCCAATGCCCACTCCTATAGACTGTAATAAAATAAGTGAAAAAGCAGAGTTTGGTTTTGGGATTGGCTGGCCTCGCTGGATCAGCTCCCGGATCCTGGGGTGGGTGGGGAGAGGACTTTGGTGCTTTCAGGGGAGGAAGGGAAGGTGCTGTCCCCGGGTGACAGCAGCCCCAGTCTGCCCCACACCCATCACTGATGGTGCAGACCAAGCCTGTGCTGCAAGCACATGCATGGACCCAGCAGCAGAAGCATTACAGGGATGGGTTATGATGGGAAACCATCAAGATTTGGGTCCTTCTGTAGGCTTTCCTGCAGGGGTGATATGTGTGAAGGGATTTTGGGCCCTTCAGCATTGCCAATGCTGAAGATGTTGTGGGGCTGCCTGACTGCCTCCCTGTTCCTGACTTCTCATGAAGGATGGAGATGATGCCAAGTAGGGCAGGAAAGTAGAGGTTGTACTCCTTCCTTTGATGAGGGTGAAGCTGACGTCAATCTGGCTTTCTCCTGAGGAAACAAAACCTCCTCAGAGCTGATTCACTGACTGCTGAACTGTTAAAGGCAAAATGACTTTCCAAACAAAAAGTGGCTTGAATTGTGTGTCCCAGGGCTTGGGTTACATAGCAAGGCTTGGTTCACCTCCATAACTAGATTTCAGAGACATGATCTTTACCTCCAGCACAAAGAGTTACTCACAAGTTTTCAGGCCAAGTCACAGCATATTTCAAACAAACTGTCACCTTCTGCCTGGGACAGCAGACAATAAGATTTGACTGAAATGTTGAGCTTCATCCTCACAGACAAGTCAACCAGACACACTGAATTCAACAGAGCTGCCTCAGTACAGGTCCTCACTATCAGTCTCCTTTGGTTTTGGAACCACTTTTGGCCTCACTCAGTACATTTGTTTCCAGTGCCCAAGGCCAACCTGCTGATAGACAAATTGTTCATTTTAATTACTACCTGACACATAGAGAACAAAAACAGCTACACATGCCACGACCCCAAGAAGAAAAAAAAACAAAACAAAGCTAGACAAAAAAAACCCTACAACTTACGTTGGAAGAGAAATCAAACCTCCCTCTAACAAAACAGTTTCTGTGGCATTCCTCTCTTCCTGTGTTTGTGTTTCTCTTTTTCCTAAGAGCTATAAAATTTAGCATACAAGGACTTGTGGTTGCTTTATGGAGCTAATGGTTAGGTTTGCTAGAAGACTTTGGCTTGCATTGTATACTTCTTTCTGATGGCTACCTGGCTACCCCAACTAGTTTGACATCTGCAATTTATTTATCTGTTTCTTACTATAACACATGCAGGTCAAAAGTAGCAAACCTGATTCCTCTGAAAATTTGTGCCTGAACATGCAGTTCTTTCTGGTGAAACATGAAAATAAAGCCCTGCACCTTCAGCACCTACCAAGGAACATCAACTCTTGACCTTTTCTCAATTATTTTGAAACAATGTTCTCTGTCTCTCTCCCACATCCAGATACTGACTTCTTCATTGCTTCAGAAGTTGGAAGCCCACCTCTTTTCTTTCTAGCTTTTCAACATCTTAGAAGAAGAAAATTATAATTGGGAAACTCACAGTGTCCTCTTTTGTCTCACTGGAGTGGGTAGATTCACATGCCCTGGAAAACCAGGACTTTCTCACAACCAGATAAGATGTGCTGTTGGTATCTGCCTTCAGCCAACCCATTTCTGGCCTTTTTTTTCCACTTGCACAACTCCTTCCAGTCTGTCTTGGCTGTGAACTGACCTTAAAAAAAATCATATGTGTCTGCTCACCCAGTTGCCAAAGCAATGCAGAGCCAGGATATCCCTCTGGCTGCCCCTGAACCTCCTCACTTCTTTTGTGGCACTGAATGGAGCACAAGGGATGGGGAAGTCAGACAAGTCAGACCATTGCTTCCAAATGTTCAGGGGTTTTGGTTTTGGGTTTTTTGTTGCCCGTTTTTTTTGTTTTGGTTTGGTTTCTTGTTTTTTTTTTTTTTTCTCAATCAGACACAGAACAAATGGATTTGAATTATAACTCCTGTCCCAAGTACATTGTTTTTCTGAGCTTTTAAAATCTGTTCACCTGGAGGGCTTTTTCTCCAGAGATGTCAGCATCGTTTTATTGTTTGTTCATCCTCCATAATGCAAGGAAGCTGTATTTCTGCTCAGCTGGAGTCCAAGCACAAAGCCTGTTTTCTTTCCAAATTGAGAACAAAAAAGGCAAGTTTTCAAAATTTCCTTTATTTTCCTCTGGAGCAAAATTTGGAGAATAAAAAGAAACACAACAAACAATGCATTTTGAACCTGCTGAAGCATTTCATTTCAGTAACAGCAAAATTGTTTCCTTTTCCTTTGTAGACTAACAACATCTAATTCTAATTGTGGAGTATAATAGACTAATATATTTCATGTCAGAATGAAAAAATCAATCAAATCAATAAAGCTAAGCTGTATCAAAGCATTAGTGAAATGAAATACAAAGTCATTCATTTGCCATTGAAATCAACACAGGCCAGTGAATCACACTCAGTATCAATGAATGTGCCTTATTTTTAAGAAAAAATGTGATTTAATTGTTCAGTTCTCATCACTTCTCAGATTCCACTGGTGTTGACCTATTTGTGCCTTAATGAAATAATACTAGCATTAATCTTTAACACTGTAAAACTACATGGAAGGTTTATAAGCAGGTCAAGTTTTGTTGGAAGGGGCAGCATCTTTTCACTGTAACAGCTGCAGTACTTTGAAAAAATAAATCAAAATTTAAAAAAAGCATTTGGGTACCTGAGCTCATCCCTCTTTTTTCCTAGATGCACAGTTTCATGGTCAAATGTGATTATTAGATCATTGGACCTGAGCTCACCTCAGATGCTGAAACCTGAAACCACCTAAACATAAAATTTCACAAGCTCTTAGGCTGATTGCATTGTCTCAATTTGGTCTTGAGGCCAACCATCCCCAGAAGATACGGAGGATGTCTCTTCCAGGAAGGCATTGGGTTGAGTGTGAAAAACATACTCACTCTAAAACCCATAAGGAGATTGAGAATCCATCCCTGCCTTTGATGACTTGTTTCAGAGAGGGTAATCCTATTGTCTGTCAGAAAAAGTGCCCTATTTTAACAGGAGTTTCACCAGCATCTGTTTCCTTCTGGTGGTGTTATTTGTGTCATTCTTGGGTACACACAAGTTTCACTTGGCTCCCAGTACTTGTAGCTGGTCATGGAATAAAGGTACCTCTCCACCTACAACTCAGAACATGAACCTCATGAAGGTCTTCACGTCTACCAGTGTAAGAAATTTCCTTGAACTTTCAGTTGTTTTTTCACAGATCCATTTTGCATTCTCCAAATGTTCAACCTCCTTATTTCCACAGGGATGAATGATATCAGAAAATCCTTCAAATGAAATTCAGTCTCCAAATCAGGCCAGTCACCAGGGCCCACATCTTATGCTAGATTTCAGTGCTCTAGAGCAGGACTTTGACAAGCCTGCAGTAATAATGACCTTCTGTGCCTATTCCCTACAAATGATAAATTATTTATTTCCCTGAATTGGAAGATATAATGAATTCTATATTAAGCAGTACATAAGCTGCCTAGTCCAGACCTTGCAATTCTAACTAAGACAGTGACTGAGGTTCCTCACTGTGCCATTTGTCAACAGCATTGCTCATTATCTACAACATTAAGCTTTGTTTCATCTTCTTCCCTAGCCTTGAGTTTCACTAGAAAGTAGACTGGGGATGTCAGCTAAGTAGCTGTTTTGAGCTGAATGGGTCTACCCAGACGATAGAGCAATGACAGAATCAGTCGTCAAACAGATAAAATTCCCACTGGTTGCATAAAAATGTCAGGACTATATCATACTGTAAATGTCATTTGTTTCTGCCAACATATTTTTATTTGCATTGTTTCTAGCATAAATATTCTTTTCTAAAAATGTCAGTAAGAAATGCCAGTTAGTTTCTGATAATAATGACAAAGAGAAGATACATGGGAAGCTAAATACTAGAGTTTCCCAGAAAATCGCAGGGTTTTTTTCTAATGGAAAATATTACACTTTTGTTGAAAAATTCCTAATCCTCTGGCCACCCACCAAAGTCTCTTGGAATGAACAATACTAGGTTTGGCCAATGGGCTTTCAATACACATCCAGCTTCTCACAGAAAAAAAAGACACATTGGGGGAAAAAGGAAAAAACCCAACAAGTTATATCGTCAAGAACTCAGCTGTCTGCCATGAAAGTTTTGATAATATTTCTAAAATGAGTTGTACTGAATATGTCACCAGTATGGACACTAGAGTCAATGAACTCACTCCACAATAAAGCATTTAACAGAGAGAACACCAGGGATCTTCTCTGATCTGTAATTCATCCTGACATTCTGCTGATGAGGATTTTCCAGGGAAAGCTGTAACCTATACTGCTTTACTTTAATGTTGCTGATTTATATAAATGTGTGTGCATGTATTAGATATATACAAATATTCTGGAGTGCTTGATTTCCTTTATTTATTTGGAAAGAAGTCTCACAGAAATTGTTAAATGCAGTTTTAAATTCTCAATAAGGATTCCTCTGTTTTTATAAGCAACTATAGATGAGATTGGCATTTCAGAGAGCAAAAAGAAGCTTTATGAAGATCTGGATCATCCCCAACTACTGCAAAGTCTGAACTATGAACCTCTTAGTATTTCCTACCTGTCATAATTAGAGTCAAACCTAGATTTACATAACATTTTAAAATTAATTTTATTCTTATCCCATATTTCCTTATTTTGACAAAATTAAGCTAGTTTTTGATGATTTTTTAATTGCAAAGCCTGATTTTCTACCTATATTCACACCACTTGAAGTGACCCATCCTATTGTGCTGCTCTCTAGTTTTCACACAGCAAGAAGTAGAAATTACATCATCTTACAATGAGGCATATGATGTCTGTGGTGTGTGGTGTTTCAGTTAAAAAAAAGTTTACATAAGTTCAATATTGTTTGTCATATTTATGGAAATCCAAATGTAGAAAGCAAATTCTTTCTGACATAACTTTTTCCTTCGGGGATATATTTGAAAATGGGATAGAAAGAAAAATCTTTGGACTGTGTTTACAAAATATTTGATCTCTAACATCTTCCCTTTTGCTCTTTACCTTAAGAGTAGTTTACAGCAATATGTCCAGAAGATCAGGTGGGCAGAAGCAGAGTTGGAAGAAGCCTATTATGGTCCCAGAACCCCATACAACTCATCCTTACAGGTATTGGCATCATGTAAGGAGCTGCTCTGGAAACAAGCTCTTGCAAAGCATAATCCAATGTGTGAATATATCTTAGCCCTTATGAAGAAAAAAACTGATCCCACTTTTTACCCAGGCATGGATATGAAAGCCAACAGACAGGGATTATACTTGAAAACCTTCCTCGCTTCTCAAAATCCACAATGTTGTCTTTGAAATTTTGCCATTTCTTTGGAAACAGGCACAAAACTCTGTCCAGCTCAGCCTCAGTAGTAACTCCTGAAGCACTCCCACTCCTAGGAAAAGCATGTTTCACTTTCTAAAAACACTGGGCCTACTTTGTTTCAGGCTCTCAATCTGGTGAAAAAAAAGGATGCCCATGCTCCCTTGCACGATGTAGAGGCACTGCACCCTCACTGCCTCCAGCACACGTCATCACTCCCTTTGTTGAGGTTCCCCTCCCTCTGTGCTGAGCAGAGGTGACCCCAAGTGAAATCTTAACAGAGCTGAACTTCACCCTGAGGAGAGGTAACTCTGACAAGCTGAAAGCTTAAATTCCCCCTCCCAGTAAAGCTGTGCTGTTCACACCTGCCGATTAGGCTGGAGGCGCTCTGCGATGCCACAGTCCCCCAGCCTGTAGGACTGCCAGGCTTTGACACAACCTTGCTCCAAAACCAACTCTTCATCAAAGATTCAGATGAAATCAAAAAGCCTGAACAGATGTCTTTAAATATATTTCCTCCCTGTAATGATGGCAAATAAAAGCAGTGTCCTCTAACACGTTCTGTACAGCATGTGTGAGGCTGGTGCCGCAAAGGGAAACCAAAAGAAATGGGCTAGGATGTTATGTATGCTGTGTGCTTGGAGAATATTTTAAACTCCCTTAGCCTCTGTAATGAAAACCACACTGTCTGAAAGTGAAACACTGCTGATTGTTAACTGTAGGTCTGTTGGAAATAAAGCGAGGGACACAGGGAAGGGGAATTTCACGTAAATCTAATTTCTTCTGTGTCAAACAGTGCTACTGTATTTCCTTCCATCTGCAAGGGTACCCTATGAAATGTGCATGAATGTTATTACAGTCTGTAATAAGCAGAGTTCAAAGCAGGGAAAATTTGGTTCAGATTTGGATTCGGCGGTTCAGAAGTTTTTTCACACTTTCTTCAAATAACTCAAAAAAAAAGTCTCAAGCCTTGACTTGCCAATCTTTATATAAAAATTTTTACAGAAATCAGGTTGCTATGCAAAGTAGCTAGGATTTAAGCAAGTATTTATAAATTTTGCTTTCTCAGCAGAACTAAACTCTATTATTTTGTGGGTAAGACACTGACTGGGATGAAAGAGAACTACATCAGTTCCCAGCTCTGTCTGTGACTCCCTGGGTGATTTTGCACACGTTATTGCTTCTCTTTGTGCTCCATCCCCTTTTTGTAAAACAAAGACCTCACTTTTCTTGCACCCCATTTTCTTTTCCTTAACTAGACAGTAGCAACCTGCACTACATGAAGCAGAAGCCACAGGGAGACTGTGGGCTGGGAAGCTCTGATCTCTGCTGGGACCTCTTGCTGCTGTTGTGATGGATATTAATAAGAGATGCAGCAGCAAAGCAGCTTCTTAGAACAATCTTCACCCAATTCGGAGTCTCCTAGGAGACAAAGGAAAAGCTTCCCAAGTTTGAAACTGGCTTTTATGCTCTGAAATATGGGCTTTTCTGCCCATCTCTAAAAGATAATTCTTCAGTTCATCTGTGGTGCTCTTCGATGGTCTTGATAGCAAGGCTGCTTACATACTACAAGGCTCTGAGATACTTGATCTCCTTGTTTCATCTCCTTCCTTGATTCCTGGTGACACAGTCCAAACGACCACTCCAAAAGATGCATTACTAAAGCCAAACCCTGATGCACCTCCTGGAGCTTCCTTCCTCATAAGATTCCCATCAACTTTCCAGACTCCTTCTTTCACAGAGTTCTTACACCAAAAGTAAAACATAAGCTGCTAGATGTCTTCCCACCAAGAAGAAACTGCTGGCACCACTGTCTCCTTGAGCAACCTTGGCTAGGAGGGTTTGGGGGAAGGCTCCTGTCCTTGCTCCCAGACCCACAGGTCACAACAGTCCCATCACTAAGGCTTCCAGGAGACCTCTGCTCCCCCTGTGTCTCAAAAGCCTCACATTGGATTTTGGACCTGCTCATTGCTTGAGTTCTCTCCAGGGACCATTAACCTTCCTTTCAGTTATTATTTCTTTGGTGAGATCTGTGAATAAAAACCCCCAAACTTACAGAGATCTGTTCAGTCCTGAAGGGACTTGAAGTTCCCTACTCAGTCTTAAAGGGACCAACATATCCCATTACAAAGTCCCAGACTAAATTCACTCCCAATGAAAAGTCATCTCCCTTTGGACAGGTAAAGTCTCCTTTTTAAATGCCTGCATGTTATCTCAGTAACTCTCCTTTATGTCTGTTTACATTGGATAGGAAGTGGAACACTAAGCAACACTGAGATGAAGAAAGTGCTCAGAAGTAGTAAAATCCCATGTTATCTATTTTTTCTTAGCAGAATAAATTGAGCTTGCTTGGCATTATTGCTGGCTGTCTTAGCCCAGCTCTGAAAGTGAGAGAGAAAGAGAAAGGGAATCTTTAAAGGCAACTCCCAGGAGGACACTAATATTTTTAATAGTTTGAGGGTTATGAAACAAATCTGTGTTAGCAGTATTATATATCTCAGCCTGAACCACTGGGGTGTTTCCAGGCTTTTTAATGAAACTAAAGCACCAACACAGCATTGCCAAGAAAGTAGATTTATTCACAAAGAACTGTTTGCTAGCAGAAATGAAAGCGTGGGCATGAGTGGGGCTGTTGCATACTAATGCACAGTCTTGTCTCACATTGCCCCTTATCTCACCAGCTTAACTCTGTTGTCACTGTGGGATCAAAGGTCACAACTTTTCCCCCTTTTCCTGCTATCTGATCTTGCCTTTTCCCTGGTTTTTGGAGCCCACAGCACAGCTATGCATCAATATGGGCCAAAACCTGTGCTTACAGCAAAACTTGATCTATAGCCGAGGAGAGCTGAACATAAAAGAAAAAAGCATACACAAACACTAGGGACTTCTTTTCTTTTTTTTTTTTTTTTTTTTCATTTTACAGTGTGAAATAGGACCCAAACTAATCAATGGAGCTCAGTGGGAGTGCATAATTATTAATAGGCCCTACATTCTTTTTTTTTTTTTTGGTAGTTCTTATAGAGTGAAAAAATAATTATT
Source organism: Florisuga fusca (assembly GCA_038090715.1). Taxonomy (NCBI): domain Eukaryota; kingdom Metazoa; phylum Chordata; class Aves; order Apodiformes; family Trochilidae; genus Florisuga; species Florisuga fusca. The sequence continues at coordinate 22,346,566 of JAAWXA010000008.1, forward strand.
AAGGAATCAATTTAGGAAAAAAAATCCTCATGTTCTAGCAGGGTGGTTTAGGAATCATTCCCATGTCTTCCATGTATCTTTTCTGGCAGGTTAATGGACCATGTTTTATTCTCTGCCTTATTTCCTAAAGCTCACAAAGCCCAATCCTTTTTCCCTGTTTGTTATTACAGAACTTGGCTGCATGCTGCCCGGCTGAGAGTGGGAATGAAGAATGGTGTGACCCCTGGAACAACCCATGGAGTGGAGATGGAGGCCAGGGCCAGACAAAACACCTCTGCACAGTGCTACTGCTCAGCCTTATTTACTAATTGCACAGCAGCCTGAGGGCTTGAGCTATGTACATGCTACTCCTCAGACTGATTTCTGGCTCCTTGTAAAACAGGGGACATGATGGGCACCATTAAAGGCTCAGATCTTTGAAGGAGCTCCACATCATGCCCAGATAACAGGAGACACAACGAAAAATGCTGAACAAGCCCCAGGCCCTCATCATAAGAACCCAGCTGTGTTTAATGCTGAAACAAGAGAAGCTGTGCTCTTTCAAGAAACCTTGGGAGGCTGTGATGAGATAGCAGGAGACTCTGGGAGCACTCCTGGGACACACATCAGGTGAACAAGGTGACCAGCATAAGAAAAGGCTCCTGATGAGATGGATAATGACACATGACAGATCCCACACTGAAAGGTTTAAACATGCAGTGAGGCAGCAATTACAGCAAAGATCCTGAGAGAAGTAATCACTATCTGGCATGAGGCAGGGCCCAGGCAAGAAAAACCCAGAGCCAAGCCAATGCTGCAGAATATTCCACAGGACTACACAGCCCAGGTGAAAATCACTCCTGGGAGAAAGACTGCCACGGATCTTACTCAAGGGGCATGGAGGCCAGGTCCAGCCTCAGGACAGGGATCCAGATTTCTCCCTCACTTTTCAAGTGAATTACCTCCAGGCCTTCCCAGGCCTTTTCTCCGATTCAGTTCCAACACCCACTTGAGTGATGCTGGAATGCACCATGCAGACCTCAGCACATGGGGAATCATCAATTTGTGTGAATTTCTAATAGCAGAAGAAACTGCATCAGCTTGAGGGGACTGTGGATGACACCACATAGGATGGAGAAAACAGATTGACCCTTACCTTATACTAAGGGATGAAAGCTGAGTTTTGTGATGTGCCAGAGAGCTGCCACCACATGAAACACGTGGGCAGCCGAAGGAAACACCACGATGCAGTGGGGTAGCACAGGGCCAGGGCAGGCTGGGAGGCTGAGCAAACAGATGTCTTCACTCTTAGACCTTAGGGAAAAAGCCATTAAGTGATATTTAATACAAGCATGGCCTTCATCTGAGGTCAGCTGCACACCATCAGAAGGTAGGTGAAGATGGGGACAATATCTGCATATTTGCCTATAAATGTGTTCTGGCCACTGGCAGCTCAACTAGTGAGATCCTTGCCCAGAGCTGGTTTGATAATTTTATCTCTTATTGATGTTACCATCTGCTCTGTCAGGCAGCATCAGGAGGTGCACACAGCAAAGGCTGTGACTCGGTGCTGAAATACTTGCAAACTGGCCAGGTTTCAATCTGAGAATTTTTCTCAGGAGTGAAGTCATTTTCTTGCTTTGCTTTCTACCAGGCATATGCAGCATCTGGTTAATATATTTTATGGGTAGTTCCTAGCTCTCCAAATGCTCCATCCCTGCATACTGCAACACAGACAAAAGACAAACTTTCCAACACTTCGCCTGGGTACCTGTTCCAGGCACTTGGAGACCTGGCTAGGAGTATTTTCCAAGGAGCCAGCCTGCATTTTCCCATGCTTAATTTAGTTATTGGAATGTCTGCCATTTATATGTGTTCTCCTTGGCTCCTGAACAGGTCAGCTACTATAAATCAGCCCAGCATCACTGACTGTAATGGAGCTACAATAACTTACAACAGCTGAGTATCTGGTTTATGAATGCAGTTCCCAGAGCTTCATGTTAAATACAGCCCAAGGCTGGAGCATTTAAACAAAATGAAGAGGTTATGAAAGGTACGTACACATCTTACAGAGCAATATTGTTTGTCCTAGATACTTACTAGGTGATGAAAGGATAAATAAACAGACCCCAGGCACCGTGATGTCAGCCTTTGTTTTTGCCAGTGATATTTTCTCTGTAAAAGAAGTGCACGTGAAACAAATGAAGAAACAGGTGAGAGCGAATGTTTGGCTGCCAAACTTAGCCATAGATAAAACATGATGAAGATATTAACCCTGTGGACTGGAATGTGAGTGGTAGAATACCTGGGGAGGGAAAGGAAATCACCGTGGCCATTGAGAGCCCTGCCTAAGTACCTGCTGGCAGCTAATGAGGAGGTGTGCAAGGAAATTCACTTTTGAAGCCACATCAGCCATGACCTTTAACCCCCTGATCCCATCTGGTGAGGCAAGGAATGTACTTCTCAAATTGCATTTGCTTGGCTTTTCCCCCATCTTCTCCACTTCCATGGAGACACAGAACTGCATCCAAGTCAGGCTGCACACACCAGGAGCTCCATAGTCTTGATGGAAAACCCTTTTTCTTCAACAACAGAAAGTAAAAAGGAAAAGGAAATGGAAATTCCCACTGACATGGAAACTGTGTGGAAAACATCCCCATCTAATGGAACTTTGGAAGGGTTTGGTTTTGCTTTGGGAGGGGGGGGGTGGTGTTTCTGCAACACCGGAAACAAGTACTTGGGGTGCCCATACAAAAACATTTTCAAGATTTGGGGCAGAAGTACCCATTATACTTCTGGCATCTTTTTACCTTTGCTACAGCCACAAATGTAAAGGGCTGAGCCTTCAAACTCTTGGTCACAAGTGCAGCCTTGGCCACTGCTTGGGAGCACAGCCACCACCACCACCCAGCACAGGAAAGTAACCACAGCAGGGCCTGGTAAAAGGCTCCACCATTTATTTGTGTGCCAGCTCCCTGACCCAGGAAAGTACTCATCACCAGGACACCATCTTCTAGACTTTCACAATCTTACTAAGCCCAGCCTGATGGCCCCATTCAGAGAAAAATCTCCTGAAGACAAGATAAAAGCATAAACCCCCAGTGCTTGTGATAGCATCATCTGAAAACAGCCACAGGATCTGACACAGCCAACCCGAGCTGGGACAGACCCCAGCTGGCAGCTCGGCCTGTCCCAGCATTGCAGGAGGCAACTTTCTGCTCCATGTGCCTCTCTCTGTCCATGGATTAAAGAGGAAAACCAAATGACTGGCTTAGACTAGACATCTATTGACAAGAAGCAGAGTAACCCCCATGGGAATCAGAAATCCTGTGGTAACTTTCCCCAGAGGCAGTGAGAAATGGTTTCTTTCTGCAGAATGGACTGGGTATTAATTAGACAGCAAGCTGACATATCTCTGGCTATCATATGTTAAAACAACTGCACAAATACTTACCAGCTTAGGACTAGAAAGATGGGGACCAGAAAGAAATCTGAAAGACTAAAAAAGGATTTGGCTAAGTGGAACCATGGTGAATTGCCCTGCCAAGCACAGCTATTCCGAGTAGCAGCTCCTTCTCTCCTCTCTTCCTTCCCACCACTCACAAAGGTGCAAAGAGCAAACTCTGCCAACTGACTCCAGCCTAGAATAATGCCAAATAGGGAAAAGAGGCCCTTAAGCTTGTGATCAAAAAGAAGAATGTTGATATGAGTGGTTAAAATAATTTCCATAGTGAGAGCCTTTGGTTATTCTGATACCTGACATTCAGGAGCAAAGAAAAGGAGCAGGACATCATTCTTCACCAGACCTGAACAAATTCAGCTGTTTCTTGCCTACTAAAGCAATGTCACCAGCTATTTCACTTTATAACTTGTTATTTCTGTCATTGTCAGAATATTTGGCAACCTTTACTTATTAATTTCCCAGAAAAGAAAATACCAAAGTTACTTTGGCAAATGTAACCACATTCTCCTGTGTTTTAATAAGGATAAGAATAAAAGGTTCTTTTCTAAATCAGATGACTTTGCTTTAAAAGGCAAGTGAGAGTCTAATTTACTGCTGCTTATTTTCAGGCATCAAACAAAACTCCAAAATAACATTCTGGTTATTATTTACAGTCTCTTTTCACCCCCCTTTTTTTAAAAAAAAAAAAAAAAACAAACAAAAACCAATGCTAGTAGTGGTGAAAAAAATTAATAGTATTTACAGATCAAGTGTAAGCAACAGAAGCCCAGAAGATGGCTCTCTCTGTATTTAACATTTGGCAAAGGAATCAGGTTCCTGCAAGGCTTGGGCACACTACCTAAGGACACATCCTCTCTTGGGCTTTGCCAGCTGTACCAGTGCAGCTGTGCTTCTGGAGCCACCAGCCTGATTTACAGCACAGCCCCAGTGAGGGCAGGGCAGGATAAAACAGGAACAATGATCCCATGGTGCAGATGGAGAGGGCAGGGATGCTGGCAGCCAGCACCCGGCCTCCACTCTACCATAAACAGTGCCATCCCTGGAATATTTCAAAGCTTCATCCCTTGACACATATGAGCTGTTATGCATTATTTTTGCAAAGAGGGTGATAAATTAGAAAGGCTGATTGATTCACTACATCAAGGTAGCAGCAAGTGATTTTCCCCCAGAGCAGCTGCTCTGCTGAAGGCACCAGCAGAGCCAGAAGAAACCCCACGACTTTGGAAGGGGGCAGAGCACCAGGGGCTCCTCTTCCAGAGCTACTTCAGCCTCCTGATGGCTGTATCTATAATAGAGGCAGAATCAAAGTCATCTGCTTTCCTATTTTATGTAAGGTGCCTAAGAAACTCTTATTTGGTTTGAATAGATTTCAAAAGTGTGCATATATGTATTTATATATATATCTGAATAAGCTTCTTTCATAAGAAGGGCTTCATGAATATTTCATGGCTCTCCTCTCAGGTTTGTAAGTAGCTGGTTTGCAGGCTTTACAAGTAAAATATACTGCCACCTGGGCTCAGGAATAGAAGATTTCCACTGGATTCTGCTGCCTTCATCAGCAGCCACGATGTAAGGATCTTATAATCCCTTACAGCTCCCTCATCCTTTCTGATGTTATCACAGCCATCTTCAAATTTTGTTCAAGCAACCAGGAGACAAAAAACAACCTCCTGAAACTGTACAGCCCAACCAGTTACAAGTCACTGTTCCCCACTGGGTCTTTCTTTCTCTGGTTGTCTTTTAAAGAATGCTTACTTTACCTTTGGTGGTTGCAAGATGCTGTTTTAAAGGGAAAGAAAAGCAGAGTGACCCGTGGAATTCATCTCTAATCACAACCCACTACTTTCTGCAAATTTTTTTAAAAAGTAAGCTTGGATAGACAGGCCAGTTTGCTGTCACATCTCCTAGCAACTGCTGACACTCAGATGTTCTTGCTTACTTTAGGGTTTGATTTATTGCATGCAATTAGGCTAAAAATGTATGTTTTAAGAAATACAAAGGAAATCAATGATTAGGTGTAAATTGGAAGCAAAAATAGAGACAGGAGAAATTATTTCTCAATCCAGCTTGCCAGGCATGAACTCATTTGTGTTTTCATATCTGTGAACCCTACAGAGAGCTCTCTGCTCCTGGAAAGGGTGCTTGTCTTCCTGAGCACTCCACCAGGCTGAAGGAATTTTCAGCTCAAACCATCAGGTACTGAAGTTTCTGCTAATCACTGCCTGCACTGGAAACACTCTCAGTTCTAACCAGTTCATTGAAAATGCTGGCAGAAGGTTGGTGGTTTTGATAGGGCTTGGAATCTGCTGAAATTGAGGTCTTGAGTGTGATGCTGATGAGATCAGCCCAAGAAATGTGACATGGACCACTGTGAAAATAAGAATTTAGCATCACAGAGCCATCTGCTAAGAAATGCAATGAGCAAATGATGAAGCCAGCCCTGGGGGGATACAAATCCAAGCCAAAAGCTGGGGTGAGATCACTCCAACTTCTACATCAACTGTATTTCAACCTTAACCTGAACTGTACAGCCCACTCCACTCTCTCCCAGAAGTACAGCACATCACACACGAACCAAAAAGGTGGTTTTGTGCAGTAAGAGTTTGATTTATTTTGAGGGAGCAGATGAATCCAACAAAGCCACCTTATTTGGGGGAATTCAGTGCACATTCCAGCAGAGCAACAATGAGTACAAGCACCATCTCATGCAATGCAGCTCATGGCCTTGACATGCTCCACCTGCCTAAGTGCTTGGCAAAGGCTGAGGCTGAAATGCAAAAGGGTTCCAATGCATTAAGGCTTTCCAAAAATGAGGTTGGGTTTAAGCAGCCAGGCAAAACCCTCACATACAATAAGGGGCATGAGAAAGGTTATGCCTACTTCACAGAGCAGATTCCAGCACACAGATTCCTTTTTTTGGCCACCAAAGATGCAGAACTCTGTGCAGTTTGGTGTTTATTTATACAAAAATAGCCTTCATTTTTGTTCCATGCCTTGGGGCTGTTCAAGCTATGATAGGAGAGGCATGTTTCCAGCAGTGATAACAGTGGACAAGGGGCAGTCTTCTGTCCAGCATCTGTTAACACACCCCTCCCAACCTGAACAGAACAAATTAAAATTAGCAAGACATTAAGGAATTAACACTATAAGCATTTATGACCAGTGTCAATCATTCACTCTCTCTTGGAGCATGCAGCAGGATAAACAAGTAATGCTGTGCTCCAGGGATTAATGGAACATGACTTAAGTCCAGATGGCTGTGGGCTGTTCAGTGGTGAAGCACATTTGCCCTCAGCCTGGCAAAAGGAAGTAATGAGCTGAAATAAAGAAATGGGAAATATGAGTTGGATAGGAGGAGAAAACATCCTAACAAGCTGCCAGGGGAAGTGCTGGTTCACTGCTCAGGTCATTTTGAATTCAGATGGATAAGGCATTGAAAAGCATCCTGGTTTCTGGGAGGCTTTGCAGAATGTGAAGGATGAAGGGGTAGAGCAGAGTTTTGCTTCTTTGACTCAGTGTCTTCCATGACCTGCTCTCCAAATAAGTAGCTCAGAGTTCAAATCAAGCCTGGGCTTATCTTCCACCTGCAGCACAGGGTTATTACTGAGGAAAATAACCAATATGCTCACCATCTATACCTGGTATTAACACCCCTGGATAGCTTTCCCCCCCTCCCCTTAGCTACAGAATTTCACAGTCCTCCCTAGAAGTTCCAGCTGACCCATTTTAATCTGCACTTCCCACAGCCTGGCAGTGCCAACCAGCAGTAACAAGCTCTCAGTCACTGGTGTCTGTGTGAACAACCTTGAGACAACACGAAAGACCCACTCAGGGTTTCTCCACAGACTCAGATGCCTCTAAGATTTTCCTCTACAAACTCAACCAATTCTTTAGGTCAGACTAGAGGTGGGACCCTACAGAGAGCTAGTGGAGTTATTAATGGTGTTATAAGCCTTGCAGAAATGTAATTCCTTGGACAGGTATTCAGGGTTCACACATATTTTCTACTTGGAGGTCGTCTGGTAATCAGAAAAAAAATATTAGGGGTCTGCTATTTTATATCCCTTTTTCCCTACAGAGAACAAGGAGGTAATATCCAGGTAAGGTAGCTCCCCCACCCCCCCAGCCTCTGCAGGCAATGAGAACTCATTTATTTCTATGCTGATAGAGGGAACAGGGGTGGTTTGGGACTGAAACTCAGCCAACTTGTTACATTACTTGCCCTCTTCAAACAGGAGCAATGCTGCTTTCACGTCTGACATGCATCATTAAAAAGCAATCACTTCAAGCAAGGCTCATTTTATTTATCACAGAAAGAAACGGAATGGGAAAAAGTGAGAGATAATCATCACTCAGCCCTTTCCCTGCTGAAAAGCAAAAGCCTGTGTCCTACAAGCAAGACCACCCATCTCGAAAGGGTTTTGTAAGATTTACACTTGGCCAGCATGCTAAGAAGCAGCCACTCCTATGCCTTACACACACAATCATGGAGATAGTCCTGAGAGCCTGATATCCTGTCTCAGGGAGTAATAAAAATCAGATGCTTCTGCATAGTAGATAATGATATAACAGATGTCTACTGAGAGTGCTCTGTTTTACCTGTAGACAGTTAGGGTTTGGCTTATGTCCTGGACAAAGAGTGTTTATACCACTTACAAGCGTTTACTTGATGTCATGGAAGAGAGCAGAGCTATGGAAATGTCCAGCTTTCCTGGTGTGTTCCCACGTTCCTGGGATATACTTTTAACAGTACAATCTTGTGGACACAGCCTGGAAATGCCAAAGCCATCAGCAATGTTCACCTTTCTGGCAACGTTTTGTAATTCTGGCAGGAGTGGGAAGCCTGGGGGCTTGCAATGTCATGGTGGTTTTTTAGGGAAAGAATCTTGGCTACCTCCAAAAGTGAACTTTAATTTGATATGAGAACTGTATTTCTGCTCATGCTAAAGGAGTAAGTTAATGTGGTATCAGGGAAAAAAAATCTCCCTAATACAAGAGCCTGGAGATAATTTTCCCATGAGCAGTGTAGAAATTTTGCTCTAATCTGCCTTTGCAGACTGAGCAGATATTTTGAGAGCAGCTATGCAGTGTGAGCACTGCAAATCTGGGTGCAAGGAATGGAATGGCCCTTTCAGGCCATTTTCAGTCCTTCTCCTTCCCCTTTGCTGCCTGAAGTGTGGGACCCAAGTCCCATGAGCCCCAAGGCATCTGCACCCCACGCTGATGGAGAGCAGCACAGCAGTGCCTGAAGGGCAGTGACAGGAGCCTCCCAAGGAGCTCAGCAATGTCTCATCGATTTCCATTTGTTTCTAGATGTAAAACTAGAGGTTCAAAGATGGGAATTGATTTTCTAGGTGCTGTGTGAACTAACTTTCCAAGCAAGGGAAGTTCTTTTTTATCAAAGAGATAAAACCAAACAAAATGGTAACCCCAGCAAGAAAAGTCAATCTTGACTAGGAGGTTGAAAACATCCTCCTTAATATTGCTCCCAGAGAAGTCCAATCCTATCTTGCACATTGAATTAACTCTGAAATAAGTCCAACCACTTCTGCTGGAGAGGTTCCTGGTCTAAAGGTGAAAGCAAACAGGAGGGTAAAGCTGAGGTCTGGTGTTGCTCTCAGCTGTAACAGTAGCAGGGTCCTAAATTCAACCACTTAACCTGACCTATTTGAACAGTATTTTCTCTGCCCAAATAACTGATCCTTAATGAAGCTATTTATGTAAGGAAATTAAATTAAAAAGGAATGTTAGTCACCTGGGTGTTGCCACACAGCTGTAATGCATGTCTGGGAGACCTGAGACTCATAAATTGTATACAACACACTGAATGGGGGTCTTTGGCCTGTATAATTAAGTGGCAACTAGTTTCATATTAAAGATATTACACATGCACAGAGGCACAAACAAAATGTCATATTCTCCATTTCCTGTGTATAAATCTCTGCTAACAGCAAAGACGAAGAGCGTGGGGTGGGAGTGGGGGTTTGATATCAAGGGAAAAGGTTTGGGACTAAATGGACCAACAACTTTGCTCCCACAGCTTTTGGGGCTAGAGGAGAGAGGCAGAGGCAGAAGCCATCGTGGCCACAATTACAGATTGAGGCTCTAGAGGCTCCTGGCAAGGTGGGGTGCTCAGCATCTCTGAAAAACCACTCATCAATTGCCCGATGCTGAAGAGTACAGACCATCACAGTAACAGAGAGGATAGAGTTCCAGGTCAGGCTACATTCCTATTCAAAAATCTGTGGCCAAGTATGCAGCAGCTGCAGGATACAAGAAAGCAGAGAGCCACTGACTGTCAGGCCATGTTTGTCATTGAGCTGACAGCTACAACCAGAGCTTAAGGTGTGTTTGGCTTGTCTGGGAAACACACTCACACCCTCCTCCCTAAAATACAGAAGGCAAATCTCCATATGGTAACAGCTAAGATTCCTCAAAAAACCTTGCTGTGCCCTACAGAGCTTCAGCATGGTTCTGCAAATCCATCTTAACTTCAGACTGGGATGAAAATACATAAACCTACACAGCCAATTCCTAATCACAGCACTGCCAGGTAGGAGCCATTTTGAATTATGGGTAGAAGACTCCAGTTTGGATCTGCATAAGCACACCATGGACACTGGATTAACTTATCCAGGTCCCACCTCCATTCAGGAAAAAGCAAACATACCCTCAACATGCCTTAAATATATGGACTATACTTTCTCTTCCTCATCACTGCTTACTGAGGATGCTATTCCAACTGTATCAGATCCTAAATGGCTGAAGTCAGGTGAGATACAGCCCCCTTCCTCCCCACCTTTAAGCTTAAGCTAACAGCAAGGTTTCCAGGCACCTCTACGCCCAGCAAACTCTGTGCCCAGCTTTTTCCTCCCTCCAGAACACCCGGGGACCTGCACTTCACCCTGCAAACAGCCACAGCTACTCAAATCCCCAGGAGGACACACCTGCACTTAGCAACCTCACCAGTTTGCACATCATCACGTCTCAGCCCCAGCAAACACAGCAGTGCCAGGCTCCAGGCACCCTGGGAAAGATAGTGCTGGTGCAGAAAGGTTTATAAAGACACATGGCTACAGCAATTCCTTTGCCTTCCCCAGTGCTCTGCTGGCACACGGAGCTAAAGCTTAATTATCCTGAGTGATTTATTAACTTATAAAGTCAGATTAAATGGGTATTTGGAGCTGAGCAGCTGAGAGCCTTTGAAAGGAGAAAGTGATTCATGTTATTTATCCAGCTGAGACAAAAGTCACATGGCATGAACCCACAATACTAATTACTCCAGATTAATAGGAATACATTTCTAGGAAAAGAACGTCATTAGCATCCAGCAGAGGTATAGATTAGGAGGAATGCCCAAGTCATACAGGCACATTGGCCACTTCAGTTTCTAAACAGCAGAGATTACTTAAGACCCTGTCTTTCTCCGAGACAGTTTTGCTTTTACTCATCTGTTGCACAGGGTCAGTAGCAGCTTCAGACCCCTTGGGGCAAAACTGAAGCCCCATGTGTCTTCCAGAGAAGATTGGCATCACCGTGTGCACATGTCTACACCCATGACATGGTTCCTATCACCGTGTCATTTCTCCCTAATTGTATAAACAGCCTAACAGTCAGAACCTGGATAAAATCCTTTCCTTTTCCAAAAAGAAACTCTGGAAATAAAAAATTGAGAAAGTGATAGGAAGCAATATTTATGTCTTCTTGTCTGTCAGTGCTTATGGTGTTTCCTGTGATGCCTGGAAGTGTGGGCAAGACCTGCAGCACCTCATGTGTGAAACAGACAGCTCCTTAACTTCTGCCTGTGACAAGACTAGATGAAAGTACAGGCAGGGTGCATTTTTGAAACACCGTCCCCTGGCCTTAGGATGTTGTACAAAGAAATAAACGGTGCCTTTAAATACTGTCTTTTTTTTCATCTTAAATGTATGTAGGGAAGCTTATCAAATAAATAGAGAAAAAAAGTAAACACTCAGGCTTCCCTTGGAGCCACGGTGGAAGTGATCCTGCAGAGATATGAAGGACACAGATCAAAGGACTTCATGACAGAGATTTATGACATTAGACCAGGTGTTCCTTATTCCCCACCTGCCTCTCCCCCCCTTCCACATGATCCCTCAGCATCCTCCTGCACAAGAATGGAGGGACCAGGCAAAAGACCTGCATAAGTTTACCAAGCACCTGCTTCTAACTAGCTGACCTCATCCAGGGGGAGGGGAAAGAAAGTGTGTAGCTATAAAAGGTTTCCCTTGGTATTACTGAGGTTTAGGAGTTGGACAGAGGCAGAATCAGGTTCCCAAAGCTAAGAGGTGCTTTGGGAGTACCTTTGATTCAGAGGCTGTTTTTGCAGGGATCCTGTAATACTACACAGGGGATGGGGTTCTAGGAAGATAGGACAGTGAGATGGGATTAAGGAGCTCATTTGCACTGCTTGAAAAGCCCTGATATACAGGGCCCAGAACTGCACAGTAGTGAGTAAGGATGGTGTATATACATAGCATAATCTCAGGAGCAGCAGAAGATACTGAGATTCACAGACAATGCACTATTTTTTCAACTTGTAGAAAAAGGTAGAAATGAAAAGAGCATTTTGGTTTAACTAAGGTTTTAGAGGGGATTTATGGGGGAGCCTCAATGAAATTAAAACAAGCAAGATTTTATTTTGGGTAAGATGAAACTTTTTTTTTCAAGCGTAAAATACAGTATTTCAGCTTTGAAGGTTTTCCTTTTATAACTTCCCTTTCCTTAAATTAAAACTCTTTTAAAATTACTTCTTTCTAGCTGGAAATGAAAAGTGGAAGGACTTTGCCTTAAAATGGCTCAAACAAGTATTTGGGGGTTTGCCCTTTCTTGTCTGTATTTTTTTCTCTCCATAGAGCCCAGGAGGTCCTTTAACCACCAGGTGAGATTTTACAGCTAAATTGTGGCTACCTCACTTGCCTGCAGTCCCCCTCCTCCCCCCCCAGCACAATTAAGCCAAAATCCTGTAATAGCAGGACCCAGCAAAGCAACAACACAATCAACCTATCCAACCCCCTTTTAATACTCAACTGCTTTTACAGATTATTTTTATCTCTGAGGGGAGACAGAATCCAGATTGAGACCAGGCCGCGTCCTGGCGCTTCTGGCTCCGCGCTGAGTTTTTCTCACCACTTCATCAGCACACCCTCAGATTGGCTTAAACCAGGAGTAAATTTCTATTCCTCCCTGCTGGACAGTGAATGAGCAAGAGTAGCCAAGCTCCCCCTTTCCTCCTGGCCCATCAAGCCCCACTTTCCCATCTCCTGCCAGCAAGCAGCAGCGTGGCACTCCTGGTGTGAAAGGCTGCACGGGACAAACGGGGTTGGAAACGCAGGTTGCTGGTTCCTGGCATGCTCCAAAATCCAAGGCACAATCGAGCTCATAGAGAGTCCCTAGCAAATTGCTGGAGCTATTTTTTTTATGAGACACTTTAGCCAGCCCTCTTTTCATATCCTTTACGAGGCTGCCTTCAGCCCTACTCATAGTAAAAACTCCCGAGTTATGGAAATCATAAGAAAGAAATTATGTATGGAAAAATCATTATGTTATAAATTGGTTCCACTGTTCAAAACATGTAGGAAATGGGGCATATAAAACTCAGATGGTGTTGCAGACTTTGATACAAGGTTCATTATTACACCATGACACAAGTGAAATATGTGCTAACATACTGCCAGCTAATTTGCCTTTATTTACAATGCAGACCCATCACTGGGCAACTTCATAAATTTCCTCAACCTGGGTGATTTCTCTGATGGAACATGGCAGCTCGGACAGGAATGCATGCACAAGAAAGTGTGGATCTTGTATCTTTGGGGCTGTGAAGTTCTGAACATGTCCCCCCCACCTCATGGAAAAATAATAGCAACCTCCCAGCTTTTCAGGCTTTTTCAGGCTTTACCCCCTCACTAGACTATTGAAATGCTGTTGTTACTTGGTTATACACGTGCTGTTTGCCTCTGTGTTCTTTAAAGACCTAATTGAGGTAGGAGGCAGGAGAACTGGACAGGAATGTTTTTGACAAAATGTTCTTTGTTAGAAAATATCCATTTGTTAAAACTGGAAAATGTCCATGGAAACGCATCGGTTTTCATTAAATTTTAGTCATAAAATAATCTAAAGCCTACAAGGGAATTTTAACAGCTACAGGCCAGTGCCTGAAGCTGTCCCCTGGGAAAAGTAACATCTAAGGACATCCTTTGGCTATGCAGGATTCTTCACTGTGGGGAAAAAAAAAAAAAAAGTAAAAAAAGTAAAATCAGGGGATTAAACTTCACCATGGTTATGAATTGGATCTGATAATAAGAGTAGAAACAGCCTGGGAGGACAAGAACTGGGCAGAGCTGACACAATGTATCAACTGGATGTCCAGTTTTCTTGAGAAAATCTCTTGTTTTAATTAAACAGTTTAAAAATAAAATCATGGTCATTATGAAAATATTTCTTTACTGGAAAAATTCAGAGAAATATTTTTTTTAAGATTCAAAAGGTCTGTTTCCATACTCCCACTGACAAGTTTGGTTTCTTTCTGCAAAATTACTTTCTTTAAAATACTTTATTTTCTATTAAATTATAAGGGGTTGAAACCTGAATGAAGTGCTTTGAATATCTTGAAAATGTTTCTAATGATCCAAAACCAATTCTGTTTTTTTTTTTTATTCCAACACTGAACAAAATTTCTTTTGCTTGCTTCCCTAAACCTTGACAAATTGGAAAATCCATTTGCCATAAAGGTCTACTCACAGCAAGGATGTCAAGAGATCTCATTTATTAATGTCTAGATGGTGCCTGAATTGAAGAGGTGCTGTCAAAATGTAAAGCATTATTAAGCTCTTCAAATTTCCAGTTTGGTTTTGCAGAACAAAGGCAGCTGTCCTTGGTCAGGGCCAAGATCTCAAAGCTGCCATCATCAAGGAGTGTTCCTCTTAATAAAACCCTAGACCACTGTCCAAACCTCTCTCTGCCTATCAAACCCAACCCCTAATCTTGAAGATACTGAATTTGTCAATTCTCAGGTTACAATTCTCTGTACAGATGAGGGTCTGCTCTCCTGTCCATGATGTTTTGTTGTGTATTTTTTTTCCCCAGGCATGCTGACAGACTGGAGGGGTTTACATCTTGCAGTGCATATCTTCTTTCACATCTTTCACCATCATTTTAAATGAATTCGTGTCCTGACTGAGAGGGAGGAGGGGAGGCAGTGCAGGGCAGTCAAGGAAATCCTGCCAGCCTCAGATGATGCTTGGGATATATGACGGACGTCTGTGTGAAATGATTTTCTGTTCAGGTCCTAGAGTGAAGGACTGACCAAACAATTATTTACAGTCTGTAGATTGGTGGGGAGAGTAAGACTCAGATTCTCACGTGAGCTAAAGGGCCTCCATGTCAGATTAAAAATATAAAGAACCAGCTGAAGGCAGGAGGGAAGATAGAGTTTGGGGATTTTTGCTGCCTTGGGGACTTGAGGTCACACTCACACAAAGAAGCCAAGATGATGGCTACTATCAAAGTAAATATAAAGCATCCTAACATCAGGTGAAGGGCATGCCTAAAGCAAAGGTGCTTTTCTCCACCTCTGCTCACTGGCTTGTTGTCTCGCTTGCCATAACCAGAGGTCAAAGCTGCCTTCCTCACCAAGCCAGAGCCCAGCCTGCCTGCACCAGCATGGGATGGAGAGCTGGCTGTTGATCTGCCCTTACAGACCAAGCTTGTATCTATCAACAACAACCCAGCAGGCAAAAGAGCTCCTTTGCCATGTTTAGTTAGTGTTTAGCACTGTAGCACCTTGGGCTCCAAAAGCCACACTGGTGCCCAGCTGCTGCTGCCAGGGATCTGCATGGAGCAGATTCCATCAAATGGGCAATTCCCCAAAAAGAGTTCATCATCTCACTGCAATTCAGGTAATTTCTAAGACCCTGCTGTAGATGCACAAGTGACATAGCTCCAGAGCTGTGAGCAAGATCTGTTTGCTGCTGGGGCACTTCCCACCCACACTGGGGCTTCCTCATGAGGCACTGGTCCTCCCGCAGCCTGTCCAGTGATGCCTGAGAAGGCACTAAACCATGTAACATCACCCAAATCCAACTCAGGAGCCCTGAGAGGATCCTGCAGCAAACCAAAGGTTGGGCTCACAGCCCACCTTGCCAGCCCCATCACACAAGGACCTGCTCTGCTTGGCCCCAGCACATCACTTGCCCCACTGCAGTGCATCACTTGTCCCACCACAGCCTGTCACCTGGGTTTGCAGGCTGAGTGCTGCCTCCAGTGGGTTGAGAGACACAAAGAGCACAATTTACACCAAAACCAGAGCAAACAAAGGTCTCACATTCAGTCACCAGTCCCCTTTGCTTGCTTGCTGTAAAACAGTACAAGTCAAGCAAGTTTTGTAGTCAGCACATGGCCCTGAATTCATACGACTCCCCTTTATTTTTAACTTAGCTTTTACAGCACCATTTAAATTATAATTTTTTTTTAAAATAAGGAAATTGCATCTTTAACGGAAATTAATCTCCCAGTCCCCCTCAATAAACCTTTTGAAGCTCTGTATGACTATGACAGAGGTAGGTATTTTTAGAAGGACTGTGTGGTAATTTTCTCTGCAGCATTCAATAATTTACAATATCATAGCCGAAGGTAAAGATTTCCCTTAAGCATAATTTGGCATTAATCAGGCTTTCACAGGCATATTCATTGCAGACAGGGCACCAGCCTAGAACACAGCTTTACCCCAAGGATCCGTGGGAAACTGCTGAGCTGAATAAAACAGTTTTATGCAAATTCATAGCAAAAGAAACCCAAGACATAGCCCCCACATCTCAGACAGAGCAAGCTCTCACCACATCTCCCTCCAGGTGTGCCCAGGCAAGGAAGAGCCACACACCCACCCCAAGCTGATGCTGCCACCAGAAGTATCTCCTGGCAGAGAGGCACCAGGAGGGACTAATCCTGGAGTATCAAATGCAGCTGGGGTGGAGAGAGCCCAAATGATACACAGATTTATGAGGTTCTTCACTGATGCCTCCCGGACCCTCCCTTCTCTTACTATACAATTAAAGAATGCTGTTTTGCAGTATGACTTAGGAGGCTTAAACATGACCACTGCAAGGCTGTGTACTGGACCATGGGAAGAACAAAAGCCCACATAGGCTATAAAAAAAAAATGCAAGGCAGAAGATAACTGGTTTATGGAAGGCTCCTAAAATGCACACCCTATCTGTGAGCAAATATGCTTCTTTACCAGAATGACTCTCTCAAGGTGAAAGCTCCTCAGTACTTTAAAGAAAAAAAAACTGAATCACAACATCGCACCCACAATGGAAAAAATATTTTATTATCTGGGTAGCTTTTTTAAAAAAAAATTCAATATAGATGTATACAAGAAATACACAGAATGAGTTTTCTTCTGTGATTAAGTTCTTGGCTATGGAATTTGGAGTTTCTCTTTTGAATTAAAAATTAATAATTTTCAAGTTAAGGAATGAATTTTAAATAGTACCAAAAAGTCTGACACAGAGACAGAAAGTCCAACAAAACTTCTTATTTAACAGATCAAGGGACATCACTGTAAAGAGAGGAGGCTGCAGCTGGCTCTTACACCTGATCCCTGATTCCCATGTACTGTGTCAGCAGTTCTCCACGCAGTGGTGGATATCACTAAAAACTGCCAGAACAGCAAGTTGTGTGGGAAATGTCAACATCTTAGAGCCTGAGTTCCCAGGAACCAAGATTTCTCAAGAATAGCCGTTCTGGAAGAGGTTTTTTCACTACAAATGTGTACAGAATTATAGGCTGTTACAACATACAGTGAAATATTACTAGTAGAGAACTATCAAAAAATATTAACAATTATTAAAAAGGAACAATTTGTTAAACTTGAGATTTTAAAATTATTTTTTTTTTTTTTGTGGATCAAAAGTCACAATTTCTCTGTAATGAAAATTTCTCAACTAGCTTTTTTCCTTCTGACTAAGCATGTCAAAATGGGCACGGTGCGGAGGACTCAACTTATTTTTGATGTGAACAAAAAAAAAGCAGACGAGCATGAAAACACATATCGTGCTTGGCTCCACCTGAGCTGTTGAGGGACATGCTGCTCTTCACTAAGGACACACACGGAGCAGCAGAGCCATGGTCATGTGTCCCCCTGCATCCCCAGCCCTCCTCCAACCACAGTGAGCATCTTAAACCAGCCAAGATCCTCCTGCTTTCATTTTACACATGCATAACTTTATATGAGATGACACCGTGTTTTAAACTAACGACTCCTGGATCCAGAGGACCTTGGATGTTGATTGGCAAGGGTCCAAGCAGAAAGCATGGAAAAAGAGGGCTCCTAAACCTGTGAGAGCGGGCGCATGTGTGGTGGAACAGCTCCCAGCTTTCCTGCCCCCATCTGCTCAGGATCTCATCACAAAGACTGGCGTTATAATAACTTTATTATGGACCTTCTGGGGAAAGCCAGCTCCCAGCAAGGGTTTTGCTATAGCAGACAGGAAACTCGTTTGCTCCCCGCTGGAGTAAAGCCCTTTATAATTAATGCTGGGTAAATAAAGCGCTCATCTGTAAACACTTTTAATTAGAAATTGGTTAAAGGCAAAGCCCCGTGACCACACTGGCTGGGGGGATTAGACTCATGTCAAGCTTTGCCCCATCAGCAAATAAGAGGCTCTTTAGTATCCTCAATTCCTGTGCTGTGGGACCTCTTTCAGCTCCTATCACACGTCACGGCGCTGCTCTTCAGGCTCAATAGAGGATCAATATTTGCCTGTACTTTCTGAGCAAAAAGCCTCCTTGACACAGGCAGCATCTGTGTTTGAACAGTTCCTTGCTAACACATAGCAGACTTTCACCAAAGAGATCTGGAGCCCAGCAGGTCAAGCTGGAGGGAGGGTCACTGAGCACTGCCAGTGATTTCTGTGTTTGCTTAGCGTGATGCTCAGAGCACAGGGACAGCAAGGGCTCTCCTGAACACTGCCCAGTGCTCCCAGGGCAGAATATGCATTTCAGAAAAACAGTACATGGATAGGAAAAAAAATAAATAAAACCTCCTAACCACCTCTATTACCATTTTCTATCTCTGTCGATGACCTTTGCCTGACATCTCCTGTCTTCTGGTAGGACTGAATGATGTCTATCAGCATGCCTGATAATTCGCTGTCAGATTACAGGGAAAAGGGAATTTCCCCTCTGACCGTGGCCATGCCACGTAGTCCCAGGTGTCACTTGTATTTAGGGACAACAGCAGAAGGACACAGGGATGAGGAAAGCTCTTCTGAGAGATGGTTCCTGCTCTAATCAGATGGTGCCAGACTGACAGAATGGGTGCATTGTAATGGTTTGTCTCCGTTATGGAAAAGAACCACCTGGGCTCTCCTGGAAATGGCACTGGAGAACAAACCTGCCCTCCTCAAGACAACCAGCACAGCACTGACCCAGCAATGGTTTGAACTGCAGGAAAGCCAAGAGGTCCAGAATGCCATGAAATGAGAGGTGCCATCATGGCATGAATGAGCACACGTAGGGTTAGCACATAGGGTTACTTTTAGAGATGGGGAAACTGAGGCCCAGGAGGTCAGAGCAACATGCCCACAACCTGGCCAGCATCAGAAACCACTTCTGCCCTGGGTAATGCTCTCCCACACCTCTCATTTTCCATGCTCCTCATTAACCTCTTACAGTCAATGAAGAATCTTTTTGAATATAAGATGGGATTTCTGCAGCAGAAATGCCTCCCCTTTCCCTGAAGGCCAATTGACTGATGACATCAAGTGCTGGAGTGCAGCTGGGCATGGGGAAAGAGGACACCAGGGCAGTGCTCATGGAAAAAACACGGCCAGCATGTGCCATGGAGAGACAAACCAATGAACTTGCCTACTGGATAAATCCCAGACCATGACTCTCAAAATCTGTTCTTTTTCTTTTTTTTTTTTTTTTCCTCAGCTCTTGCATAGACTTTCTGCCTGTTAACTTCACTTCTCTTTTGCCCTTCCACGTGTTCTTTCTGTGTTGGTGGTTTAACTCCAGTCCCTGGAGGGCAGGGGTAGTCCTGATGGATGTGCTCACTTATTCCCTTCCAGCTTCAGCTGCTCCAGCCCAGAGGTGACTTCCTTGCAGACACACACCCACACTGCTGGGGATGGTGCTGGGTCTGGCCAGTTAAGTTGTGCCTTCAAGCACTCCCAAACCTGTAGGTCTCCAAATGCCCAGAGCAAGAAGACATCCACTACTCCAGAGATACCCTGGCTTCTTTGAACTGAGATGGACTCAGATGCTGATGGGAGCATACAGAGGGGCTGTAAGTTCAAAGCTGTCCCTACTTTCACTGAAAGGTTGCCCTAGAGAGCCCTGGAGGTGCCTTCCAAGCTGAACTCTGCTGTGATGCTGAGGGCATTTCCACCTTTGCTTACACATGGATTCTCTTCAGCCAGTCTGGATGTAGATGGATGCAGCCCCAGTGAGATGTGAGCTCAAGCCTTTGCTGGGTTGGTAGCTCTCAGCTCTCAGCTCTCAGCTCTCAGCTCCCATAACTTCAGAGATGCAAGTTTCTGTCCTGAAATAACTCTGTCTTCTCACCATCATCACCTGTGTTTTAGCTCTCTCCCACATCCAGCTGGAGGAAAGGTCCAGCTCCATCAGACACCAGACTTCTTGTTAATAATGACTTAGGAAATAAATCCAAAACTACTTTATAGATCCCCATCTGGCTTCTGATTAGAAGGCACTTGGTGGCAGCACATCAAATACACCCCTGTGCAGTATAGCTGTCTGGACAGACATCCCTTCCACCCAGTGATCCAGTAGGAGTCAGGAAGTGGTGTTTGCTTTGGGTGTCTTGTAGCATGGAAAGATTTTTGGAGATGTAGAATGTTCCAGTCTTCTGTCAGAAAGCCTGTCACCACTCAGAAGGAAGTTTTGCAAGACAAGAGGCCTAGCTAGGTTTCTTACAAAGGAGTGAAGGAAGGTTTCTTGCTCCTAGTGCAAAGGAACCTGAAACGTCAGACAGACCTTACTCCCCATCAACAGAGGTTAGATCTCCCCCTGGGTTGAAGGCTCATCTTTGAAATCACAAGGAGATGGCTTTCTCCAGGGATGGCTTCATGTCCTCCTCTCAGCCAGAAGTGAGATTTGGAGTTTTAACAGATGAACACAAATTGCTGCAGTAAAGGGAAGGATATGTAGGTGGGATGCTTGAGGGTTCTGTACCCCTCTCTCCTAGCAGAAAGTATTTAAATTTTTATTTCAAATGCATAAATTATCCTTTGATGAAGAAAGCCAACAGAGAAATTTTCATATGGGCAAGAGCCCCACTCCAAAGTTATCGGGTCCCTTAATTTATGCAATTCTCTCCAGATGTGGCACTAATATGGAATTTTAGTTCTTTTGGAAGTCTTTTTGTACACTCAGTCCAGTAAAACAACAGAGTGTTGGCCCCCTCAGGCCTATTGGTGAACAAAAGGGAGCAGTGCCCATTTGGATTACCTAAACCCAGCAAGAAAGCTTTGATTTAATACCCCGGGCCTGAAGCTCCCAGCAGCCACTCTGCTGCCCTGGGATACAGTGTCATCACTCCTCCCTACCAGAGGGATCAGGGGCTTAATGGGATTTAGGGTTGAAAATCCAAGCTCAGCCTGAGGTGTCTGCAGCACAGGACTTGGCAGAGGAAGGGGGAGAGAGCCAGATTTGTTCTTTCCCTCCTCTTTCATCAGAAACCTGTTTCCTTTTGTTTGCCCAGCTGTGGGATGGGAGAAGGTAGAGTTATAGTGTCTGATATTGGTGTCACTGTCATCCTAACTGCATAATTATATATTACACATGCTTAAACGATAATAATATCTTTAATATAAATTAAGGGAAAAACTAACAACTGGTCTGTTTGCTACAGAAAGGAGGAACCTGGATACAGTGATGGAGGAGATCTCTGTATTCCCACAGTCCTGTCTCCAGAAGGTAAACCATGCACAAGGAGGTAAACCAGTGGGAAAGGAGGATGTGGTCACACACAGTAGGAACTGAGCACCTACAAGGATTAGGCCTACGTGGGTCATGACTTCAAGAATTGCTGAGAATCCACCCTGTGAACTAGTGAGCTCTCACTCCCAGGTCTGCCTGGTTTGGCCACTTTGCAAGTCTCCAGATGATGGGTAGCAAAAGGCCAGTTGCTCCCCAGAGCTTTTAGCCCAGCCTGGCTCACTGTTGCTTTTCCAATGTGCACATCCCCCCATCCCACAGGCCCCGGGGTCCAGGAACCCCTGCTTTGTCAAGGGGAAAGCAAACACAACTTCAGAAAGTGAAATAAACTCAAGTGTGAACTGACAAGAGCTGCTACTGCCCCACATGTCCCAGGCCCTGGCAGCATCATGAGCTAGGCTAATGGGGCAGCCAGAGGGAGGGAAGGAGGGGAGGGTGGAAGGCAGGCAGGCAGGCAGTACTAATCCTTCCATGTCCCATCCTTGGTTCATGAGAACAACTGAAATCACTCCATTTACACAGAAGTGAAATTTGAAGGGGAAATGCCCTTCTTTTACCACCCCATATTCATGTTGTGTCTTGTACAAGGATCCCTTCACCCATCTCCACATCTCCATCTCCTCTCATGGTGTAGTGCTGCTGATGTGAAGCATTTCTTGGTTCTCCCAAATTCCCATCTTCCTTTGTACTTTGCCCTCCAGCCAGACCTGTGCTGCAGTATTACAGGAATAGTGTGATGAGCTGCCAAGGGCACTAACAAGGGACTCATATAAACTTTCCCTCTCAGCCAGGAATAATACCCCAGGACTAGGAGCCCACTTGAATTGCAGGCAAGAGGAGTGAAGGAATGGGGAACCTATTTGCTTGCTTTGCTGTTTAAACAAAGATGTGTTCTCCCAGCTATATCCACACACTGCTTGGCACGTGTAGGAATATGAACTGTTTTTGCTGGAAACGCTGACAGCACAACCCTGCAAGACATTCCTGAACATGTGAAGTGTGGAAGACAGGGATCTGGAAATGTGCACGTGTGTTTTTGTGTCTGCATGTGAAGAAATGCCCTTTGGGAACTTCTGTGAAGATACAAGCACATCTTTGTATTCCCTCCTATTTCCTCTTGAGAACAACTCCAGGTGAGAGGAGGTGGCCAGCAGCATTCTGAAAGCAAAAGAGGTTCATGCATCTCTTTGAGTCTTCTGATATTTCCATCTTGCCTTGCCTGTTGTCTGTGTTCACTGCTTTCCTTTGCCTCTCCCTCTCTCCAAGATGGAGCATTTCAGAGGCTCTGGTCCAGCTGGAACAATGTTCATCTGAGCTTTGCAGTTTCTCGACCAGGCAGAAGCCAGGTCCAAGAGGACTTAGGGGTTTCCTCTAAGCCATTACCAAAGCATTAATATTGCCACCCAGAAACTCTCAGATCCCCTTTTTGCTGCTGGATGCTCATTAAGCCTGTAACCTTCACTCCTTGGGGAAGCAATGGCTTCACACCAGCACACCAGCTGGCTGCCCCATTAAGTTCAGGTTCCTTGTGTTCCCTCCCCAGAGAAGATGGAGGGCATCAGCATCCTGCTCAGGCAGTTTAATGTATCAACATCTCATGGTGGTCGTGAGAGCAGGGAATCTGCAGGGTCATTACTATTCCACAGAGGGACTCATATGGAACCAGAGAACCATATACATATATACAAATAAATATATACACACTCAAACCCCAAATCTCAAGTGTCCTAGAGTCTTGGCATTCCTTTAAAGAAATTTTTTTCAACCATAAAATTCTCTACAAGCTTGTGTTCTTTTAAATCTGTAATGCAGACTGTCTAGTCCTTTCCACATGATTAAGGGAAGGAAATCTGCCAATGTCATCCAAGGGCAGTCACTAGAGGCAGGCAGAACCTCAGGAGCCCATCTGGCTTTGTCCAAGAGAAGCCTCTGCCATGACTGATGGTGCAATGAGGCTCCTCCTGGCCATGGCACGACCTGTCAGCACACAAAGCTGGGAGAGGAAGAGGCATAGTTTCTCAGTTCACTGAGCAAAGAAGAAAAAGACCATCAGACTACATATTACGTGGGGAAACTGAGGCAGAAATTTGCACAAAGCTTCACTGAAGAAGGCAAAAGCAGTAGCAAATCCTCATATTTTTTGGCTCCATGGTCCAGGAAATCTGTACACACACTGAGTCATTCATCTGTTAAATATGCAAACCCCTCTGCGTTGCTCTCACTAAAATGTTTTTGGTTTTTTTTTTTGAGAAAGAGAGAGAGAAATAAAGCTGGCCATTTTGTCTATGACAGGGGACAAGGGGGCTGAACTTTTACTTCTGGCTCTGCCACAAATTTCTTTGTGCCACAGATTTCTTTGTGTGTTGTGACCTACTCTTGCTACAACCCAGAGGTGAATGATAAGTAAACAATCAGTGCCAATCACACAGACTTAGTTTCAAGAGGGAGGAAAACAAAGTGCTAAAACTCAACAATACTCTCAAGTGGAAAAGCCTTCTAAAGACCTGCTCTTGATCAGAGCAGGATTTGGCCCAGCAGGGTTGTTATCCTGCTTCCACGGCAGTGGCTGCCTCCAGATGCTACAGGAGAAGGTGTCAAAGCCTCAGCCTGCTATGAGTGCTGTGATTCCTTCCTGACCTCAAGTGTTGTGAGCTTATGCCTGAAGCATGGGAACTGATGGTCCATGTGATTTCATTTTCACTAGTATAGCTGCAGATGGTATTTGCCTTGCTGAAAAATAATTGACCACCGTATGAGAGATGTGTTGAAAGCCAAAGGTTAGCATGGCTAAAATGTGTCAAATTCAATTACCTGGGACAAAAAGAACTAGTGATACAGGAAGGAAAGGTAAGTTGATTATGAAAGTGATGGATAGTGGTTTTCTCCTCTCTCTCCAGTCTTTCCTTTTGGGTTTCATTGCTTTCAGGTGGTGTAATTTGACTAGCAGCTGCTGGGAAAAGGAGCCTGGGATACTCAGAAACAATTCAGGATGAAGTTGTCTAATATTTTTTACTGTTGGGAGTGGTTTGACCTGTCTGTTGCAGATGTAGCCTGCAACTCGGGAAGTTCTCCAAATACCTGTCTGCCTCAAACTGGCCAGAAGGATGTGGCAAAAGATCAGCACACTTACATGCAGAACATTTACCACCAGCTCCTGTCTGATGGCTGGGTGGAACCTGACCCAGTTCTTGTGGACTAACACCATGGGAGTGGCAACACAGACACATCTGAGAAGCAGCTCTGAACTAATGAGGGACACGGTTTGCTCAAGGGGCTGGGTGGGTGCAGGATGGGCCCAAAGGTAGAAAAGATGTGAAGCTGAATAGCAAACGTGCACAACATAACACTTACATTTAATGGCAAACGATTTGGCCTGCTTCTTTCTTGGAACCTCAGAAGGATGCTCTGAGGCACAAAAATACAGCAGAAAACCCATCACTCTCACTGGTATATGCTTCCTGCCCATTGCTCCCAAACTGGTTCTGAGAGTGGTGAATTTTAGAAGAGGAAAAAGGGAATGCTTCAGGAACTGAAAGTATTAAAGGAGAAAAACCCTCAGATAGCAAAACAGTCTCCATGCAAACTTCAGAGGATTAAACCATGCACTAAACCAAATTCAGCCCGGGTTGGTTGATTGCCACTGAGGATTTGTATGACCCAGTAACAGCGTCTGTAATCAATTGATCTCATGATAAAATTCATCCCAAATGCTGCAGAATACCTTGTGTCATTCCCTTTGAGTTCCCTTATCTGTCACTTCATCATTTCCCCTGCTCATAGAGGGGTTCCTCTCCAAATTCATTAGCCATGTGGTGCTGGTGCCTGGGCTGCATCTGTGCTGTGGCATTTTTGTATGTATTGGCTGATGGAGGGACTGTATTTCTGTTTCTTCAACTATATGAACCATGCCCAGAATCAAATGTTCCATCAAAATCCTAAATTCGCTTCAAACCATTAGGAAATTTCTTTCCTGGCCTTGTTAGTGGTGGCCTTGTTTCAACCCAAAAAGGAGATTTTTGATTGAAACAAAGACAGTACTTGTGCAGCTTCAGCATTGTGGGGAGCATTCCTCAGCAAATACCAGCTCTCTTTTTCTTCTTATTTAGTTTTCATTTCAAATGTGTCTTTCTCTTTCCTTACAACTTCACACAGGAGAGGCTCACAGCATCTGCAGAGATACAGCACTGGAAACAACTGCAGCCCTCCTGGTTACAAAACAACAATAACAACAATAAAATATAATAAAATAAACCCTGGAATGGCTGTGGCTAACCAGCTGTTGAAACCTGAGGTTGTGCTTGACTGAGACATGATAGGAAAAAGACCCTCACACTAAACAACTCCATATTCACTCTGCCTTTCCTCAGCATCCTCCTCCCATCCACCCCCCCCCCCCTCATTCACTAAAGACAAGCAGCAGATCATTAGCCTGGGGGCTGTTTGTTTTGATTGGGGTTTTCCTTTGCTTGTAAAGCCCCTGCCCACAGCATGAGGAGGATCTCTGCAGTGTTGTGGTTACTCTCCTCAAAGCCGTCTGTGGATGCAGCAGTGCTCCTCCAGCTTGTGTGCACACATTGCACACACAGATCGTGGGCATCCTCCCCCCCTGGCTGCAGATGATGTTCATATACCTCAGCTCTAGATGATTATTCATATACCACTGGTTTAAAGCTAAAAGGAAAGTCTTCCTGAACACCTAAAGGATGGACTGGGTATGGACAAGCATTGTCCAAACCTCCAAGTGGTTACCACAGTGACTCTGTACCTGGAGGAATAAATCCACTATAAATCCCTGTGTACAAGTATTTTGTCTTGTGGAGCAGCAATTCCTTGACTCCAGTTAAATTGCAGATAATTAAAGTGCAATTATGGGTACCTGAAAGCACTTTTATGCCAGGACAGGAAAGTCTCCTGGATTTCCAGGATAAAGACTCAGCTTAGGGAGGTGCTGAACATCCCCACCCTCTGCAAACTCAATGCACAGGTAAAACCTACTTAAAAAGAAGAAAGTCCCTCCTTTTAAGACCTAGGAACAGGGAAGCCTCACCAAACAGATGTCTTTTTGATTGCACAATTTTTAAGTATGGCCAGGATCTCTCAGGTGGAAGAGAGAGGCTTTACTAGAGACACGTATGTGCTTGAGGAGAAAATTTGGCTCCATCAGCAACCATGATACCTGTAGGAAAACATCCCAGCATCACCCATTTCTTCACTTCATTTAGGTTTCACAAGCTTTCATACCATTTCCATTGATGATGAACATTTGCAGGTCTCCTGTAGAGACTTCAGCACTCCAGACATCCCTGGATTTAACATTTATTACCAAAGACAAGCAAAGCACTGATCCTGCCACAGTGATCAGATTCATCTTGAAACTCAGTGCAATTCCCACCAGTACACAAGAAACCCTCTCAGCACCTTCCAGTGCTCAGACAAGCACACATCTATCAAATCCATCTTCCCACACAAGGTTCTGCTGCTCCCATGGTGACTTCTTTCAGGTATGGATCATTTCGCTGTATCCTGGGATAAAGACTCAAGCAGCAGTCTCTCCATCTCCACGCAAGATGGATTTCATTAGAATCCTTCTATTGGCCACGTGTCTCGTAAGTCCCTCTGAATTATAGAAAAAGAGATGTTTCACCAGGCAGTAAGTGAAAGTGAATCAGATTTGGAGCAGGAAACGTGTTCTTCAAGAGTGTAATAAAACATATATTGACTAGGGATTTCATTCAGGAAAAAAACCTATCATGCCTTGGGTTGGAAGCTCTGTGAGCACTTACTACAGCCTACAGAACATCTCTTACGTAGCATAAACCTTGTGTGCATGTGCATAACCATGTAAATAATTGCATGCATAACTGCACACAGAACATAGGTTAGACACTTAAACATAATCTTAGAAGTCCTTAGAACAATAGGTTGAACCAGATGGTGATGTGGTCCCGTAGGAGAACCTAATGCAGTAATGCAGAACTTCTGGCAGAAGAAGCCCAGTTCTAAGAGAAGGATAAATCTTATATGTTTAGGCATGATGCCTAGGCACTAACTTCCCTTTCTTAAGTGAATAACTTAAGTAATATTTATTTTGTGAGGTAATCTTCTTGTTTCCTCTCACAAACTTAGGTCTAAGACTGCTATTTTCATTACCTTCTCCTGGACTGCCTTCTCCAGTGTGTCATCCTCCTTCATTTGGAGGCCCTGGACCTGGTGGTGGCCTGCACAGCCCTATAATCATCCATAAAATTTGAATTGCTCAGCCTTGCAGAGGTTGGAGTTGTCCCTTCCATACCAAATCCATACCAGGGACTTGTCTTGTTCTTGCTATGTCTTGTTGAGAGCTTATGAGAAGAAACTCAGGTCCCTTTCCACCCAAGTTCTGATAGTGGAATATCTCATGAGTATTTTCTTCTGCATTGGGTCAGGCAGCCATACCTAACCAAAAATTATACTATAAAAAAATCATTTTTTAATGAAAGCTATTCTTGGTTAATTTCACTCCAGATCTGAAAAAACCCTTTTCCTTTGGTGTTCAGCCCTAAGCTATCTGATTTTCAGTACTGGTAGCAATCCAGTAAGAAGTTATTTGCTTAAGTTCCAGCTAATTCAAGTTATGGGAAGCAGTACTAAAAAGATCAATTCTAGTTTCAAATTCAGGACTCATACTAACTTTTTCCAAACTTTCAAAGTTCCCAGAAAAAAAAATCCACAGCAAAACCAAAAACTGTTATGCATTTTAAAGACAAAAAATTTCCAAGAAAGAAAAACACTATTTCTGAAATCAAGCATTATATCTGCCATCACCCTCGTTTGTGCAGCTAACTAGACTCAGAGATGCCTAGAGAATCTCAGCATCTGTTTAACAGCCATCAAGTTAAGTAAATGAAAAAAACACTTCTTTTTATCCTCTGAGGCATAACTATAGCCAGGCTCTGGGATCAGCTGCATGGCCTTGAAGGTTTTTTTTAGTTATTACGAATCACACCAAACGCCGGTGGATCACAAATGAACAAGAGGCAAAGTACAATGAAGGTGTTGCATGGATATTAAAATTGCTAAATCTTTTCCCCAAAGTATTTTCGTAAGCATATCCCATGACATAATTGGTCTGGTAATAATAAAACACGTGACAAGATCTGGAAAATGTTTTAGACAACAAGACCTGTTTTCTAATGATGGATTTCATAGCAAGGATGATGGAGGGGATCACTGGGATGCTGCAGTCTCCCCAAGCCCACTTTCTGAGGACCACAATGTTATCTTACTGGGTTTCAGTGCTCCTTGCACAGACTTACACTGATCAAACTGAACTCTGTAAACTTCCCTTCTGGTGCAGTTCAGTGCTACAGCATGTGCTCAGGAAAATTAATGCCTTACTCTTTGATACACAGCTACTGGGAGGTATTTCGGCACTGGTAAAGTCTGGAAACACATGTGCCCTAATAGACTCTCTGCGGCCTTTTTCAACAGCCACAAAGCTGCTGAATTTCACTTTGTGTTATTTGCAAACATGGAAAAAGGGTCTCCTGCCAACCTTCCCAGTGTTCCCTGTAAAACACGTCTGATTTTCACTTACAGCATTTGTCAGCTGGCTGACAATAATCAACACCTCTGCCCCAGTGCAAGGGAGCACTCGTGTAGATGTGCACCAGGCCCCCGGGCTCTGTGAAACCAAACTGAGAAGCTATCCCATCCTTCCAGACATGGGATTGTCAGAACTTTCCTCCCAGCAACAAACTGTGCCTGGACCTACTCCAGCCCTGCAGAACAGCACAAGGCCCTTAGCTAATTCTTTGCTGCTTAAAACACCTAAAACCAGTGCAATTCCTTAACTAAAATTAATTGTAGGTTTCCAGTTCTGAAATCCCTGGAACCTCCAGACTGTCCCACACCTTTGCTCAGTGCTGGATTGAAATATGTCATAACCTAAGCACACCTGTGGAGAAAGAAACTGGAGAAAGGGAAGTTCACAATGCAAACTCAGAGACGACTTTTATTTTCCCTGCTCAGATTGCTTTCCCAGTACTGCATACACCAGGAACTCCTGGTTACATGGAAGTCATTTCCAGCAGTTGGGAAGAAGGGGTACACACCACCTCTCTGCACTTCCTCCTGGTACTGTTTGTCTCTTTCCACTCAGGACATCCCTCAAGCCACTGATGGCACCTACACTGGACCAAGTCTCCATCCAGCATCCTCAGGGCTAGCAGAAACAAGGCTGGTGAGCTATGCCAACAAAAAGAAGAACATACCCTTCTTTGATTTTTTTTTTTTCCAATTGTATATTAGAAGTACAAAGTGCTTTAAGAGAAAGTCAAGGATTATAGGTTGAGCTTTGGAAGGGGTTGGTACATAAGCCATAATCAATCTCATAACACATAAGTCACCCAAATATCATCTTTCACAGACTGTCTAGTGAATTTTAGCAAGCTCTCTGTCCTCAGTCAGTCTCTGAATGCAAGTGCAATTCATTATGCCTCTGCACACTTCATGTTTTGTTTAGGCCCTTAACATCTGCTTGCTCAAAAATAGCTTTGGCACAGACTTCCTCAACAGCAAATCTACTTACACTTAAGAAAGCATGTTGTTTGTTGTTATGGTGCATTACATATATAATTCAGAAATATTCACAGAAAAAAAAAAAAAAAAGAGAACTATTTCATTCTGGTTTTCCAGTCTCTCTTTCCTTATTTTTTTTAAACCACAACATTTTTCTAAGCAGGTTTATCTTGATGGAAAACCTTACATACACATACAGACCCTGCACACCGCAGACATGCAAAAATAGTTAAGAACTGTAGCATCTTTTTGAAGAAGACTTTTTTTCTTCAACCCATGCACAAAAAGCATACATCAGCAAACAAGGAAAGTTAACATCAAGGAGTAAAACAAGAAAGGCCAGGAAAACTCTGCAGTAATTTTCTTTTGACATTTATGCTTTAATAGATTCCAGAGCCTCGTAATTTCTAGGCAGTCTGAAATGGCCGTTTGACAGATTTTCACCCTGATGAAAAGTCATATACTTCAGAGAAAAAATGCAAAATAAAAACAAACAACCTTCCCCACACAAAACAGAGCGCCCCCAAAGCATGCAAAATAAAGACTGAATGCACCAAACCAAGCTCACAACCACCTACAGCTCTCCCCCGGGCTACAAGGCTGTTAGGTGAAGGGGAAAACCTGGGCTAGAGCTTAGTTCCCTCTGCTTTTAATAGCACTATTTGCCTGAGTCCCTGTGGCACGGAGGTGAGGGGCTCTTTAGTGCAGCTCATGCATCACATTCATCTCTTCACAGGTGCAAAGACATCACCGGTTCTCCCTGGACCCAGTTCCATGGCATACAGGCAGCATGAAGGGCAGGTGGCATCTGCACAACCCATTCATTCCCGTACTTCAAGACAACCAGAACCTGAGGTGCTCTGTGGGTGTGGGTGCCAAGTCTCACCTTACAGACTCATGCACTGAGGTGCTGAGCCCCAGAGCCTGGAAGCAAAGATTTTCAAGCTCTCAGGCTTTCAGGTCAAAACTCAGCTACCTTCTGCTCATGGAAGGACTGTCTTACCAGAAACCAGAAAAGATGCCAACCCTCTCAAGACAGTTTCACTCTGGATCCCCATCCATGTCTACTGCAGTGAATTGCTGACAGTGACTTAAATGGCTTCTTTAATGGGCATAAACCTCCTCATTTTGGTGTTCCTCACCTCTCCCTTGCTCCACACTGCCTTTGGCAGGGCTGCTCTGCAACAAGAGAGGCAAAGAAAAACTCAAAGGCACAACTGACTTTTAAGCACTTCAGCACTGGCAGCACTTGTGCCCTCTGAAACACCCTTGGAAAAGCACTGGGACAGAGTGCCCGTCCTATGCAATGATTACTTTGGCTGTCAGGGAGGCATTTTGCTTTAATCCTGACTGTGCCACATCTGCACTCTGGATTAAGAGAGGCTTTTGTTTTCCAAAGCTGTCAATCTGGTATTTTTCCATCCTCAATAAATTATCTTTTTCTACAAACAAGAACATAACAAAGAAAGATGACGAACTACTAGAAAATTTAGTCCTGAAATTTCTGGCTGCTTTTCCTTTCCTAGCAAGGGATCAAGACATACTGCTACAGCTTCATTCAGCAAGGTCTTATGGAAATCTCATTTTGATACGAAAATGATGTTTCCAAATGTATGTTTTGCTCATTAAAAAATTCACCCTCATTTATCTTTACTATTGGACAGAAAAAGAGCAATAAATTATTCCAGCTCAGAAAGCAAATAGCCAGTGACAAAAAATAAAAGGAGCAGATTGCCACTTGCTTTTCACTTACCTGAAACACTTCAAAATATCCTCTTATTATGTAAAATATGTCTGGCTCAGATTTCGATGGGGACTACTGTGGCTGCATCTCCATGGCAATAGGAATGAGAGATGGCAGCCAGAACTGTACAGCCTCAAATTGTCCTCCCTCCCTTTCTCACAATTCCCCTGAAGAGGTGTGGGTTTCTCCTACCACAAGACTTGGTAACAAAATGGTATTCAGTGACCCATTATGTTTTTCAAGTGTTGCTAAAGCTGGAGTCATCTTTCTTTTGGATGAAGCTGGTAATCAAGAAGTCAATGAAAAATACAGGAAATAAAGCTGTTATAAGCAACTTCAGCTGGGGGTGAACAAAGTTTTTTCAGGCTATTGATCAGACAAATGGACATGCAGAAGGTAGTACACGTACCAAAAAATGTACAGCCATGCTTTTTGTTTTGCAAATATTTTTTTCAGCAAGCACATGTCCTCATGGAGGTTCATGGCATACCCTGCAATGGGGTATAATGTGATTTGGCAGTGCAGATGAAAAAAGACACCAACAGAAGGGAAATCAGGACAAAGGATTTGTAGTGGAGACTGGCAGTGACACGGTTCTACGGAAATTCCACACTGGATATCATAAGATCACAGAAACACTGGTTGGAAATGATCTCAAAAAGTCCTCAGTCCAACCTTCCACTCATAGCAAGACTATTGCTGACAGTGGGTCAGGTCAGCCAAGGCTTTGTCTAGCCAAATCTTGGAAGCCTCCAAGGACAGAGATACCACGACAGCTTGGGTAAACAGGAGTGCTTCCAGAGCTGCTCCACCCTCCTCGTGAAAAATTTTTCCTTGTGTCTGATTTAAACCTCCCAAGCAGTAATATGTTATTGCTCACTGCTCACTGTTTTGTCACAAGGTATTCCATAAAGTTTGACACTGACATCCTGGTAACTGCCCTTGGAATAGATGTAGGAGGCTATTCAATCACCCCTGCACCTCCTCTTCACCATCAAAAATAGTCTGCATCCCTCACACCTCTCCCAAAAGTGTGCTTAGGGCTCTTGAATATGCTGGCTGCAAATCTGGGTGGCTCTGATCAGCACCCCAGTGTGACAGTCCTCAGGCAGAGATGGCAATGGCTACACTGACCTTCCCTTCAGATCCCTTTCAACCCAGCTACTTCCATGTGCCAGGTACCCCCTGCAGGAATTGGTTCTACTGCTTAATGAATTACATCCTACATGGAACAGTCAGGGTTGGTTAGTTAGTTAGTTAGTTCCCAGTGACAGGACAGGGGGCAATGGGCACAAGCTGGAACACAGGAAGTTCCATTTTAACATAAGAAAAATCTTTTTTACTAAGAGGGTGGCAAGGCACTGGCACAGGATGCCCAGGGAGGTTGTGGTGTACCCTTCTCTGGAGATATTCAAAGCCCTCCTGGATGCAGTCCTGTGTAATGTGCTCTAGGGGATCCCACATTAGTGGGAGAGTTGGACTAGAGGTTGGATCTCTAGAGTTCCCTTCAAACTCTGATAATTCTGTTATTCTGTGAAAAGGCAATTCTCCTCATTGTTTTCCTCATTGTTTTCTAATCCATTGTTTCCTTTCTCCAAACATTCCCAGAGTCTGGAGCAAGGAGGCTGAGCAGATCTTTGTCAACCTTCACCCCAGCAAATATATTTCACTGTATTTTATCATGGCTTCCCTTGCCCTTCCTAAATATCAGTAAAGGAAACATTTATTTAAGGCAAAAGTCTGAAATACTTTGGCTTTCTGGTTTTGTTTTGGGTTTTATTTTTAATTCACCGCATCTTTTTGATATTAAGCAGAAACAAATTACTCATGGTTGCAAAAGGAATGTGCCACCACCAAACAAACTTGTCTGACTCAGTAGCTCAGCACTGACTCAGATGGAGAAAACCCACCTCTCAGACCTCATCATTCATTCCTCTGGCACTCTGGATTCTCCCTGGCAATGCCCCATGCAAGGATTGATCATGCCTGAGCTTGATGAGCTGGTGAGATAAGGTGAGCACATTGCCCAAGTGGTGATGGCACTGAGCCAGGGAGGAGTCCCACATGCTGGAAAGGCCTCCTCAAGTGATTTCAAGAGAAAAGAAAGAATAGCAGAATGTGTTATACCTTAAGAATAGCATAAGTGTCTACTGCAAACACAAGTCAAGGTTCTTCCTTAAAGATTTGTAATGATTGGAGGTAATAATTTTATTTAGGATTGAAATCTCTATTCTTGACTGGTCCCAAAACTGGGGGAACAGAGCAGCAAACAAAAAGAAAGGACTGCAGGGTCTTGGTCTGAGCTCTCCTACTGACTAACACTTCTGCAAGTCACTAACTGTTTTTTCCTAATACTAGCTCATAATTTATCAGTCTCCATGATGATCTTTAGAGGACATCCCTGACAACATTAATGTATTTTATCTTTTACCGTGAGTCCTGATGTTAACCTCAGAACTTGATACTGCTGCTAATCACAGTAATTCTCAAGATAGAAGCATCTTCTTGTTGTTCCTAAATGATGAAGATTTGTCCATGTCCTTTCCTCTTTCTTAAACATTCGGGACTAATTGATTTTTAGATGAAAAGAGAAAGTCCTGCGTTCATTTTTAGTTTTATTTTTTTCTATTATATTTGTGGCTATTCAAATTAAAGTTCTGGTTTTGATTCTCTATGATATTTTCAAGTGCCAAGAAATTCAGCTGAGTCTCTCATATGTTAAGAATACCCTAAGATGCACAGGGATCAGCAGAGGTGAGACTGATTCAATCTGATTTCAGCTGTCTGTTAGCTGCCTCGCCTCTCCCGTGGCTCTTTCATCATCCTGAGCCAAGAGAGATGGGAGCATCTGGAGAAAGATGTCCAGAGACAGCAGGCTGAGACAGCTGAGCTGAACTGCCCTCTGAATGTCTCCGCTGTCCTCTGATTAAAAAATAGTCAGCCTAAATGGTGAGATACCAGATCCAGAGATTTTTAACATGAGATGAGATGAATATCACCACGTTGGTACAATTCAACGCCTAATGACATAAATGAGGAAATTCCTGCCAAATGCCAGGAATCAGGTTCCAGCCCGCTGTCAGATTATTAGCCAGCACATGAAACTGTCTTTGGGTCTGCTCCAGAGCCCATTGGAGTCAACAGTCTCTTACTAACCATGTTAGCAGCCACTGGATTAGCACTTTGCTGGCATATCAATAGCATACTAGTGCAATATCTTTTACATGAAACATGTCTGGCTTTGTTTGTTTCAAGCTCAGGAAACAGAGAACAAAATAACTTTAACCTTTAGAAAATTAACCCAAAGTCCCACAGCCTGAGCCCAGCCTGGCTCTTTTTCTCTTTCCTCTTTTATCAAATAACCACTACCAGCACTGTGGAGTGGAATTTACTTGGAAGACAACTGCTCAAAATCAAACTAATTATTCCTACTCTCTTTACTTACAAACGAATACACTTAGAAGTAATTCCAAGGAGTTTGGATTTCACTAGTGATGGAGAGGCACTGGGAAGGAAGCACTTTTCTGTTATATGGCAAAAGTGATTTATTCTTTTAACATAATTTCTTATTTAATGTAATAGTATTTTTCTTGAGGAGACATCTTTTTCTTTTCATCAACAGATAATAAAGAGAAAACCACTGCGTCTAATGTGGTGTAGAATTGTTTGATTTAAACAATAAACTCTTTTCCTAGTCCTACATTAAAAAAATATTTATTGGGAAAATGACAGGAGCTAAGTGAGTGAGTTATAGAAGTCATAGCTGGGCTGAAGATGAGTTGATTGCTTTCTCTGTTGGCTAAAACCAAGCCTATAATGTTGCCTTTGTTACATGGCTTTTCCAGTCCCCTTGTTTATCTTACACATGGTCCCACATTCAGAAACAAATGGGCTTTCATAACTAAAGCCATTATGGGCTGTCAGCTGAGCTTCCCTAGCAGGCTGTGTGCACACCCCTAGCACAACTGGGACGTGGGGTGTGTTGGTTCAGAACCATTCCTGGCAGTCAGACCTACCTTGTGGTAACGTGGCTACCACAGCTCAGCATGCTGGTGGCTAGTGGGTCCTTTTTAGAATCACAGAAAGGTTTGGGTTGGAAAAGACTTTAAAGACCATCTAAAGATCATAAAGTTCCAACCCCCCTGCCACGGGCAAGGATGCCACACACATACATGGTCTGATGGGCTCCTTGAAAGCAGCAGCCTTCAGGAGATGTGAGAGCATCTCCCACTCCTTTGTGCACCATGACCTGCCTACCAAGACCTCTTAGCTTTCCAGCAGTCAAATTGACCTCTCAAATACAGCAGCATCACCCTGCCATGATCACCTTTAATCCCCAGGACCCAGGTGAGGTTGTGGTGGAGGAGAGGCAACCAACCAGCTCGTGTTCCTGCAGCACCTTCCTGGTTGTGTTCAGCAGCAAACTGTGGAATGGGAACTGCCACCTTTCCCACACAGAGGGACACAGGGGAATTGAGTGGCTCTTCCTGGCTGATCAAAGGCTCTCAGTGAGGCTGAGTGAAGTCAATGGAAAGCCCTCCCATAGACTTCAGTGGACTATGAATGAGACACTATATTCACAGACTATTATTATTGTAATTGATTTATATGAATGCCATGTGTGCTAAAACAATACAAAAGAGCAGAGCATTCAAAAAATAAATAAATCCTAATTACATCTTTTCCAAGTAACATGTCACAAATTTCTGGCAATCTGAAAAACTGCTGGTCCAGATGTCTGCTCTCTCCCTCTCCCTTGTGTCAGTCTCACTCCATACAATACTGGGGTGCAGCTAGATGGAAATAATTGCATTATTCACTGTACCTCTCCACAAATGTATCTTTTTCACTTTCCTTCCCTTTTCTTTCAGTGCTATATTTTTTTTCCTGAATCACTGGAATAAGTTAATAAAGACAGCAAAGGAGCCAGATGTTTCTGTTGTAAAGACAAGCTCAGTACCTGTAAGTCATGGAGGGGGCTTAATAAACGTGAAGTGCCTATTCTTTAAAACGTTCCAGAGTTTTGAATTCAATTTTAATTTTGAAATCCACTAGAGCTCTTCAAAGTTTATGTTACTTTTCAACATCATAATGTTCCTATCAAAGCAGGAACTCATCAAATCCGTTCAGTAACAAAGCTACTAATCCTAAACCTTTTCTTCCAAGACTTTTTTTTCCATGTAATTTCATAGCATCAGGATGTCCTGCCACAGCTGAAGAAAGCAAGCCAAAAATTCCATAGGATATGGCTTTTTCTAAGTATGTTTTAGCCCAGCTTGCCAGTTACAGAAAGATCAATTGATTTCTAGCCATTGAAAAATAAAATAAAATTAAAAGAAAAGAAACCAGAAACAACACATAATTCTAAAAACAGTCACCTTTTTAGGGATCTGTAAAAACTTTGCCAGACCAGCATATTCATAGAATAGCAAAAACACATGGAATTTGAGTATAATAAAGATGAATAAATATCAGCTTCATGACAGACACTGTTGAATGGCTCAAGCCTTCTCCTGCATCACTGGCCAACCAATGGATGGATAATAAGAATATTTGGCTGTCTGTGCTGCTTTGGATGGGTATCACCCAACTAAAGAATCCAATTGCTGCTTCCAAATTAAGTCCTGTTTCCTAGGACATGTATTTTCATTTCAGGCACTGCAAGGTCCGTATCTAATCTTCTCACACATCCTTACACACCGAATGAAAGCTAACAGAGGCAGAAAGCCTTCACAACCTCTGACTTCATAAACCTGTCATGATGTCTGTAGTGCATGCGTGCACTACAAGGCAGCCTCAAGCTGACTACTGCCCAGGAAGACATCACCAGCTTTTGTTTTCTGTCATTTAGAACAAAATTCATCCTATACCAGCACCCTCACCAAATTCCTGAACAACAATCAGCACTCTCTCATAAACAGTAAGACACAAAATAAATGTTCCAGACACCAGTTCTACAACAACACCCTAAGGGACACATCCTGGGTCCTTCAGGTCCCTCAGGCCCATCCCTGAGGACCACAGCCTGGGTGGATGTCCTCATCTATTGGACCCCTCTGTAGGGTCTTACAGGTCTTCATGAGCTTAGAACAACTTCCACATTTTTCCATTGAAGTATTGGTAAGACATGGGCTTCTTTTCCATCCATGCCCTTAAAATCCTTGCCTCTCTTTACCTCCTTGAGTTTTCACATTACCTTTTTTCTGAGCTGGAGATACAGTTATTTTGGGTATGTATCCTTCCAGCCTGTTGATCTTGCCTGTACTTCTATTGTGCTCTTTTCTTCCTGTTTGGCTACTGAAACAGAATTATTTCTCTTGACCTCTTAAAGGTGAAGACAATCTCTTTCTCTGATAATCTCTGTTGGCATCACAGGGTTAATTTGTGTTTCCAGTTGTCCCATGATGCCTTCTTCACCACTGCTACATTTTCAAAGAAATTCACTCAGTCTCTCCTCTTTTCTCCTACAGCTCACTGCCTTGGGTCACTGTTTTAAAGCCCTTTCACCTAAAATATAACGGGGGAGTTTTATTTGGCTTCCTGGTCACCGAAAGCACCACACTGGCAGTCTGTTTCCCTGATTGTTTCCTGTAGGTACTTATCATCTCCATGGGTGCTCAGCTGGAAAACCTTTGGGATGATGCCTGCCTTTCTCATTTACAAATGCTTCTGTGCATCTGAGAGGGATGCTGCTGCATTGCAGATCTGAACTTACAATTCAGTCTTCTTCTATTCATCACACTTCTGCTGCCCAGTCAGAAGCCAGAGTCAGCATCAGGTGACTCAAACAACTAATCACAAATTAATAAATAATGAAAAGTCCACGCTAGCAGCTTATAAATTAACCTGTGGCATGGCCCGAATGTCCTTGAATTGTTCACTGAACAGTTATGGGGAGAACTGATGCTGTTACAAAACAATATTTCTAGTAATGAATAATTTGACCAGCTTACAACAACAGTTATGTCTGGGCATTTACTGCATTAAATATATTCATTCAGAAAGCAGGCATCCAAACCCACTTTTTAATTTGCAATATGGCAGAGAGGAGTAAGTGGTTATCCACCCAAACAAAACAATTTATTTTAGCAAAAGAGGGAATTTATTAGAAAGGAGAACTTGCAGAGCTCTTTGGCATTTATCACATGCATCAGTTTCATATTTCCTAAAAACACAAAATGAAAAAATATGTTCCTATACTAAAAAAATTCAATCCTTTGCCATAAATTTAAGAAAATCACAGGTTCATAGAATGGGTTGGGTTGCAAGGGATCCATAAAGGTCATGTAGTCCAGCCCCCTGCAGTGAGCAGGGACATCTTCAACTAGATCAGGTTGCACAGAGCCCTGTCCAACCTGACCTTGAATGTTTCCAGGGATGGTGAGGTATCTGGTTTTAAAGACACATCCCGGATATTTGAGGATTTTGTTAACTTAGATTGTCAACTCCAATGCTTGATAACAGAGAAGACAAAGTTCACAGGACCACTGCCTATCTGTAAATGTCAATGTATTCTTTAATTCTTTTTTGATGTATATGAAAAAAAAAATTTTTGAACATATTGTGACTATTTTTAATGGTTTTGAACAATAAAAAAAGAATGTTTACTGTCTGCCTGGAAAGCATACCATTGAGTCTTCAAAAGGAAAAACACAAAACGTTGAGCAATAAGCAGTAAGAAAATACTACCAGAGAAAGATAAACACCTGGTATTTTAACTTGCTTGGCTGTGAGGAATGACTGAACACAACAAGATAAAAGCAAGAGGGGACCAGCTGGAAAGAAATCCTGAAATGATCAGAGGATACAAGTAAATGAGATAGAACAGAAATACCTTTTCTGGACTTGATCTGAGAAATACTGCATAGGCTATGAGATGAACATGCAAAAAGGTAGCAAATTTTCTAAGAAGAAGTAGACAAAATATTTGCAATATTAACATCCTACATGTTGTTGCTTTTTAAAAGCAATCAGTTATTATCAGCTCTAAGAGACCACAGTAAACATTTGTCATGCAAAAAAGTGTTTGTTTAAACAATCTAGGAATATTTAAAACCCCAAATTTTGAAGACACTCTGCCAGGAAGGAGGGAAAGAGGCCATTCAACACTGTCCTGTCAGCTCTTTGGGTAATCCTCCTTCCATATTCCCAGATTGCCATAAAACATTATCAGAATCTGTGTCCTGAATTTTTTGGTGGATCTGTGTGGTGGCACAAAGGGTGTGCTCCTTCAAGAGTAACACATGCTTAGGATACCAACAGTGCTCACATTTAAACTACTAACCCAAAACCTTCCCTGCAAATGAGGTTGTCCAACCCTCATGGTGTCCTGGGTGAAACATCAGGTAGGATAAGACAGCTCTCTTGGGCAAGCAGGGTAGGCAAACCTTGCTTAGACACCATGCACTCCCCAGGCAGGGTTTATTTATCAGGCTTTAGCTTGTGGAGCAGATAGGCCATTTGGATCTTGGCCCACGATTGCCTCAGCAATTTGTTAACACAAATAAATAGCAATAGTGAGGAAGGTAATAATGATTTCAGTCAGCAGCTTGTGAGCTTGGTAGCACCACCCCAGCTTTTAGACATGTTGGTGATACCTCCTACTCAGTGTAACTTCTACAAGCACAGTAACCTTCCCTCCTCTGCTTTCAAACACACACTATCCCTCAGACCCTTGCTCCTGTAGAAGTTCAAGGGAGTTTTTTCCACTTTAT
Organism: Florisuga fusca; assembly: GCA_038090715.1. Lineage (NCBI taxonomy): Eukaryota > Metazoa > Chordata > Aves > Apodiformes > Trochilidae > Florisuga > Florisuga fusca. Next base: position 22,387,013 of record JAAWXA010000008.1, read on the forward strand.
CTGACCAAGTCTGGATCAGGCCTCAGTTTGGCAAGGGAAACACTCTGAGCACACACAAAAAATGTAATTTTGGGAAGAATCTTGAGTTGTTTTCTTACAAAAGAAAGTTCTGCAGAGCACAGGACAGGAAATAATGTGTTCATGGGTGGTTTCCTCCTCCAAAGCAGCTCACACGTTGCAGCTGAGACAACACATTTGGAGGTGCTGGAGTGGAGCTCCCCCAGATCCTTGAAATGGGATTTCAGAGCATTAAGAGAGCTGCAGCTGGAGCTAAAGATGTTTTGTTGAAGTGTGTCCATTGAAGGGGGAAGAATCCAGTGCTCATCTTCATAAGCTGGAGACATTTTTCTCAATGGGATGTGCTACTGCTGGCTCTCTACTTCGAGAAGTGATAAGTCTGCTTCTCAGTAGGCTATCTGACATATTTTCATTCTCTGTGGTTTCCTCCCAGAAACCAGACACAAAGCCAGTGATGGATAGCCCCACTCAAGAAGGCCATTTCAGCAGCCTACATGGCATTGCTGTACAGAGAGGAGGATGCTTGGCCCATGAAGTCAGACACAGCACTGAAGATTGATCTCTTCTGGAATTCCTGTCTGATGCACTGACCATTAAGTTATGCAAACATGCTAATTAGCTATGCAGAATAAAGCAACTGCCTCTTGCCTTTCCAGGAATGTTTAATTTGGGGCCCAGCAGGGAGAAGAGTTACTGTTAACATGAACATTTTGTTAGTTTTAGCAACAGGGAATGTAAACTACAAAGGAAAAAGTAAGGAAAGAATATTGAGAGGAAAGCTCAAGGTTAAAATTTGTGTCCTTCAGTAAATTAGAATGTGTCCATCGGGTTTGAAACACAGGCAGACAGACTTCAAAAGTGAGAAATATTTTAGTCTTTTCAAAAGACTGAAGTGTGTCAGGACAATTTGTGGACCATTGTGGCTTAAGCCCAGATATCCAAAGTAAGCAGGAGGTCTTACTGAACAGGAATTAGGCACTTAAGCATCTGCTCATAACTTCCTATGGCACTGTACCCATTGATAGGTACTGCACAAAGCAAGACTGAAGACAATATCTGCTCATATTATCTGATAACTTAAATAAAGAGTGGATGAAAGGATGTATTTGCACTTCCTTGGCGCTGCACTCAGGCCGCTGAAAGCAGCCAAGATGAAGCAGGAATTTCCAAAGGTCGCATGGACAGACTGTGGCAGACCTTGGAAAAACTCCTAGATGTTTAATCACCATTTTCCTCACATTCATTTCTTTCCCTGGCTCAATGTCTTTAGCACTCTGTCCACTTAAAAAGGTCTTGGCCCTACAAAAGGGTGGGTGTATTGTATGACCACAGGTCTTATCCAGGCATCTAGTTTGATCCTTAAGGAGGAACAACAGCAGCAGAGAGAACACAGCAGAAGGAGGGGCAGTTGTGCCCACACAACAGAGCTAGTTGGTTCACCCATCACCCCTTTAGCTTCCAGTGAGAACAACCCACTCTCCACCTCCTGTGCTTCTGGAATCTACAGTGCCATGAACTCTTCAGTCACCCAGTGATTTGCTAGCTTGCCTCCAGTGCCCCCAACAACCTTTCATTTTTAGAACCACGTTGAAGAGCTCATCCATCCCACTCTCTGGTTTAGGACCCAGATTTTTTCTCCATCCCAAGAGGCTGGACTTGGTCCTGTCCTTAACTCTTCTTGCCCCCACCCAGGAGCTTGCTGCCAGCACAGCCCATAGCACTCTGCTTACACAACACAGCTGAGGTGAGCAGGATTTTCCCTTCTTCCCTCTTCCAAAACTGTCAAGTGCTTTCTGACAGATCAAAGGGGAAGCCAATTAGTCAACCACACCACTAATTCAGCCTCGGCACGTCAGCTTCCCAGAATGGCTGTGCACAGGCTGCCAGCTAACCCCAGGTGTAACCTACTTCTACAAGCAGTCTCATCCATCATCCCTGACATAAACCATCGAGATTGGACAAAGAGGCCTCTCCAGCCAGCTCTGTTGTCTCTGGAGCAGAAAAGCCATAGCAGACAGGATTCCCCTACACCACATTTGTTGGTTTAGTCCTGGCTGGGCCATGGAGAACACGGGGCAGTCACCAGCGGGTGCTCAGTGCCCTTCGGATCCCCCGAGCTGCAGCAGCGTGGATGGAGAGCACAGCAATCCCACAGCTCCTACACAGGCTGTGCTGGGCAAGTTTGATGAAAAGTGTGTGGCATCCTTGCCACCTTTCCCATCAGATCTGGAATTCTGGCTTTATCTGGGGCAGCTGCTCTGGGTATGGCTGCAGCCGGTGAGTGTTGGCACTACTGCAGCTGCCCCGTGACCACCTATCAGCCAGGACACAATTCAACCTCTCCAGCCAAAACCACCTTCCTCTCCCTCCCCTCGTCTCCTTTAAAGGATTGATGAGCTGGTTTTGTTTAAACTTTATAAATCACTTTGTTATTTCTCTTCCATGTGTGTGAACACAGAAATAAAGTGATGTGAGGGGCAGGAAATTATTCTGGTTTACATCTTCGATGTTCAGCTGGATGTGCAAAGTGGGTGAGAAAGAACTTAATCAGAGTGGGTTTGAGGTTTGGAAACTATGAGGAGTGTACTAAACTTCTTCCTAACCCCGATTCTCATCAAGCATTTAATCTAATGGTACAAATATCACTTCAGTGATAAATCTGCTCACCAACAATCAACTTGGCACCTTCTCCTTTCCTTTCCCCAACTGCCTTTATCGCAAGGACACAGTAACAAAACAGACATCTTTTTTTAATAAAAAGAACTAACTCCTTGTTGTTACACAATAACCAGCCCCGGGATGTTATCAAAACAGAGCCACACGTGTTGCTAGCAGCAGGCACCATCTCCTGCCCCATGTTCCAGCCCTATCAAACACCCTTCTTCCAAAGTAGGTAGCAAAGAGCACAAAACCACTTCGGATCAGCCCGTGTCCCCAGCTCACATCAGTGTGCCTAAAAATAAACATGTTGTGGCCTGACAAGCAATTATATCTCACTGGCACCCAGCACTGTTCTCACAGGGTGGAGGCAGGAGGCCAAGGCGAGGGGATCTGCTCCAGTCCATCCTCCTGCAGCTTCCCACCCCACGCTATGCCAAAGCCAAGTGGTAATTCTGAGCTCTCTGCTTGCACTCAGCATGAGTTAAAACAACTCTGTCATCTTCTCCTGGTGGAGGAATAGTGCTGCTGCACTGAGGCCAAGTGAGCTCCTGAAAGTGCACTCTGGTGAGGATCAGTCCCTGCTCATCCTGAATTCTGTGCCTTTCGGGGCACTTAGAGACCAACTCATGGTGCCTGGAACGTGAGGTATGTGAGAAAAAGAATCCCCCGTGGCCCCCAGTTCTTTTACAAGCAGTTCAGGCCATTGCTACTGATGGATGCTCAGGTGTTTGCTTTCTGCAGAGTACAGCCCAGGCAGCAGAGTTCGTGTCTCAAGAGCAGAGCAGCATAAAAAATGAGAATTCTCCTACAAACAGGCCTGTGCTTCATGACACCGACTGCTCTCGGCCAAGAATTATTGTGAGGGAAAAGCTCAAGTGGAGTTTGGTTTAAACTTAATGAATTATGTTCATTTTCCAGCACATTGTTTTGGCTGATAAATCACAGCTTCATGCACCATTAGCATGTAATGATTGGAATATTTCATCAAAGGCTTGCTTTTTGTGTGCTTTACCTTTGAGAAGCCAGATTTGCCCGCTGGAACAGTTTTGACCCATTATGCACGCTTATCATCAAAACCCCTTTGCTTTATGTCAAGTGTTGCAATATTTAAAGTCCTTACAGCCAAGCAAGGCTTGGAAAAATTATTGGCTCACTTAACTTGTCAAAGGTAAAAGGATTTGTGGTGTTATTTGAAAGGACTGCAGGAAAATCAAAGAAAAATTAGGAGAACAAACGATTCTTCATTTATAATCAATTATTACAAATGGATTTGGATCATTGAGTAAAATCAAGAACCTCTTGTTCTAGATGCTGTAAGACACTGGTTTGAAGACACAGACTTTTTTGGGGTTTTGTTTTTCACTCAGAGGATGTCTCTCTGGAGTAGCTGCCTCTCCACCCCAGAATAACCTGAGTCCTGTAAGCCCACACTACAAGGCTGCCCTCAATGCAAATATGAGCTCTCTAGCCAGAAAGTGGCTTTGTTCCCAGTCCTCATCTGAGTGACCAGGATGGATGAGATGTGGAAGGATTCAGCTCCTCTGCATCATGGTCCATCAGCAAGGACTCTAAACTCTGCTTGCACAGCCATTGACAGAGAGCATCTTCTTATGCCCTCTTTAGCTCACCATGTAGGCAGCTATGAAACAGCTGGGAAGAATGCTTTCCACACTTGAACATACTTTGCTCTATATCTATTCACACTTGAAAAAGCAGAGCAAAAATTCTCATTCTTTACTCCCTCATGCTTTCATAACCCTGAGGAGAAACTGTTTGGAAATGGTTTGTCAGCAGCAGTACAGAGTTATCAAAGGCTAAAAATTAAAACACCTCCTACAGAAGGGTGAATCAAAGGTATGTAAAACTGAATACAAATCTGAACTTAAACAGGGTTTCATAACTCCCTCCAGAGTACAATTTGTGCTCCTGGATAGAAATGAAGTCTCACATTTCCAGAGCAGTGGGTGCTTTTGTTTGCTTCTTGAAATGCTTGGTTGAACAGCAGTGCAGAGCTGTAAAATAGGTTTATTTTAATGTGCTTTATGGGTCTGATTGTTAACAGAAAAGGCCCGAGGGCTGTGTGAGTTTGTGCCTGTGCACTTTGGCACTAAACTTTTATGTGTGTGATCTCCCACACTGTGTAAATGGTGTATGTGGTGACATGAACCACTTGTTCTGCCCCAAACAAGCTTCTGTTCAGGCACAGAGACAAGAGCCACAGTGACAGTGTGGTGGCCATCGACACCCACATGCTAGTGGATCTTTACCTTCCAAACCCAAGCATCAGGTTGTGCACATGCAGAATATTTGTGTACAACTGAAACAACATTGGGCAATGAAGGAGGGGTTCTACTTGTTCCCCTTTAAAGTCATATTTTTTCTTCTCCTGACTGCTGAACAGCCCCTTCTCTCCCAGTTTTCCTACCTCTTACACTATGGCAAGAGACCCAGATGCAAACCCCCAGACTGTTGGGGTTTTTGAATCCATGTACAGATCTGGTCTGGATCCAATTAAGTCACATCTCCTGCTGTGAGTCAAAACAAGAAAGACAGTGCTCAGCTTTCTGGTGAGAGCAGTGCAATTGATCCAGTCCTAGGCCTGATTTCTCTTCTTCAGTCCACTCTGCTTATGAACACTTGCTTTCCAAGGTAGATTCAAGGAGATCTTCCCAAATCAATAAAATGAGATTAAGCCCACTTGAAACAGCAAAAACTGCAATACCAGACCACATACCTCCAGCCAATAGCTGTTTATTGCAACTTGTAAATGTGTCACTTAAAGAGCTGTCATCCCACTGGGTCTGTAGGTCTGCTCTGGTGTGCTAACTACCACAGGCCAGTCACAAAAGCCAGCATCCATTTCACAATTTCACGATACTTTACCCCAACATCACAGTGTTTAGCACAGTAAACATATTTGTTTGAACTGAATGGTGCTGAGCACAGAGAAGAGAAAAAAAAATACAGTTAATTTCTTTTTTTCCATGCTAACATTTCTCCAGCTCACCCAAGCTGAGTTTTCCAGAAAGCTAAGCACTTTCTACCATAACTGTTCTTGTTGGACCAGCAAATGGGAATGTCTTTCTTCTCTCATTCACAGAAAAAAGGAACGGAATTGGTTTGCTAACGCCTTCCAGTTCCTAGAGGGCAGGCATCCTGATATGCTTTCCAGACCTTGGCACAGTCTCCCTATATTTTCCCTGGAAAATGTTTTCACCAGACAAAATCTGGTTTTGAACTTCTGTAAGAGGGCTTGACTAGAACCCAGAAGCCACCTACAGACAAGAGACCTCTGACTTGTGCTCAGCTGTGGAAAGCCATGAACATCCATGTCCTACATCTCTAGAATTTCTTAACACAGTCTAGGAGACATTCTCTAACTTGTCTTCCCTCCTCTCCTAAGGGGCTAATCATCATCTTTGCCTATATATCATTAGTAGGTTCTTTCTTCCAAATCCCCTATCAAGGGCACTGCAGGCAGAAGCTAGAGAGAAGGCAGACAATGACACAACCTCACATGTAAGATACTCAATGTTATGATAGGCAAAAGGAGGTTCATATTTACAGGTTCTGGCAATCTCTTTCTGTACTGGTTTTGACATCAGTTTAACTGGGAAGGCTCCTCAGGGCCAAGGCAAAGGTCTTCATAGTCAGAGAAAGAGCAGCTCATCCTTCAGGATGCTGAGGGAATCAAAGACTTTGGTTCAAACCTGCCTGGCTCCAAGGGGGTATTTAAAAAGTCCTGCTGTTGTGTACCCCTCTGAACTTGTGCAGGATGGATAGGTCTTTCCCTCCTACTGATCAAAAATTTCATCCTGAACAGCCATGGTTTTCCCAGAGCTTTATCAAAAACAATATACTTCTCCCAAAAGCTTCCATGCCAACAAACAAGTGTTTTCCAGTAACATCAATTAAAACATTTTTCAGCAAGCTCCCTCCCATCTCTTTGACATCATGTGCGTTTCACTCCCACATTCCTATGAGAAAATCAGTGGGGTTGCATCTCATTTTGGTGTTGGACCAAGGATTTTAAACAGACTGCTCTGTGACCTGCTTGGTGGCAACTGCAGAGAGTTTGTGTCCTGACTTCACATGACTCGCTCCGAGTCCTTAGATGTACTCATCCTCCAGGGAATGTTAGCCTGAAACATCTAACCTCAGACCTGGAAATGATTTGAAATGCGTTATCACAAATGTTAATCACACCAGCTCTCTTAAAGTACAAGAGAAACAAGAATAGAGAGTGAAGAGGACTTCCTACTTCCCATGTCCTGACAGCAAATGCATTTCCTGTGCTGCAGAGCCATGCATTGCTCTGGGAAGGGATGCTCTCTAGTGGTTACAGCCTGAGACTGGAAAAATCAGGTTTTACCAGTTCTTGTCTCTCCCATCAGTGCACTGCACACGAGGAGGCAACTCATCCCAGCTCCTAGGGCCCTGGCCTCCCTGCAGGTCTGAGGTTCACAGCAATCCCCTGATATATGGGGGAGGCTTAAATGATGTTTACAAATGTTTGGAGGGGAGGTTTTAGGTTACAGCTATTGCCAAGTTGCATTAGGTGAAGATGGTTGAAAACCGGCATGAAGAAAGAGACAAGGGTCTGAAATGCTCCTTCAGATTGTCTCCTCTCTTTTTATGTCACAGAAACTGTCCTTATCTTTACCTGAAGCATCACAGATTTTTAAATTAAAATTTCCTTGACAATTGCCAAGGATTTACAATATGAAATGTTTCAATTTTTCTTATATTATGTCTTGGCATCAAAGAATCTGCACTCGTTTCCTAAGTATGGGAAAAAGATGATTTCTAGTGGGAGACGAATCAAGACCTTGACACTCCTATTTTATTTTCTTTCTCTTTTTTTTTTTTTTTTTTTTTTTTTTTTTTTGATACATCTGGTTATTATTGAACAGAGGCTTTCATGTTTTAATGATAAATTGTCTTCTCCCGCTGTAACAATGTCCCCAGACAGCTTGTCTTGGCTGAAATGTCTTCTAAGAGCATCTGCTTTTGATCTATAGGGGTTTTAAATCTTTGGATCTAATCTCTAGCCTGACTGACTTGAAAGCTGATTTCCACAAAAGCAGAGTGTGAAACTTGTAGAAACCCTTTAGTGGAATCACTTGAAATTGTTTAAAAGACTGCACTGACAATAGTCTGTACGTCTCAGTACTTTTTTTTTTTTTTTTCTTTGCATATTTACATAGATACACATGTACATAACAACATAAGAAAGAGACATAAGAAAGGAATTTCTTTCAACAAATGCTTCAGTGGTATTTCCATGTAATCTGCATATGTTGTGGCTTAATACTCTAAAAAAGACGGACTGGAAGCTTTCCAGAGCACAATATTTATGCCATGTATATCAATTAAGATAATTGCCAATTATATTGATATGTCAATTAAAGTCTAGTGACTTTTAAAAGAGTTATGCCTGCTATTAATTTAGTTCTATGTGTACACTGTAAGTGTACTTATAAGGGCTGATCTTAAATTTCTTAATATTGTTCACATCCAGTACACCCAGCACACAATCACCACGCTGAGTTTGCTGTTTCTGGTTCACTTTAGGCTGCAGGTCACTGTGCACTATGAAGACAGAGAAGAGAAAATCCATCACAGAGCTCTCTCTCTTGGTGGCATGGTGCTGGCACACTATCTGCCTCCATTTGAAGCATGCCAAGTAGATTTTGATCTCATCCCAGCACAGATGAACACAGGAGCTGGTTAGTATATGCATGAGATTTCTGTGGCTATGTAGAAACCACTGTGGTCAAATGAAAGAGAACCTCATAATACTGCAATATATATATATACACATATATATATACATTTGTCTTTGTTGGTGTGCATGTATGATAAATATCCTCCAAGAGTTCATGTGCCTATCAAACCTCACACAGTCTATTATTACACATTAACAACAGTGACAGACAGACCCTGAAGGGCTGAGAGTTTAGGTTTTACCAGGATTAAATTGAAGTTAAGACAAATTCAGGATAGCTTGGGCAGAAAAGCTCTTCTGCATGAACTTTTTGGTTACGATTGTAATGGAAGCCAGACCCCAAACTCCCTGGCTTGAGGTTTGCAAAACCAAATCATAACAACTGATGAGGTTTTGCTAAACCAAAACACTCCCTGTTTTCTCATCACATAGATGAGATAAAAGGGGAATCTTTATTCAACTTTAGAACTCCCTGCACCTTAGCAGGGGTGCTGAAGCAGACCCAAATGAAGCTGTATCTCCATTATCTCCAATTTTTGAGTCTACATTTCCAAAGCAAGAATCTTGCTAGCTAGCTTTGAAAGCCCCAGAATGCAGCCTCTCCCAGGCCATCTGTAGATTTCCCCAAAGGTCATGTCTGAAAATGAATTTTCAGAGGCTCCACCAAAATTTCTAACTATTTCTGTGGCTGACTGGGCCAGAGACATGACGGAAACAACCATTTCATAACCTTTCAGCACTGGCACTTCTATCCAAACCCAGACTCCAAAGCAGGGATGGGATGTGAGAAGCAATCAAAAACAACATTGGAAAAGCATGAATCCATCCTTGTAGTAAGGCTCAGCTTGGCTTTGGGTTTAGTCCCAGGCATGAGGAAATATTCAGGGAAAGTGGAGTTATTTCCTTAGATTCATTTGCCCATTTCTCATTAGCAAAGGATTCTGATACTCTGCAATCCAATGCCTAGCCTTGGTTTCTGACTCTTTGAAAGAAAATCAAATGAATTATTTCTAGGATGTTATAAAACTGGACTGATAGAATAAATATGTGGGATGGAAATAGCAAGAAGCCTTAACCTGAGCCAAGAGGCTCACTTTCCCTAGGAAATGAGCACTGTGTAGCAGAGAATTTTTCTCACTCTTGCAAGACAATCATCAAGTGATAAGATTCTCCCTGGACTTGAGTGTTAACTGAAGCATCTTGCATTAAGTTAATATTTTATGGGGGATTTGCTTCCTCAGTAATCACACTGAACCCTTATCTACAAGTTCTTCTGTTGTTGTGGTTGTTGTTATTGCTTTGACCCAACAAATGTAACATCTGAGCTAACTGGGGAGCCAAGAGTCCAATTCAGGATCTCCTCCCCAGGCACACTTTCTGTCATTTCTGCTACAGCTGCTACTGAAGGGTTTGGTTTGTGGGGTGATGAAGGAACCAGTACTAAGAAACTCCAGACGCCAAAAAGAAATGACAATACAACCCAGCTCTCCTGAGTTTGTTCCCTGGCAGAGACATTAGGAATTATTATTTGCTGTTGCTTTGCTTCAGCCAACCCTAATCAAAGGGGAGATTCAACTGCACATGACCCTAAACTTCCTCTAAATTCAAATTTGAGCCACCGAGTTGTCAGTTTAATTGCTTTGCTGTGGATGCTGCTACTTTTATCTGGTTGTAAATCTCCATGTCACTTAGTGTATCAGGTAAAGCATTTTTGATGGTGCATGCAGAGCTCTTGGTCTTAAATACTACAGCAGAGAAGAGGCTCAAGTGTCTAAGATTACCCCGCTGACAGAAAGTGCACCCAGAGATAAAGAACAAGGAGAGAGGACATGGCAGGGCTCCCTGGGATGCAGGGATGGCAGAGGATGACACTTGATGTTTCCCCTGGACAAAATCATCCCAAGGAAATGTTTTGAAAGCCTGCCCACGGCCTCAGGGAGGAAGAACCCAGAGCCCTCCTTACTCTGCCAGGTGAGTTTAGGACCATCCCCAGTCCTAAGGGCAGGTCAACCAGAGTGGGTGTCCCCAGCCACTTGGTCTCCAGTCAGTGTGGGGCACCCATGGCTTCAGGGGGGGTGCAGAGGGGGACAGGCAGCCACAGCTGGCAGTGCTTATCCCTGCTGTGCTGTGGTATCACTCTGCAGATTTGTTAACTCTCCTGTTGAGTGCAGTTACGTATTAGAGCTGCTAATATGCAGTGATTTTGCCTTAAGCTTGAAAGCACCAGAGGTTAAACAGATTTTGATATAAGAGCCTACAAGGAACACTCTATTTAAAAAGCCTATGCATCACTGGCTACAACTGAAAGGATGATGAGTGGTAGGAGGAGATGAAAGGTGGTTCAGACATGGGTATGATGACAACAGTAAAGGGAAATTAAATACACTGCAGGGAAATAGAAGTCATAATCATCTTGGGTTTGCAGCTCATGAACACTGAAAAGCTTATGTGATGAAACAGCAGGTAGAAGTGCCTTGAGACTCAAGTTTTAAGGCCCCAAGAGGTTAAACTTGACATTCAAGCCTTTTAAAGTTTTATGAGGGCATCCAATAATTCCTCCTGCTCAGCCCCCAGGCCCCCCCCTACACACACACACCCAGCCTGATGTGCTGGTTGTTTGATTTACACACCTTCCTGAACATACAATGAATTCCAGGGAAAGCATGCAGAAACCACTGCAGGTCTGTAATTAAATATCCTTCATGCAGCTTAACCTCACCAGTAATGAATGTCCAGCCCCAATTTACCTTTGCCTGGTGAAAACTGACCCAGACACGTCAAAGACTACAGGATCCCAGGAAGTTTTTATCCACAAAAGTACAACATGCCCAAAACGGGGTGTCTGCTGGGTGCAGGCAGGAAAATCTTGCTGATCCACATAGGAATAATTTCTACAACTGAGCATACTCCCATGAAAATTATTAGCCTGACAACACACTCTTCAACAGAGAAGATTTCAGAGCAGAGAATTACAGACATATTTCTGCCACTGCCACCCTCCACTGGTTCCATGCAAGTACCTGAGCTACCCACCAGAAGCCACCTGGGATGCAAAATGACAATTTCAGCTTTACTCACCACATCAGGTTACCAAATAGTATAACAGATCCTATAATTAAAATACCTCTGTGCTAATTTTTCATGTTCTAATTATCCTAATGGCTTTTCTAATTACAGCACGATAATTATACAGAAATTAGATATGATTATGTTAATTATCTAGCTCTGCACTAATGTCACTTTTATTAGATAAATATCTTTTTTTTTGGTCTTAAATAAAACTGATGATTCTTTAAAAATTATTGGAAACAGTGATTGCCCTTCTTTCTTTTTACCCACTTTAACCACTGTTTCCTTTGTTTTAACTTCAAAAAATACAGCTGGTAAATTATTTCAGTCATGGCCATCATTCTGATGAGCATGGTTTGAGAGACCTAGCAGCTACATCCTGACCACTTCAAGCAACTTCAGAACTGTCAATAAATTCAGTACACTCCCTTAGATTCTGAGAGATGACTGCAATCTATAGTAACATTTGGAGACCTTCAGGTAGTGCACATCCCAGAGTGCCACAGAATACAAGCTTCTGGGAACTTTGGAGAACACACCTACAATCACAAAAGATAAAATTCAGTCTTCAGAGAAGACACAGAAGAGCTGATGTGCCTCAAATTGTGAATACAGACCAAAGAACCAACACTGCTTGTGGCATTAGGGGAAAAGAAAAGTTGTCTGTGCCAAGTTCCCATTCATTCAGCCCCAAAACCAAGGGAAGGTTGCTTTGCTCCTGGTGTTCAAAATGATAGATGACTGAACATCCTTTGGAGCATGCCTGGATGAAAGTGGAGGCAGGCAGCAGATTTTACCCACTATGGGGAAGAGTAACCCCAGCTCTGGAAGGGGACAAAGAAGAAGCCTTTCATAACTGATCATTTTGTGAAAAATGGAGATATTTGAAATAATACCTATGGATTAATTGGATAGAAAGTAAGGTGAAGTGCACGTTGGACCTGAATTCCTAACACGTTTCCAGAGATGTTGCGTCAGCCTACAGGCAACACTGTCAGCATCCCAGCATAAGACCTTGCTTGTATTTTGGCAATGCTTTTGACAAATTAAATTGGAAATTTTTTTGTGCAAGAACTTGAGAACTTCTCAGTCAATGCTCTATATAGTCTAATTTCTGTCATCCTATCTAACTGTGCTCCCTTTGGATCTATGTGTCCCAGTAGCTCTCCAGTATTTTATAATCCCCCCGGCCAGTTTCCACCAAAATGATGGGAGAGTAAGGCCACTAACTCCTACATCTTTCATGAAGAGAAATATCCAAATGATGCACAAAAAAATCTGCTAAAAATCAGTAAAGAAACAGTATGGCTGTAGCACATAATCAACCCTTACTAGACACTGAGAGTCTAGCCAAAAATAACCCCTGGTAGAAATTCAGCTACAGTGGGTGAAAGAAGAACTTGATACAGAACAAAAAGGTGATAAGGATCCTGCTCAGCACCTACAAACATAAAACTGTGTCACTGTGTACAGACACACCATGCCCAAGGGAGAGACCTTAGTAACCCTATAGAAGCTATATGGCTCTGACTCTCAGGTCTGAATATGTATGACCCACTGAAACAAGAGCGGGTTTTTATTTTTGCAGATGTATCCTTGTTGCTGATCCCTATAAATCTATTTCTGATACCACAGCTTCCTAACAGCTTTGTTGCACCCATGAGACACAGGTTTTATCTTCCTGTATCAACACACCCCTTAACACACCCCTGAGCTCAAGTGCTTCAAGGATGCAAACAGGGAGAAAATCAACAAACAAAGAGGGCCATGCTTCTGCTCTTCAAAGCCTGTGCCAAGGCTGCCTTTGATGCTATATACAAAGTTTCCTAGTTCTTGTTTTTCTAATTCCTGCACATCTGATTGCAACATATGGCTAGTTTCAGAAATTGACAAAATATTTCCTTTTCTTTGCTATTTATGCCACAGCTTTCCGGAGCCACAGATGGCTCCAAACTAGCAAATGACAACTGAGAAGCGGTGACATTTTCTCTGCATTTTAAATCAAAACACAACAGCAACAGCAGAAATTCAACTTCTCTCACCCACAAATTTCCATCACTTCATGCTGGATGGCTGCTGTGTGTTTTATTCTGGTCTTGATGATCTCCTTTTCACTTGTGATCTGGCTAAGACATAGACAGACATACATTGGGCACATCTGGAAGAGGTCACCACTGTCTGCTGCTCTACAAGAGGCTCCAGATAACTGACTGACAGGACAGAGGAAAGGAGCTGAAAAAATACACCTCACACTAATAGCTTTTATTCCCACAAGGGTGAACATTTAAACAAAATTATGTTAAAATTTGGTATTCACTCTCCAGCTGATATGTCCTTAAAGCTCCCCAATGAGAGGCCCAACCTAAACTCCTACTGCAATTATCATCATAATATTCCAGCTCCTGTGTTGTACTCTCCTCAGTAGATCCCACAGCACTTTTACAAAGAAAGTCAGTTATTTTCTTCCCATTGCAGAGGAGAGGTGATTTACCCAGGGCAACCAAAGAGCATCAGTGGCAGGACTGCAAACATAAAACCCAGGTCTCCTGAGGCACTTATTGAATCTGATCTTGGACATCTCACATACTGAGAAGAAGATTTACCAACTGGCTGTCAGTTCTTACAAGACCATAAGCATGTGTTTTGTAGAATGCACACACATTACAGTGGGATCAGCAGCAGCATCAAGCGAGGCTCTGCAGGAGCCAACTCCTGAAGAAGAAACCAGAGACTAACAAGAACTTCATTTTTTCAAACTGGGATGATATTCAAGCCCAAGATGGAACACTCTTCGTGTTAGAAACCAACATGATTCATTGACCTTATTCATATATTTCATGTCTCCAAACAAGAGGCAAAACACAGCTCTAGAGGCCTGGGAATTGAACAGAGGAGGATAATGTTAATCCCATATACAGTTATTGGAAAAGAGTCTTCTCGCAAAATTAAAAAATAAAAATAAAAATAAAAAAAATCATTGTGATGATTGCTTGGGCATATTGTATTCCCTTTTACTCCAGAGACCAAATTCCCTGCTTAGATCTTCCACAAAGCACCAGGGTGGTGGTTGTTCCATGAAGCTCCCTGGCCAGCAAGCCTGAGGAGAGGTTTCTTTAGCTGGGAGCTCGACCCACAGAGGTTAACCAAACTACAGCTCCAAAGGGGATATTATATAAATGTGCCCAAATTGAAACATTACCCCCTTCCTTTGCAGGATTTTTAAGACACACCAACTTTTTTTTCCCCCTTGCTTTTGAGACACAGACCCTTTCCCACAATAAAAAAAAATCATAGTTAGTTTTGCCATTTTCGAGGTCTCTGGCTGGCCATGGGGAAAGGGGGGACATTCCCCCCACCCCC